>JANAVB010043820.1:4286210-4410774 GCA_029216955.1 Iris pallida | reverse complement strand
ATGAGCATGATGGGGGAGCTCAATTACTTCCTTGGACTACAAGTCAAACAAACATCACATGAAACTTTCATCTGTCAGTCAAAGTATACAAAGGACATGCTGAAGAAATTTGACCTTGACAACGTCAAACCAATCGGCACTCCAATGGCTACTACAACCAAACTAGAACAAGATGAAAGTGGCAAACCTGTTGATCAACGTAAGTATCGAGGTATGATAGGCAGTCTACTTTATTTAACTACTAGTCGTCCTGATATTATGTTTAGCGTTTGCCTGTGTGCTCGTTATCAAGCTAATCCTAAGAATCACACATGTCCACCGTTAAGCATATTTTTATACCTTAAGGGTACGGTTACAGTGGCTTATGGTATCCCAAATCAACATCATTTGACCTTATTGGTTACTCCGATGCTGATTTCGCTGGATGTAAAGTCGACCGTAAAAGTACTAGCGGCACGTGTCATTTATTAGGCAAGGCTCTAGTCTCTTTTAGCAAGAAGCAAATTCTGTCATACTATCCACAACAGAAGCTGAATATATCGCAGCTGGTCGTTGTTGTGCACAAATTCTGTGGATGAAGTAAACCCTTACAGACTACAACCTATCTTTTATGCACATTCTAATATTTTGTGATAACACTAGTGCTATCAACCTTACTAAGAACCCCATATGTCACTTACGCACAAAACATATTAAATTCGTTACCACTTTCTGCGTGATCATCAACAGAATGGCACTATCAATTTAGAATTTATTAACACTGATCATCAGTTGGCCGATTTCTTTACAAAACCACTATCCGAGAGTGATTCAATTTTCTTTGTCGTGAATTAGGAATTTTAGATGAAACGATTATACATTAAATTGGCCTGCGTAATTATCAATTATGTCATGATTCTCTATGCTGACTTTGCTATGGGTACAAGCCGAAAGGGTCCTTCTGACAATAAGGCGTAAAATCCTAAGCGACACGGTGCACTAGTCTTCGGACTACCGCTAGCAGGGATCCGGCCCTGCAGCTACCCCATAGCAGTTTCATTAATTGATTTATGTCATAACTCCTTTTATTATATGTTAATTTTTATTTATAGCCTGCCCCATTTGAAATTTTAACTTCATTTCCTAAATTCATTTTTGACCATTTATTCGTAATTTTCTTCCTATCTTGTTTTTATTTCTTCTTGAAGTTCTGCCCAAGGGACCAGAACTCGGGCCGAACTCTACCCCCACACAGAGTTCGGGCCGAGTTCGACCTCCTTATTCCAGAACCTCGGGACACTCTCAGCCGTTGATCTATTTTTGATCCGATGGCTCCTGTTTAACCCGACCAGCCGACCAAGGGGTCTTAAACTCGGGATTGTCTCTTTCTCCTCTCCATTGTCCTCTCCAAACCTCTCCACACATATTTCTTTCAAACCCTAATCCTAGAAGACTCCATCTTTGGAAAATCTCTCTCCAAACTCAAGGAGATCACTCTTGGGCTCATTCTCCTCCATCTTAGGTCTTTCTTGTTGAGGTATATCTTCCTTTTTCCTTCTTTTCTATCAATTTTTCTTATGGCACCTAGGTTGCTTGGTAGAGGAAAGAGACAAAGGAGAAGTATTGGTGAATCCTCTACTCATCCTCAACCAAACCCGCAACCTCCTCAACCACAACCTCAACCATCCCACAACCTATTCCTCCACCTCCTAACATGATACACCCTCTTTTTAACCCACCTCCAACCCTCAATTCTGACACATACGATGACCGTATTTTTGTGTCCTTCGATGCGTCTAACGCATGGTTCGTCGACTTTCGTCATTGTAGTGTATTTGCCGGACACCCTATTAAGTTTACGTATTTTTCGACTATCTTCCTAACTTTTGACTTATGTCTCGATGAATTGTTGCAACTCGTGACCTATCTATGTGAATGCCATTCAAATATTTTATTGCAACATGACTTATGACCGCGACCGCATCTACTCACGTATCGTCGGTATAGACATATCTTTTGATGATTTTGAGTTAGCTGACCTTTTCGGTATGCCCGACCCAAATACTTGGGAACAGTTTGACGATGCCCAGGATTTTGTCTTCCCCGGTGAGACCACTTTAGAAAGTTTTAAGGATGATCTTTGCTCTCTAAATCCTTCTTCGAAAACTTATGGCTAAACATCTCAATAATTATTTTTACGAACTTCATCGCATTATCTTTTCTTCGATCTTGCGAAAGCTGGATCGACTGATGAAGTCACTTACTTTGAGATCACTGATCTTTTCTTTCTATATTTTTGCGTCCTTTTCAACTTTCCTCGTACGATGATGGATTGGATAATTCGTGCTAGGCCTAAACCAAAATCTTTGGTTTATACCATGTATCTTCTATGATCTTTCGTGTCTTTCATGTCCTATTAGATCAGTGTCAGTCCTTATCCCCTCCTGCCTATCTAACCAAGGCAAGAAGAACTGTTGCTGTTGTGGCCTCCTGAGTCTGATGCTGCTGAGGAGCCTACTCGCTGCCCCTTTGCTGCTCCGGATTCTCCTGCTTCCGAGTCCACTGCTACACTGGATTCTATTCAGACTATGCTTCACGATCGCTTTCGTTTGGAGGACGAACGTGGGCTGAGATGGACGACCGCTGGAGCAGATGGACTATCGCACCACACTTCAGACGAGTGCGCTCAGCAACTCCATCCACGACATTCAGTACTCCATGGCCTCCCATCCGACGATGCCGATTCGATGATGTGTGATCCGTCTCGCGATGGTTATCGCATTGACGATTCTTGGGTTCGTCGCTACCTTGATCCGACCTCTATATTTGTCGATCCCTATCGTACCGGTTCCGATGGTACGGGGCCTTCACATGCTCCTTAATGGATATGGCTATTGTATTGCCACTGATGCTTAGGACTATTTTTATTTGGCACTATGTTTCTTTTGATTATGTTTTTATGTTTTTCAAACTCTATGGCTCAGTTTGCTCTTATTTAGAAACTACTACTTGCATTTATCTTTCATTATGTGGATGATATCTATATTGCTTCTATTTTGTCTCCATTTTGCTGTTTGTCAAAAGGAGGAGAACACTTGATATTTGCCTTAGTACTATAATTATGTATATGTATACTTGGATGAGAACTTGTCACAGGAAATATCAGTTTACGGGGGAGCAAATTTGTTCAAGTACGAGGGAGCCATGATGTGTCCAGGTATGAATATTGAGACATGCAAATATCATATTTTTTTAATTATCAAAATAGGGGAGATTGTTGACCCAAACCGGATCACAGTCAACCTAATCTTGAAAATCAACAAAACAATATTTGTCATAGTCCAATTTGACACACCAAGATCGAAATCAATCAACTCCGCTCATTGGTTCAAGACTACAGCTGCCTGAAATTTTACTATTTATGTATACTGTAGTCTGTATTTTTTATTGTTTTTAAGTATAGGATAATGTATGTTGGGTCATACTGAGCAACTTTGGGCTAGACATAGCCTTACAGTTTTACTTAGCCAATATCCAAATCAGCCCATTCATCCAGAAGCCCACTTATAATATTCTGTCCATAGGAGACAGAGTTCGGGCCGAACTCTGCCTCCATACAGAGTTCGGGCCGAACTCTGCCCCCTAAATTATAGGATGCTGATTTTTAGATCTTGATCACAGCTAGTTGTCCAACGGCCAAAAATTTGAATTCTCCACAAAGAATTCTGGCCGAATTCTGCCTACCCCGAACCCTATAAATAGGCCTTGAATTTTCTCATTCAACAAACAATCCAATCTTCTCTTCTTGTTCTCTTACATAGCCTACATATTAAAGAGCCTTACCTTCCCATCTACTTAGCATTCAAACTTCCAACCGTCCAAGTTGCTCGGTACGATTCAGCTAGAAGTTTAAAGTGTAAGAAGTTATAAGTCACTTGGAAAAGTCCAAGTTTTGCCACAGCGATCATTGAAAGAAGTTTTGGCGTGCTCTTCTGTGAAAAGGCACGTGTTGTAACCCTATTTCAAAATAGTAGATTTAATCCTGAGCTAGAGTTTCTCAGGCCTGGACTAGTCCTTCACGAGGAAACCAGGTTAAAATCGGCTGTGTTTGCGTATGCTTTCCTCGCTCTTTATAATTTTCCATTTACTCTGATTATTTACTGTTGGTGAAAGAGTTTAATTTTTAATTGGATATTATTGTCATAAACTCTATTCACCCCCTTCTAGAGTTGCCTACCTATACTTCACATCACCTTAACCACCGCCATGACCATCACCACCACCGCTGCCATCATTTCCATCGCCACCGTCTCCTCTTTTATCTGCCGTCGCTGATGACTCCATTCCTTCTGCCCCTCTTCGGGGGCTGCGCCGATGACTCCTGCCCTCACCCCTTCCCTTCGCCGTAGCACCTCGGAAGGAGTACCACCTCGAGCAGCGAGACACCCTCGAGCTCCATGATGTTCGGGCTGTAAGCCGTCGTGTTTGTGCGTACCCTCTGTATATGTGCTTCCTTAGGATGCGAGTTTTTTGGGACGCATGCACCTCGATGTGCATGTCTCATTTTTTGTACTACATGGGAGGCGTGCCTCGAGCTCCGTACATGCCTCGAGCAGCAGGACGCTTTAGCCCCACGCTGCTCGGGTTGTGCACCGTCTCGATCCACGTGCACCTTGGTCTGCGTGTTATTTCGATTATTGACACCTCGATCCATGTGCTAGCTTAGGCAGCATGACGTCTCGAGCCCCACGCTACCTCGGGCATCATGTTATCTCGGTTTGCACATCGTCTCATTTTTTGTGTCTCGGCCTTTGTGCCTATTTCGTGATTCGTATCGCTCCGATTTGCGTGCACGCACCAATTTGCGTTCCTATTTGGTTGGCTTGCCACCTTGGACTCTGCGTCATATTGATTTATGTGCATGCACCGATTTGCTTATCACATTAATTTGTGCGCCATTCTGATATTTATGATTCCTCGATCTTCGTGCACGTCTCGATTTATGTGCATGTTCTATTCCCGTTCGTCTCGATGTTCGTGTCATCTTGATTCTCGTACGCATCTCGATATACGCATATCTCGGTTTGTATGTCCATATCGATCTGTGTGCCTCAATTTCCGTGCCAGATCTTTATACTACTTGCAGAAACTACGCGGTATAGCCTTATGCCATCCCTTGTGATTATTCTATTATTTTTTTATTTAATGTAATGATTGTTTATTTTGTGTTTCGAAGACCTCGATAGATGTGCCACTTTGGATCCAGGATGTTGAAGACTTGATTACCTAACCGAGCTCTCTAGACAAGTACCCCTTGGTCATCGACGGCTCTTGTCCTTATTTTAGATTTTCTTGTATTTAATTAATCCTGTAATTTGTAAATGTAAATGTGTAATGTAAGTAGTGTAGCATAGTAGTAGAACTGACATAATTAGGACTTATGGTATATATTAGTTCGATATCTGGTCAAGCCGTATCGGACAACCGGATGGGTCATCCATACCTCTGAGGACACGAACACGACTCAAAAGTATGGATTGTCCCCATATGCCCTGTGTCCGACTCGCAGTCGGGTAACTGCTTTAGCTATCTGTTTCTGTGAATATTGCTTGTGGAATGGATATGACTGTGGGTCTGTGATGCCCTGCATGGCGATTCTTGCTGCATGTGTTGGCTTAGCACCCAACACACATCGTAGTACTGCTGGAGGCCGAGACAGTGTTCTTGGCTATGGTTTGGTTTCCAGTACACATCGTAACACTGCTGGAGGCTGAGACTTATGTTCTCAGTTTATGATTCTGCGACAGGTTGCACCGAGTGGTTAGTCCCAATTCGCAGGGAGCTGCCGTTCAGAAATACAGAGGAGACTATGCCGAATTTTTCAAAATACCATGCCGAGGATTTGGTTCGAAGATTTGGGCAAAACCGTTCTTTGGTTTGCTGAACCAGCCTCATGTACATTTTTAATATAGTATACCTGATCCCGGTACCTGCTAGATAGACTCATGACTAGATTAGTCGCCTAGCTACTTGACATTTCTTGTTCGTTTGATAGCGTAAGGAGCGCGGTTCTCCTCGGAAGACGGTCTGCAACCCTAGTCCTTATTTGGTTTTTGGGTTGTGGATCTGCTCTAGAGTGGTTCCTGCAATCCTTGCCATTTTTTGGCGGCATTAACTAATAATCTCTTGTCCCCTGACCATTCTTTCTAGGAGTTATTATAGTTTAGCCAGATAGGGCTGACAATTGTCCTTTGTATCAGGATTGTGACCTTGGATATATATGAGGATTAAGTATTATAGGGAGTATGATCCTGAGATATTGATTTGGTAGACTCACGTGGATTCTTAGATACTGTTGCCATTTCCATTTTAGATGATTGTTTAATTTGATCAGATATGACCATGTGGATTCCTAGATTTTGATGATTGTGCGAGTATTTTACGGAATGAGGAGAATATCGAAGGTATTACTATATAATTTTTTACTCGACTTTCCAAATGCCCAAAACCTGGTACCTTTATTGTATCCCGGTAGTTGGGAGACTTGGTTACTTATAAGCCTGTGATCATTGATTCAGAGGATTCTTACGAGCCCAAGGGCCTAACATTATTTATGGTGATTAGCGTAGTATCTGGTGATTATATTTCTTGACCTGATTTCTATCGTAGATGGGAGGACTATTGATAGATTGATCAAGTGGATAGACCGACTTGATTGTTAGAGCTGTAGGCTTTCGTGTGTGCTTGAGATGATATTATAGTAGAGATCCCGACTGTGTACCTGACCTGATACCCATACCACGATGTGGGCAGATGACTTCATGTGACTGACTGATTGTCTTGTTCCTGACATGACTACGTGTATCTGTGCTTTGATTTCCAGCTTACCCTTTAAGGTACTGGCCCTGTTATTGTACTGATATGCTTCCTGTTTACTGGCGCACTAAGGTGCTATTTACCAGTTTATATTGCACTGCGGTGCCATCCTGTTATTCTAGTTATTATATGATTACGGGTACCCTGGTAGTTGGCCTGTAGTCTTAGCGTGGTCAGGATTGATTGATTGCTTGTTGCATTACACAGAATGAATCACCAACTGGGACTCTAGGTGTCACGACCCGCACCCGGTATAGGGGCACGAGTGCGTAACAGAGCCCAGCCTACGTGCAGAATCGGCGGTAGAATACTGTCTAGGTCGCTAACTAACTATCTCACACAAAGATATAATATACCTGTCATAGATCTCAACTCCGAATGGAGGACAAGTATAAAGATATGATAAATACTCAATCACAATTAAAGCACGATAAGATAACAAAGGAGTCTAATAAACTACAAAGTCCAAACAACAACTAATACAAATCAAAATACAGGTCTCAAATTTAAATCAAAAAATCTCCATTATTATAAGTCAAAAGTTCTACCAGAGAATCTAAAACTATCAAGCTAGAACTAAGTCTCTCAGTCATCCTGAGAATCCGGACCCATAGTAGTTATCCCTTCCTCGGATCCGTAATAAGTAGGACACGGATCCTCTGAGCAATCATCTAAAAAATATATCTAGTCAGGATAGAATAAGCACATCTCCTCTAGCAGTTCCAAATAAATGACAAAGACTATAAAACAGTTATAGCAAGTAAAATTTGATGAACATGGAAAGTTTGAGACATGAAATGAAATATAACAACAGTTTGACTAAAGTACAAGAGAGTAAATAGTGAATCAGAAGAGCATGGTAATGAATACTTTAAATAGAGATATTTGTGCTAGAATGAATGTAATGTGAATCCAGATAGTACAATATGAGTCAAGTGTGATTCCAGTACAAGACACTAACCAATGTATTTTGAAATACCACTTTCGACATGTAAACGGCTGGGGGTAAATATGGGATATCGTACACTTGGCAAGCGTACGACGGCTATCTTTTCAGATTAGACCAGTAGGAGTGGTTCTAGTATGATTGGGAATATTTACATGTCTACTCGAGTATTTCTCCGCCCTGACAAGTACAAATGAATCCATAACCCGACACGTAAATCGAGTACAAGTCCAGCCAAAAAATATGATGCCAGTAGGTGATTCAGTAGGTGGTTCCAGTGAGTGATTCTAGAAATAAAGGCCAGACAAGTAAAGTATGTGTGTCGCATGCAATGGATCCAGAAATACCAATCCGTGTTGTGTCAGAGAATCAAAATAGAACTATAGTAGAAGCTGAATCATAATAATCATCAAGTAAATAAAAACTATCAGAGAATGTACTCGCCTGTCGTTCAGAGCAATGAATGAGGATTGATGCCCAAAGTAGTGTCATGTAAACTTATATATGAGTTATACATGGTTATTAAGTGTTCTAGAGTAAACAGTGTATTTAAATGCACTATTTATATGCTTCTAGGCCTTTTCTAGGTCATGGAAGTCAAACTAAGTCAACACTAGCCAATCTAGGTCAAAGTTAGTCAAACTAGGTCAATTAGACTTTAAAAGTTGACTTTCAGGGTCAACTAGTCAACTAAGCTAAGTTAACTATTTCCCTCTATAGGCAATCCCTAATGAATTGCCCTAATACTCTACGATAATACCTTAACCCCTTATACTCAATTTCCTATGCTTTTCCTATTGATGCCATGTTACCCTATCATTATCTATCACCTATCATGTTACCAATTACATATATTCTATTTCACATCAATTCCTTCATGTTTTACCCATTACCCTTACATGACATTACCTATCATATAAATATAGATATATACAAGGTACATAGAAATATAGATAGGTAGATACTTAGATATATAGGCAATAGATAGATATGTAAATACTTACATAGATAATTAGATAGATAGATAGGAAATAGATACTTAGATAGATAGGCAAATAGCTAGATAGATACATATAATTGAACTCCCCCTCTGCCTATCAACCTACACTCTTATGGTCTACTACCAAGTCCCCTGCATCACCTATTGCTGCTACTGCTACTTGCCTAGAATAGGATAAATTTTATTAGGACTCTTGGTCCACATTTACAAAATATCAACTAGCATTGTTCACCATGATTCTCTCTCCTTTCCACCTTGAATCCTTGACCTAGAGCAGGAATAAAGGATCCTCAAAAAGGCATTTAGCTTTGGGATCCTAGGAGTTCAGTCATCTAGGAAACTTAATAAAATAAGCAACTCTTTACTTAACTGTATAGGCTCACACACACACACACACTCGACACCTATAAACCATACCAACATCACTACTAAGACACTCATGCTACATGATTCACACACATATATATAATAACATATCAGTTAACTAACATATAGGTATAGAGTTCCCCCTTCACAAATCTGAGCCCATCTCCCCTAAATGACTGATACGATATGCTCCTACATGTATCACAGTTATAGACTAAGTATCATGGTCCCTACATATGGACTGATACATACATGGCCTTCACATATGCTAATTAATCTCACTCTAGAACACACACACTAACCCACAAGACACTCTACACTACTTGATACCTCTAGACACTAATCTATTCACATATTCTTATTACAGACATCAAACCATGTTTTATTCACACCATGTGCACTAGTTAGGACATCCCTGTCACTCCCTCACTCTCTACACACCCCTCCCATCCCTATTAATTCTTGTTGTACAGAGCATAGCCTCCTCTATCTACCTCTTAATATCATTCTAATTGGCTAATTGTCACTATACTTATCTACTCATCCATCTACCGAATAATCTATCCATCTATCTTCCTAATGGCTAACACACAAGTCTATGTACTGTTGTTAATGGCTGCTACCTGAGCCTTCTAACATGTCTGCCACCTCTATATGCCATTGTTACTTGCATCTAATATATAGGACTGATGTAGTAGTCCTTCCCATACCCCAATACCTTACCTGCATTTCACCCTTATCTCCTTAACTAATATGCAACTAAACCCCCTCTAACTAACCGACTGATACAGAAATCCCATGAGAGCAGTTCATTAACTGAACAAAGGAAAAATGGACTGAATCAATAGTTATTAGAAAATGACACTAAAATCATCATGCAAGGACTGAACAATTAGATGAAACAAGGAAGCCACACAGGTCTATACATATAAGAAGTGAGGGAAAGTGAGTATCTATGAAGTAGAGCTGAATAATACTAAGTGGACTGAATGTAAGGTATGTAGACCTAACATGAAGAAGGGACAGAACAATACGGGTGGACTGAGCAAATGCTCTGTGATCAAACCCGAGCCACTCCCTATTACCTTTACTGATACCAATAAGTAATCACCTGGACTGAAGTATTGGACTGTCACTTAACTAAGGTATGCAGGACAAAACCATTTTGTGGGGGTGACTAAACTAATGTTCAGACATCACTGAACTAATGGGATGATGGTTTGGACAATGTTACATGGTGAAGACTGAACCTTAAGTTCCTAGAAGGATGAACCCAATTGCAAGACAACAATGTGGGGAAGGACTGAATCATTATTGAAAACTAAAGGATTAACTAAGAGTAATAATTGAGCAGTTAGTCAAGTGATTGTTTATCGAAATGGACTGAACTACAGTGTGGAGATGCATGACATACTTTAAGGGACTTAACAAAGGCTTAAATATAGGACTGATCTATGATACAATACTAACTGATACTAAATGAATATTGGACTGAAAGTATAATGCAGGGAAGATCAATAGTATCCTGTGGACGGTCAATAGGACTGAAATCAAAAGTGAACAGTATTCTTAAGTGGCAAACCCCCAAATCCATAATAATCTATCAAATCTATTCTATATCACTAGAAACCAATATATTGTTTAAACATGGCAAACCAAACCCATAACAACATTTAGAAACTAAAATTAGACTATCAAATCTCGAATGGTCATTTCATCAGACACTTGGTGTGCGTATCCGTTACTCTCGTAGTACGCACTCCAAATGGATCCAAACATGATCCAAGGCATGCCTACATGCTCTACATCACTAGCATGACCTAATTTATCAATTTTACAGACCTTAGAATCACAATTTCGGATTTCCCTAATGTGAACCAAAAATAAAATGGAAAATTCCCTCAAATAGGAAAATGGGAGCCTCAACTCCTCTCTAATGGCACCCTCATACAAATGGGGTCCTAAATGAATGCATCTACACTAATGAAAGGGAATTAGAAGTTTAGAGAGCTTTTACCAATTGGGAGATGGATTTCCAATGAACAAATCCCTAATCTAGATCCCCTCCAAGCTCCAAGGCTCCAAATCCTTCCAAACCCTTCCAAGCTAGCCAATAGAGCCTTCTTCTCTCTAAAAAGAAGAGAATGAACCTAATTTGAGAGAATTTGGAGACAATTTAGTGGTAGGAGGATTTGGGGAAGAAGCTTCCAAATTAGTATTAGGGTTTTGAATAAAGGAGGAAGGAAGAAGAAGATATATGGCTATTTAATGAAGGTGGGCTACTATGAGGGCTAATTTTTAGGGTTTTGGTTAAGGTGGAATGTCCACTAAGTCCCTCTCTAAGTCATGACAAGATTAGGAAATAAACCTTCCTTCCTAATTAGGTGTTTAGTCAAACCTTCTAACTAATCCTTCTAATCTAGTTAGAGACTAACTAAAGTTCAATTAGGCTAGTCCTAATCATCTAGTTGGGTGGTCATGGTTTGGGTCTTCTAGGATCACTAACTACTATTTTAGTCAAAAGCTAACCATTAGTCAGATTCAAGAATCACATGTACACTATTTAATTATTTAAATAATTAACCAAAGTATAAAGTGTAGTTTTAAAAAATAATTTATCACTCAGATATAATATAAAATCACAATAATGACAATAATTAGAAAAAAAAGTCAAAAATACCCTATTCTAGGAAAGTGGTGGTTACACTAGGTTTCGAGGTTGATTCTTACTTATCGTTCCCATACTGAGGTACGACATCTATGAGGATGATCATGTGACCACGGCGTGTGATTCTAGATAACTGTAGGGATAATCTAGGTAACTTAAACTGGTTAGAAGCATTGGGAGGAAACGGAATCTCGAGGTCATGCAGTACTAGCCACTTATTTCGGCTAGTCGCTACTGATATTTTTACTGTTCGCATTAGAGGATAGCAGTATCCGGCTACTTTATGTACTATGTATTATATGCTTATCTTGTCTCGCACGGTGGCCTTACGAGGGATCAGTGCTTATCCTGTCTTGTTATATTTGGCCCGCTCGCCTGCTGGATCGGCACGATCTAAAGATTGCTATATTTTGCATTGTTGGGGTAGCCCAACCTCCACATAGAAAGCCGTAGGCATTTAAGTGGCCTCTTATTCACCTAAATTGTTTGGCTTGCTGCTTGCAAAGTTGGCTGGTATGTAACGATGTCCCGACCGGTAATTCATTCCCTTGTCCCTGATCGGTATAGGGATGAATTGATGTTCTGAGGACTGACTACGAATTCCAGTTGGCGATGCAGGTATCACTGGATGTTAGGGTGGCTGTGATGATTGTTGGTTATTTAGCTGTATTAGTTGTGGATTATTATTGTGCGTTGGTACCGTACGATTCTTATCCTCATTTACTGTTCATATATGTTTTTTGTTATATACTTTATCCTGCTAGTTTTTCGCCCGTCCTTGAGCCTTCCTTTCTGGTACTTGATATGGATGGCCTGACAAACCCTGGATTGTTCTCATATTGCCAGTGACCGATCCTGTGGATCTTCCTGATTTGACTTGGAGGATGTACTTCAGTTCCAGACCATGTAGGAACTGTGTGGGAAGATATTATTGTCTATATTGTTTTATACTGTAGACTTTATGATCATCATATGAGTATTACCTGCTTTCCATATGGTTCTCTCTCTTACTGATTATTTCATTATTACTGCCTGTGGATATGAGATCGGATTTAGGCCATAGATTGATTGCTTGCTAGGATACCTAACAAGAATGACAGTCATAATCGCCGTATGATGTCACGTACCTTATACGGTGAGCTGGCCTACGTCCGTCCCCGTATTCCGATACTGGGGCATGACATAACCTTTTCTTTTGTCTTTTCTTCTTTTGTCAAAATCCAAAATATGTTGGGTACATTCAGGTTATGGATCCACTTCTTCAGGAGGTCTTCACTAGCATTGGTCCAGTTGAAGGCTACAAAGTTACTAGAAAAGAGAGTAGGTTTGTTCGTATTGGTTTCCTAGTTTCATCTCTGGCGTAGTATTCTATTTAAAATGGTTTATTTGTATTTCCTAGAAGTGTTTTGACATTTTATTTACATTTTTAGGTGTCCTTTTCTTCGGACCCACGAGCAAGGCCAACAGAGGATTCGAACCGTGTCTATTCCCACAGAACTACCTGTGTACCCAACAGGCTACACCCCTACGAATGTTTACCATTTTATAATGATAGCTTCATATCATTGTATTGATATTTCTTTTCTCTATGATTTATTCCAGTCACCCAATGGATTTGTTCAGTACAACTGCTCTTGCTTTTTTGTCCCTTAATGGTAGGCATTTCTAAGAGAAACTTTAATTGCTTTATATACTCTGATAGATTATTAGATATATTGAATTTGGTGATGTGTCATATTTTTTCTGCAGGTTTTGGACATCCTATCAAAGTTAACTGTAAATAATGTGAAAACCCTCTCAAAATTCTTTTTTTATTTTTTTTGAATTAGATTTGATAACTAAAGCTTGTTCAAATACAAATTAAACCAAAATAAAATAAATTATATATAAATCAATTACCTATTAACTAATTAATCAATTTACAAAACTAAATAGAAATTTACATTATAACCATATTTAAAATATGTACCATAACTTCTATTAAGGAGATTAGCAGGCTCGAATCTCGACCTTTGTATATATATATATATATAATATATATATATATATATATATATAATATATATTATATATATATATATATGGTTTTGGCCCAACCGGATAAATTAAGTTGGAAATCATAATTGACTCGGTTGATGTAAAAGATTAGAAAAGTTGACAAAAGGGAAACAAAACTGAGGGTTGTCTTCGGTTTGGCAAAATTTTGCTTAACCATGACAACAAAAATATAAATATTTATTTTTTATAAAAGTCCATTGATTGTAGTCAAAATTATATATATACATAAATTCATGTGCGTTGCACGTAAAACATTTTTTCTAATATTATTAAAAAATAATTTAACTGTTTAAATATATTTGAATTAAGATTTGCTACATATATATTATATTTTTATTAAGATTTTTTAAAATTTTAGTTATATTTTAATGGCTGAATTGCAACTTGATACTGTCAATTCTATTTTCAATCTGATATACTAAACTTTTATATGCATCAACTAAATATCATCAAATATTGAACATTTTAACTAGATACCCAAAAATAAAATAAAAATGACAAAATTGCCCCTCCTTCCCAACCCAACCCCTCCCCGCCCTTACCCCCAGCTGCACCACCCACGCCACACCACCTCCTCACATCTGCCCCACCATTAACAAAATAAGACATATTAGCGACGCTAAAAAATGTTGCTAATATGCCAAAAAAATGTCGCTAATTTAATTTAGTGACATAATTAGTGACGTTTGTTAGATGTCGCGTATCAATTAGTCGCTGACAAAAAAAATGTCACTATTTGTTGCTATAGTGACGTCAATTGGCGACGACAATTGACGTCAATTGCTATAGTGACGTCAATTAGCGACGACCTAATGTCGCAGACTTTTTTGAATTCCGATGTTTAGCGGAGTGTCGTTGCTAATCAGTGACGTCGCCTTTTATTGATAAACGTAGCTGATTATTTTATAATAATTAGAGACATTTTGCGACCAAAGTGCTGAAGTGGCAAACTTCGCCATGTCAGCTTATTAGCGACGTTAGTGTTGTCGATGATACAAGTTAGCGACTTTCTGATACAGGGTTAGCGACGTTCTGTTACGTCGCTGGATGTCGCTAAACAGTGAAAAGATTAATAAAAAATAGTTTGTACCATCACAGTTTATAAAATCTGCTTGTAGTTATAAAATCACAGTTTAAAAATAAGTGACCTGAAGAAACCCTTTGTTGAATTCCATGGGTTCGTCGACCCACATACAATCATGAAAGTTAAAATTGTACATGTCATCAAATAATGCCACTAAAAGTATGAAATAAATACATCAAGACGGAAGAATGGGCCAACACACAAACAACGAAAAACTTATCCAATCAAGGACCAGGAGGAGGAGCACCGCCGCACATATGGGATAGAAAGACTCATACTGCTGATGTAAAAGTCACTAATGCCGATGGATGAGGCAGAGTTATCATGGAGTCGGTGTCAATGTTAGCGGACCATGAGGACGTATCTGCCCTAATGCTAGCAATCGAACATTATATATATTAGTTCATGGCAGATGCCGGTCTCGTACTACTCTGAGTCATTGAATCATGCATCCTCGCCAGTTGATCGCCATTGCCACCTGCGTCCCATACATCGCCATCACGTTGCGCTTTGTCGACGCACAAGATCAGTAATGCTACGGTCCGTCCTCTCGCTCAAAACCCTCAAATCTGTGATTCTGCGCTCGAGCGTATCCAATTGTACGGTCAACGTCTCATTGTCCATCTGACTGAAATTGGGATGCTCCGTACACTACAAAATATTGGTATTTAGCGACGGACAATTCCGTCGCTAAAAACGTATTTTCCGTCACTAAACCTATTTATCGATGGAAACATGATGTCGATAAACATAATCGCTATAACAAAAACGTTGATAATCCGTCACTATAGCGATGGATTTTTGACGAAATATAGTGACAGATTAGCAATGAATTTTAAACGTCGGTAACCACAGCGACATATTAGCGACAGACTACCGATATTTTTTAGTGAGCTAAAATACTAAAATTTTCAGAAGCTCAGCGACGAAAATTTTCGTCGCTGACTCGTCTGATACGGTTTTGGTATCAGACAGAAGTGCAGTGAAAAAATTTTCGTCACTAAGTAGTCGCTAACGTAAATTTTTTTCCAGTTTTTCGTTGCTAATTTGTCGCTGATTAGTCGCTAAATGTTTTATTTTTACCAGATTAAATTGTTCCAGCTTTCCTCAAACCTGTGAATATAGATGTACATTATATTCAAATGATATACATTAAATATAACCCCAATATATAAAAATTAACCCAAGCATATCGATCAAACATGTCAAATAGTCAAATATGTTCAGTAATACGTAAAGTCATCCAACAGTCGCAATATAGTACATATACAAACATGTCCAACAGTCAAATGATACAAACATGTCCAACAGTCGCAATATAGTACAAATACAAAATATGTTTAGTAATACATAAACTCATCGATCAAAATCTCTAAAGTTCATACAAACTCATCGTCAAATACAACCGAAAAATAAACAAAACTCAAACTAATGGTGGAGGAGGTGGCGGAGACATAGTCGGCCGTCTGCATGAATAACTGCCCCAGGACCAAAGTGATGATCTGTTGTACGTCCTGGGCAGGAAGGTGTGGAAAGTCGACGGCATGACAAGAGGCACTGTGGTCAGAGGAGGAGCCGGTGTAGTAGGCGCCATGGTCGGGAGCAGTCATTGATGGAGGCGCTGTGGTCGAAGTAGAGCCAGTGCAGTAGGGGCAGGCATCAGACCTGCTGTGCTCATCTGCCCCACCTGACCCTGGAGGGACACAGAATCTGTGTAATCTGTCGTAAGATGTAGGTGTTGGCAGTATGGTCGGTCTGTAGAGGTGGAAGTGGTGAAGATAGAGGAGCTCTGGAATAAACGGACGGCTGGGATGCCAACGATTCGGTACCGTACAACTGCCCCCTTTCCCTCTACCGACGCTTGTATCCACAAGTCGATCCTCACAGCCGGCGATGTGGGCTGACTAGTCCCAGCTCCCTCGACAGTCCCTCCCTCACCGACTCGACTCTCTAAAGTCTCATATGTCTCCTATATTTATATAGGTGAATAGATTTAGAGTTAATATTGGTATTTTAGTTACTATTAAGAATTGTTATGGTTACGTTCTTATACGTCTCTTAAACTATTCTTTGATTTATAATGCTACTTAGGGTTATGATTTAGAGTTAATATTATATTAGAGTTCGGACTAACTATTTCGGTAAACTAAATATAGTTAAGTACGTAAATATGAAGAAGAAATGTAATTAGATATAGGATTCGAAAAACTTACATAGGCTTTAGTTGCCCGATCATCTACGAGCTTTCCATCCTTCTTTCGCTTATGGGTACGCTTGAAAACTTTTGGAAAGTCGATGACGTTCGGATCTTCGCCTCCTTGGCGACCTCATTGCATTGTAACAATTAAACATCAATTTATAACTAAACAATAAATTTAAATAATTGAAGAAATAACAAATAAGAATACTCACCAGCCGTCGATAATGCTCTGTAATTGGGATGGATCCACCCGTGTGGTGACCACCCTTAGTACGGGCTTCCTTTGCCTTCTCACACTTGGCCTTATAGGCCGGAGTGTCCATCTTCTCTTTATCTCCTCCAGAATTCCTCCTTCAACCACTCATTGCAAAAGCACTATTTAGTAGAGCCAACGCCTTCTGGTCGTTGACCATATCCCTCAACCTCTTGCTGGCGACGCACTTGTAGCACTTCCGGATCGCCTGATCTCTATGCGCCGACCACCAATAAAAGTTCTACAAATAAGGACAAATAAAACAAATAAGCAAATATTTAAGAAATATTGTAAACAAAGACGATATTATTTAGACATACCTCAAGCATCTCGAGGAAAATGAGTCGTCTATCAACTAGGATGTCCCCGAAGTTCAGATAGGACCTTGGAATTGACGACGCATCAAATCCCCCAAATCTCTACCAGCCTGGACCGGAAAAAACCTAGAATAAACAAAATAATGTACGATTCGATAATAAATAGAGTATGAACAAATGTGTCTACTAACACTAATATACTTACGTCGTTCCATCGGCCTACAGCTCGGTACGAGTGATATTGGCTGGCCGCTCTGGCAGAGTAGGATGGTCTGCAAATCCTGGTCGACGTATGTACACTCCACGGTCGGCCAAAAGGCCATGATATGGGTTCGTCGTAGTAGAAGAGACATGTGTAGTCTCCGGCATAGAAGACAGGGGGGGGCACCAGCACCAGTAGGAGTAGATGCTGAAGGATATCAGGGCTAGCTCTGCCGACCGAAGAAACGAGTGAACGACGGAGATAAGCCATCCTCCTTATCAACCAAATCGTCCTCGCTAACTCCTCTGCGATCTGCAGCCGGAGTATAGGAGGAGCAGGGGTAGGAGGACGGGTCGATGCAGATCCTCGAAGTCAACGTGTATAGCCTCGTCCCGCCATATGTAAATCTGAAAAAATAAAAAATGATGTGATGATACAAATAATCAATGCAAATCTAATATAAATTAACTAAAGGTGTGTTGATACAAATAATCAATGCAAATCTAATAGGTAATACGTACTAATCTTCTTCACTTCTTCGTAATCTGAATCTTCTTCATCTTTATCATTTTCACTATGACTTCCACTTCCACCTTCATCTTCAAATTCTTCCTCCTCATCCGATATGTCCTTTTTAGAATCCTCCTCTACATGAGGTAAGTCCTCTATGTCAAGCTCTTCGTCAACTATATCATCCTCTACAGTAATGTCAACCTCCATGTCATCAACGCCGGCTAAACTCATAATATTGGTTGAGGAATGACTACCTAATCCTACTTGTATGCTTGATCTCCAATATTATATGTATTTCTTGCTTTAGTTTTGCATACAACCCACCAATCACGAGTAGTGCGTCGTCGACTAGGATAATTCGTATAGTACACTTGGAGTTTGACTAGCCAATACAAACGTTCAAAACCTACATATCTTTTTCTGTATTTTATATCAATAAATCCAAACTGTTTGTCAATTCCATCCTTGTTTGGGTGTTGTGTCGAACCAATCACATTTGAAGAGCACAATTTGGGTATCAAAAGAGTAATCCAGCTCTACAATATCTCTTAGAATACAGTAATAGTCAAATTCTAGATCGGCGTCGTAGACTGAACCCCTTACACAAACTTCGAAATTCTTTGTGTAATTAGCCTCCTCATCGACAAATGAGTGATTGATAGGCTTATCAGTGGTTCTAAATTTGAAGCCATTGATGGTATATCCATCCCAATATTTTCCCTTCTTACTTGGTCCGATAGCTAGTGCGAAGTCTTTCGTCAGTCATTTGTGTGCCAGAATGAAAAACCTAAAATATCACGTATCATAACATATTAGGACAAAAGCCCTTTCGTCGTTCAATTGAATTTGGAATAGTTAAATGATACTAATCCTTACATAGTTATGGAACCACGACAAAAAATTTCTGTCAACCTCTCTAGTAAGATCATCATCATCAATGCTAGGTCTCTCCATTTTTATCTCAGCTCTAAAAATACTATGATAAAAAGAGAGAAGTTAGAGAAATTTTTACAACTATATCGCAAAATTGGAGTATAACATAAAAAAATTATGTTACTTCTCTATATCTTTCATCTCCTCTATACCACTATTTAGCCAGATATATCGATGAACGGCTTCAAACTCATCGTCCTCCAACCACCGTAACTTAGAAGCACTTGTAGGCTTGCCACCAACATTGAAGATAGTGCGGATTCCACGATTCGGTTCATCGACCTCACCTTCATCATTTTTTGGTGCTCTATTCCAGTTTATTCTGACATGAGTATCGAAGTAGATTGAGCAGAAGTTTGAGACCTTCTTAATAATATATGCTTCGTATATCAAAGCTTCTACATGGGCCTTATTGCCCACCTTCTTCTTCTTCAGGTGATGTAGATATCTATAAATAATATATTCAATATTAGATCTGTTTGAATAAAATAATTATTAGTACCTGATAATTAAATATTTTATACCTCTCAAATGGATACATCCATCGATAATGGACAGGACCACCAATATGTGCTTCGTATGAAAGATGAATCGGCAGATGTTCCATACTATCAAAAAGTCGGAGAAAACACCTTTTCTAACTTGCACAATGTCAATACAATCTTCTTCTCAAGTTCAAACATATGTTGCACTGTCAACTTACTTGAACACAAATCTGTAAAGAATAGAGATAACTCAGCCAGCGGACCCCATACTTGAGAAGGCAGCATCTCTCTCAAAGTGATAGGAAGTAAACGCTCCATGAACACGTGGCAATCATGACTCTTCATCCCTATCAGCTTGCGTCAGTTGAGATCGACATATCTTGCCAGATTCGACACGTAACCGTCAGGAATCTCAACTTTGTAATCCAATTGTATATTATCAATTTATCATCCCTACTCAGTGTAAATGGTGCTGAGGGATTGACCCAGTTACCATTGGATCCTCGTGTTAGATGCAACTCTGGACGCCTGCAAATAATTTCCAAGTCCTTTCTTGCTTTGGGATTGTCTTTTATTTTTCCCTTGATATTCATCACCGTATTGAAGATGTTGTCGAATACATTTTTCTTAATATGCATGACATCAAGATTGTGTCTTATGAGTTTGTCCGTCCAATAAGGTAAGTCCCAAAAGATACTCCGCTTCGTCCAATTATGGCTATGTCCGAATCCTTCTAAGTGATGGCCCAAACTCAGATCTTCCTTTACAGTCGGCAAATCCTCTACTTCTGCCCAAACGATATCTCCAGTCAATCTCAACGGAGGAGTTAGTTCCTGTTTACCAGCTCTAAAGGCGCCCTGTTCATTCTCTATGGATGCGGCATAGGAAAGAATTGACGATGGCAATCAAAAAACAAGCTCTTCCTCCATTCTGAAGGCGAAATGCCTTACTCTTTTCCATATATCAGACAAGACATAATATCTTGAGTACTCCATCCAGATAACATTTCGTACGCTGGAAAATCATTGATGGTCCACATCAACATCGCTCTCATCTGAAAGTTCTGCTCCATGGATATATCATACATCTGAACGCCGAACTGCCATAATTGTTTCAACTCGTCCACCAATGGCTGCAAGTAGATATCGATGTTCTTCTTTGGAATTTTTGAATCGGGTATGATAAGTGTCAAGAACATATAAGGAGTCTTCATGCACATCCACGGTGGTAGATTGTAAGGGTCGTCAAAATCATCGGCCAACAAGAGTACTGAGCTCCCGACTGTCCGAAAGGAGTGAATCCATCAGAACATAAAGCCAGCCGAATATTCTAGGCTCTGTAGCAAATCCAGGATGACATCGATCAAAATGCTTACTTGCCTTTCCATCAGATGGGTGAGATAATTCTCCTTCATCCATCTTTCGCCCTTTACTATGCCATGTATGTGTTCTGCAGTATTCGAGGACATAGACATTCTCTGTAGCCTCTTTGTGATCGACAAAAACTGCATGTATTTTAGGGGCACAACCTTGCTCATGCAGTTGATTTTCCTTTGTCCCGAATGGGCTTGTACCAGTCCCCATGACAGAAAATACATTTATCTTTATCATAATTCTTCTTATAGTACAACATGCAGTTTCAGCAACAATCTATCTTTTTGTAGCCTAATCCGAGTTTCCGTATCATCATCTTCGACTTATAAAAATTTTCTGGCAAGTCCTTCGCTCCTTTTGGCAGCAGCTCTCTAACAAAGTAAATTATCCGATCGTAGCATTTTTGTGGTAAGTTAAAATCAGACTTGGGTTCAACAACTGCATCACCACCGACAGGACAGAATGAGAATCACAACCCGGATATAACGGAGTATCGGCATGGTTGAACATATCATAGAACTCCTTTACAACAGGATTCGGATCCTCCGGATCAAAACTTGGACCGACACAAGCCACATCAAATACCAACTCACGTGCCAAGTTTCGATGCCGATATTGGAAGTGGTCTCCAAGAGTGGGGTCTCCCACCTCCGTATTGAAGGAGGACTGATATTGCGGAACGAAAGGTTCTCCTTGAGCCGTCCACTCGTTGTAGTTCGGTATGAAATCCTTCTTGTAGAGGTGCTCTCTCACGAGATCTACCTTTCTGAATGGTATATTATGACAATTGACACAAGGGCACTTTATGAGCCTTCCGTCCATGAAATAAGATTAGCTACTGGCGTATCTCAGAAATTCCTCGACACCCGCCTTGAAATCATCCGTCAAACCAGTCTTGCTCTCATGTCGCCGATTGTACATCCACGAACGGTTAACTAAGCATCGATTCATTGTTCAAACTAATTCTGCACCAAGTACCATATATGTTGTAAATACAAGTAAAATTAATATAGTACCTAATTTTAACAACCAAAGTTAACAGTATCAGTATCGAAATCGGTATCACACCATTCCTATGAGTATCGATATCGAAGTCGGTAATATCGATCATTCCTATGAGTATCGATATCGAAATCGGTATCAGACCATTCCTATGAGTATCGATATCAAAATCGGTAATGTCAAAACCGGGTTAGTTTCGGCCTATCGGATTAGTATCAGCCGTATCGGGTTAGTATCCGGTTAGTATCGGGTTAGTATCGGCCTATCGGATTAGTATCGAGTTAGTATCGGCCTATAGGATTAGTATCAGCCTATAGAAATTGGAATCGAATATCCTTATCGGGTTAGTATCGGTCGTATCGGGTTAGTATCGGCCTATCGGATTAGTATCGGCCTATCAAAATTGGAATCGAATATCCTTATCGGGTTAATATCGACCGTATCGGGTTAGTATCGGCCTATCGGATTAGTACTAGTATCGGCCTATCGAAATTGGAATCGGATATCGTTATATCACAATCTAATATTAACGGATTCAATATCTTAATATCCGTATTGGGTTCGTATCGAGTTATTATCGGCCTATCGAAATTGGAATCAGATATCCTTATATCATAATCCAATATTAATGGATTCAGTATCTTAACGTCTGAAAATATTCGGATATCCAATTCCAATTTTATGAATCTCGAATAATTTACGAAAACCCAAAACACTAGCTACTACATTGTATATGTGTCCGTGTCCAAAACCCTAGCTACTACATTGTGTTCGTGTCTGTGTCCAAAACCCTACCTATAATATTTACACAATTAAATTACAGCGTCATAATTTTTTGTCAAAGTATATGTTAATTAAACACCTAAAAAAATTGTACCTGAAAGAGGAGGAGGCTGTGTCAGAGATCAACGAGGAGGATAGGGGTTCTTTTGCCATCGCCGCCATTCGAGCCAGAGAGGAGGGGGTCGAGGGTCGCCGCGTGAGGAGGATGGGGTCGGGGTCGCCGCATGAGGAGGAGCGGGTCGGGGTCGGGGAACGATCGTCGAAGGATAGTGGAGGAGGAGGGGGTCGGAGGTCTGGGGTTGGGGGTCGCCGCGCAAAGGAGGAGGAGGTCGCCGAGGGAGGAGGAGGGGTCGGGAGTCGGTCGTCGAAAGGGGTCAGAGCTTTAGGGGTGAAACGAAAATTTGGGTAAAAATTTGATAATAAGAAAGAAAGATTTACTGATTTACTTTTACTCGTGTCTAGCGACGAAATTGTCCGTCGCTAAACCGTCGCTATTTACTTAGCGACGAACTAGTGACGGATCTAGCGACGTATTTTAATACTATATTTTACATAATATATCAGTTGCTAGTCAGTCGGTATTCCGTCGCTGATTAGCGACATTTTAACTTCCGTCGGTAAATTCAGTCGCTAATTAATAGTATTTTTGTAGTAGTAATCCTCCACAACACCTCCTCACGTAGATCAGCAACCTAGCGGGCAATGCCCTCCTCGACTCGGCCGACTCATGTAAGGGATGTAGGAAATGCACAAAGGTAGAGGGGGGTCCTGGATGACTACGTCATAACAAAGGCGCCGTAGGATCCCGTACCGTAATACGTACCCCTCTGAAGACCACCAACGGCGGTCATCCAGAGCTCGTCCGTTGACAGAGCTGGAGAGGGCTACGAGGAAGTACCAGCCCCTCCCTCTGCAGGTGCATTAGTAGTCGTCCGCTCACGTAGCCTAAGATACTCATCCTAGAAAAGTAGTTGCTAATGTCTAAGGTACTTATTACTAACAATATGGACATGTATTTGCATATTTTCTAAGTTATTAAAAATAGATAAGGTAAAGTAATACGTTTATAGCTCTGTGTGGCCCTCTCATAAATGAGCTTTTCGTCCTTTTGATGGGTGGCCAGGAATACGGTCACCATGTTGGCGTCCTCACTCCTCTACACCTGCTAAATTTTTTTGTTTGTATTTAAAATTAAACATTTTATCCTACTTATATTAAAATAATATATATTTAGTAAATACCAGACAATGAAAATGTTTGGTCATAGGAATCGAGCCACCACATCACTTTCCTGCCCTTGTCCTAGCCGCCTTTGCCTTGTCCGACCTTTTCTTATACTTGGAATTGTTGAATTTAGCCCTCATTGCAGTATACTGCACAAGCATGATCCAACCTTGGATCAATTTTCCATAGCGATGACGAGCCTTCTGATCATTGATCGCATCATGGATCAACTTGGCGACGACGGCAGAAAATTGTTTCTCGATTTGCTCAACCCGGTGTGGTGGATAGACATATTTTCTACAAGAAGTAAAGTAGTCAATTATATAGTATACATAAAAGATTATTGATATTAAAAGCAAATATACTTTAATTACCTTGAAATGGGCAACCAGAATGCCTTCCTATCTTCTGGAGCATCTAAGTAGTTGATCCAAGCCCACCATAGTTCAGCCTCAAAAACTACCCTAGTGCTCTCTCTGTATCGGTGTGGGACGATATCTATACAACGATAATTATATTCATGAATATAGATATTTGTTAACTAATTAACTTAATTTGTAGGTCCGTCAGTCTAAATCTCCATCCTCGTCTCGTCCGGAGGCATGCATGGAGGATCGCTCTGATACGGAGATGGAGTCGGCTCGACCTCCTCCATATGCTCTTTTGTCTCCATGGTCCGTCAGCAGGAGGAATGCTGGCCGAAGGAGTAGTCTCAGGCCTGAAACTGCTCATCCCAGGAGTACTACCATGTATCGTTGACGTAGTTCGAAGATGTGACTGCTCGGTACATTGGAGTACTCGGAGACGAAGGTCCGAAACCAGTATCCGATACCGAAGGAGCACTCTATCTACCATAGGAGCCTCTAGCTTAGGGCTGACCATTGTACGATCTACATTGTCCTGCCATACCTGATAATGACATATACCTGTTTTCCATAAATAAATTCACTTTATTTGTTGTGTATCTGGGAAAATTACAACTGTAGGAATTCGATCTAGAAGACGATCGCTTTATCCCTTAGACTATGCGAAGAAGAAAAGCTCTCAAAATTTTGACAGTAAGTTAGATAACTATGTATCTGTACCATGAATGAGAAAAAGAACTCTATTTATAGAGTCAAAATAACTGAAAAGATAACTGTCTTCACAGCCTGTGCCTAGTTGAAAATTATGCAGGATTTAACATACGCAAGGTTGTGAGCAGTTACTAGACGTGGCCTGTAACTGTTGGACACATGGCAATCATGCATGAGTCGTGTGCAAGTTACAGGACACGCAGGCGAGAGATCAGTGGCATGGCTGCCACGTACTCCAATTTGATGAAATCCACGCAGACTTGTTGAAGACGAAATCTATGCAGACTCGGGGCAGAAAGCTTCAAAATCCACGCAAACTTGGGGCAAGAAGCTTCAGGATCCACGCAGACTTAAGGCAAAAAGCTTCAAAATCCACGCAGACTTAAGGCAAAAAGCTTCAAAATCCACGCAGACTTAAGGAAGGAAACTTCAGAATCCACGCAAACTTGAGACAGAAAGCTCAAAATATACGCAGACTTTGGGAAGGAACATAATCCACGCTCGATTGAGGTAGGACTGCCAGCTGTCTTGATCCGTCGTGCCTTGACTGACACAAAATCTCTGACAGTGATTACTTTTGTCAGTCGCATTAAATGACAAGAAGCTCTTTTGGTACGCCAACTTGACGAAGGCTGAGTCTTGTTGAAGAAGATTTCGAAAATCACGCAATAGTCGACTGTGATCTCTCGAGTTCGGTGAATACGTGGCATGCGAGGAGACATTCTTCGACTGTCGTGCTGTCAGTCATGATGAAATTTCTGACAAATGATGAGCTGTCACTAGCGTGATTTTTAAACATTTGTCCTGATCACTTCTGTGTGACTTTGAGATTCAGTTCTGATCAACTCAGCGTGACTATTATTTTTGAGGCCTACGAAACCCCCTTCAAAGTTTTCGAAAGTTGAAAAGATTTCAAAATTTCGAAATACTTTGAAAAAGATAAACATGCAAATGAACTTATTAAATGTCATGATGACTCTTCATTTTTCGAGACTGATTGCATCCAATTTATGATGGAATATGAACCGCCGGCAAGCTCTGTTATATAAACAGGGAGAAAATTCAGCTTTGATATTCATCTTACGTCAACATGACTCCTAAGGAAGAAGCTGAAGAAGAAGCAAGAAAGTTGGGTTTTTGTGCCCATGGTGACCCTACTTTTGGGGGTAAGGAATCGGAGCCTTTTGTTTTCGAGTTCAAAGATGACCCTACACAACTAGCCAAGAATTTCTTGAGCTATTTTGGCATGGACGGCTCGTCTTCTTCCAATGGGCGCAGCCTCGCAGGGCAGCGTGAAATGTTCAATGTTCTGTTACACCGTATGGGGGTCAAGAGCGTAGAAGAATTAGGCGCCAAGCTCAGTCACTCTGCAAAATAGAGCGTGTCTTTTATGCTTTTGTTTTCTTTTTAAGAAATGTTGTACTTCTTTTCCTATGTAAGGTCATCAGTGCCTGCTTTTGTCTTGAAAAATGTAGTACAACTTTTATGCTGAACAGCGTACATTAATGAAGAATATTAAGTGGCACTCTTTGAATGTTTCAAATATTGTGCTATTTTCCAAAGCACACGTGACACTCATTCCATGGTTTATGAGCGCTTTTTACTCGGATCTATTCCAAGAATAGGCCTGCACTTTGTCCTTTAAATAGATAGTTGAGTTCCATGCATACTCATCTTCTTATTCTTCTTCTTCTTCTCTGAGAATGAATTTTTTGTGAGATTTCATTCTCAAACAGGAAAGCAATGCTTTCTAATGTTCGATTTCTGTGCACTATATCAGACATTGGTTTGCCAATCCTTAGCACCAAACACGATGGTAAGTACGCGTACCATTTTTTTACTGTTGAAGATGGGCTTTTGTTTCTGACTGAACAATACACGCCTGTCTCTGTTTGACAAATGAACGCTTAATGATAATGATATTTCTGTTGATTTAATATCTTTTTCCTTGCTGTTTTCTGCAGAAGCTCGGCTGAAAATTTTCTTCAGAACTGGCATTGGTGATTTGGATGTTGTGGAGAATATTCCTCTGACACCTACATCAGGGAGCTCATACGCTTTTGACGCGTAAATCAGACAACTCAGAACTCTTCGTGGGATAGAAGGGTCTTCCTCAGATGGTAGGAAGAGCCTTTATACACGAGAGTTGGATGGTGGAGTCAACTCTACCCCGAGAAATCGGGTAGTAGAGTTCCTTTCAGGGCAGAACTAAGAATTGTATCCCAATGTTGGATACATTCCTATCTCCTTTGAAAGGTCGCTCCCAATCCACCAGTTGTATTGGCAGCAACACGTCTTCATGCTGCCCTACTCTGTGGTTCTCCTCTCGTCTGAGAGAGAAGACCAGAGTTTGATTCCTGCTGATCTGGTCGTGACTGGGACCCAGACAGTCAGGAACTGCCACCAACAACGAACCTGACGGAGAAGGTCCGACGGAGAAGATCCAAAGAAGAAGATAGATCTCTATTAGGTTATTGTTGTGGTGTAGAATGAAAATCCAAAATTTGTAATAGATTTCTATTATGATTTGTAAGAAAGTCTAAGAGAATGTAATAGACTTTTTGTGGTGAAATGAGAATGGAAATGATAATTCTTCTATGCTCAAAAATTTGTATTTGTGGATGATTTGTGGACATGATAGATAATAAATCTTCTTTTCTGATTTAGAGTATATAATATTATCAGAGGTAATATGGACATGATAATATGTAGGAACTCAAAAGAAAATAGATTGATTTCTATGCAGAGGTCAAAAATGACAAGTAAGTAGATTCAGAATTGATCCAAAGGTAAGTAACGAATCCCCAAAATTGATAGAAGATTATGAACGGATGAACCATCGGATGAATGTAATAAATGAACGAATGAACCGTCAAGTATTAATGAATGGGCGAACCGTCTGATGAATATGAGAAATGAATGGATGAACCGTCAAACATTAATGAATGTATGAACCGTTGGATGAACGTGACGTTTCATTATTTAAAGAACTTCTGCCTATAAATATAGCAGAAATCTGAAAAGAACGAACACTTCTATTCCTCAACATAAAAATGTCGTCTGAAGAATCATCCAAGAAGGCTGAAATCGCCATAAAGATTCAGAAAGGCACTGAAGAACGCCCTACTGATCCAGTTCAATCGAAGAAGGCGGCAGCAGGCGAAGGTTCGCCTGCACCCAAGCCACCAAGAGACATTTTGGACTTCCTGCTCGAACCAGGAAGGACTGAATAAGAAGAAGCCAAGAGGATGGCCGCTTGTAAGTTCCTCGTGGGTTCCAGCAAGGAGGTCCTCATTTCTTTTGCTGATCGCATTTTCGAGAAGGACGGCAGTGGCCCACGTCCAAATGTAGAGAAGGATGATAGTGATCTTCCTTAATATCATGTACCATCATTCATAATTAAAATAAAATAAAAATTTTATTTCTAAACATGAACTTGTCTGATGATTACAAGCATTTATATTTATACAAAATATTTTTTAAGGAATTTGCCATTAATAGGTATCATAACTTTTCAGCCATCCAGTTCTGAGAGTTGATAAGCTCCATTTGAGAAAACTCTGCTTACGATATAGGGACCTTCCCATTTTGCGTCAAATTTGTCCTTGCTCATATGAGTCATAGTCATAGGACGTCTGACTGTTAGAATAAGTTCTCCTTTTTGATACGCTCGAACTCTGACTTTCTTATTAAAAGCTCTTAAGATTCTAGCTTGATAGAATTCAATATTCTGTTGAGCAGATAATCGCTTTTCATCCAGAGCTTCTAATTCCTGAAGTCGAAGACGATCATTATTTTCGATAGTGAGTTCATTAGCGATTGCTATCCTTAAAGAAGGAATTTGAATCTCTAATGGAAGAACAGCTTCGCAACCATACACCAGAGAGAAGGGTGTACATTTAGTAGCATTACGAACTGTAGTACGGTAGGCCCACAAGCATTCATCGAGCTTCTCACTCCAATTACGTTTGTTAGTAGAGACAAACTTCTTTAGGAGTTTGATGATGGTCTTGTTGAAAGCTTCTGCTAATCCGTTAGCTGCCGGATTATACGCGGTAGAAGCCACATTATTAATCCGGTGATCGTCACAGAATCGAGTAAACTTCTGACTGACGAACTGTGGTCCGTTATCATGAATAATGCGTCGAGGAACACCAAATCTGTAGATGACATGATGCTTAATAAAGCTGATGACATTGGACGTTTTAACTTCAGATAAAGGAATGGCTTCGGACCATTTGAAGAAGTAATCGGTTATTGCGAGAATAAACCGATGGCCTTTGGATGACGGCGGATTGATCGGACCGATAATGTCCATGCCCCAAGCTTTGAAGGGCCATGATGCTGCCGTCAGATGTAGAAATTCCGAGGGTTGATGAATAAAATTCGTATGGATTTGACAAGCTTTACACTTCTTTGCATATTCGATGGCGTCTGATACCATAGTGGGCCAATAATAACCCATACGTCGAATACGGTCCTGAAGTTTTGGGCCAGGCTGATGTGCTCCACAAATTCCATCATGTGCTTCGCGAATGATCTGCTGAGCCTCATCACCGGCAACACATCGAAGAAGTAGACCGTCATAAGCTCGACGATATAAGGTTTTTGTAGTATGATTGTAATAGAATCTGAGTGATCGTCGTCTGATAGATGCTGTCTCACTCGGATCATCCGGAAGAATATTATACAATACGAAATCTAAGAAAGGAAGTCTCCAATCCGTATTCTGAGTCTCAGTTGAATTACTGAAGATGAATTCCATGCTAGAATCAGATGAAGATGATAAAGATTTACGACTAAATCCAAATCCTCTTGTTGTGTTGACGTCATGAGACGTTGATTCTTCAATGTCAATTGGAAGTCCTAGAGTCAGATTGTTTTCGAGATGAAACAATTCTCGATTGCGAACAACAATCATTTCTTGCCGTCTAATCGGAATAGCCAACACCGCCGCAAGATTAGCTAGAGCATCAGCTTCTGTGTTACATGCTCGCCTAACATGTTCAATGAAGAATTCTTCAAACGAAGAAGCCATAGATATAGCTGATCTATGATAAGGAACCAGATCTTGATGGCGAACTTCATAAGTACCCCTTATCTGATTGACAATGAGTTTAGAGTCTCCGTATGCCTCCAAATGTTGAATATTCAGATGTTTAGCGAGTTGAAGACCAATGAGCAATGCATTGTACTCAGCTACATTGTTTGAACATGGTTGATCAAGAGAATAAGCTCGTTGGATAGCAAGACCTTCTGGCGATACAAGAATAATTCCAACTCCAGCGACGATGTCTCCATTAGGACCAATTCTTGAAGCTCCATCAAAGAATAGACGCCAAGTAAGATCTTCTTCAGCAATTTGGTTTGAATCTAGAACTTCATCTGGGATTTCATCATAGAGTTTTGAATCTTCTGGAATCGAATGAGCAGCCAGAAAATCGGCTAAAGCTTGTCCTTTGACTGACTTCTGAGGAATATAGTGCATATCATATTGAGCAAGTAGGATTCCCCAATTAGCCAATCGAGAATTCAAAACACTAGGTTTCTTCATCATGACCCGTATAGGATTGATCTTAGAAATGACATGAATAGTCTGGCCAATGATATAATGACGTGTCTTTTGGACAGCGAACATCAAGGCTAGATATTCTTTTTCGACCGGTAAATATCGAGGTTCAGCTCCGGTCATAGTTCGACTGAGATAGTAAATGGCTTGTTCATGACCATTTTTATTCTTTTGAGCAAGCAATGCACCCAGTGAATGACTCATTGCTCGGGTATACAGAAGGAATGGTATTCCTGAGACAGGAGGTACCAATACTGGCGGGCTCATCAGATATTATTTTATATCATCGAATGCTTTCTGACATTCATCACTCCAGACGAAAGAAACACCTTTCTTCATGAGTTTATTGAATGGTCTGCAGCGTCCTGAAAGATTAGAGATGAATCTCCTGATATAAGTGATCCTTCCTTGAAATCCTCGTAGCTCTTTTAAGGTGCGTGAGGACGCATCTCTTAGATGGCTTTGATCTTCTCGGGATCCACGTGTATACCTTTAGAGGTAATGATGAAGCCGAAAAATTTACCACTAGAGACACCTAAGAAGGACTTAGTAGGGTTCATCTTTAACTGATGCTTACGCATTAGATCAAAAATAGTCTTCAAATCTTGGATGTGATCCTCTTTTTGTCGACTTTTGACTGCAATATCATCAACGTAGCATTCGACTATTTTCCGCAAATGTTCACGGAATATAATGCTCATAGCTCGTTGATAAGTTGCTCCTGCATTCTTGAGACCGAATGGCATCACTGTATAACAGTATATACCGATCGGCGTTCTGAAAGAAGTATGTTTCTTGTCGTCTGGAAACATTTTAATCTGATTATATCCAGAATACCCGTCCATGAATGACATCCGTTCAAATCCACAGGTATTATCGATCATGACATCAGTGATTGGTAGAGAAAATTCGTCTTTAGGACATGCCGCATTGAGGTCGTGGAAGTCTATGCAAACTCTGATCTTGTCAGTCTTTTTATGAACAGGAACTATGTTAGCCACCCAATCGGGATGTTGTTCCTCTCTAATAAACCCGGAGGCCATGAGTTTATTGACTTCAGCTTCAATTGCATCCATAATGTCTGGACGAAATCGTCGCTGTTGTTGTTTGACCGGTTTAGCATTCGGCAAGATATTGAGCTTGTGAGTTGCGATTTGTGGATCAAGTCCTGGCATATCTTCATAACTCCAAGCGAAGACATCGATGTAATCACGAATAAGTTTAATCATGTCTTGCTTATCAGTTTCTGAAAGACTTTCACTGATGAATATTGGTTTGGGGATCCCTCTTCACCAACATCTATTTGAACAAGTTTATCTTCAGTCGGAGGTTCTTTTTGCTCGAAACGGAACTCCCATTGATTATCTAACCTTTGGGCCCATTGTTCTGATTCAGGTGAGATTTCAAATTCTTCTTCGTCTTCATCACTTTCTTCAGAACAGTCAATAGAAACCATATTGGAAGACAGAATGTTGCAGTAGAAATCACCAATACTCGTATCGGAATCCCAAGAAGTGGTACTAGAAGAATCAGATCTCTTATCTTCGTCAGACTCGGGATCTTTATGGATAATATTGATAAAAGGAGTAGGAGCAATATAGCCCAATTTGCATTTTATCTTTCCATATTTCAGAGGAGAAATCCGGACAAGCATTTTTCTTCCTTTGCCATTATTGAGGCCAGTCCTGAAGTCATAGCCCATATTTTTAATGATGTCTTTAGATTGCTGACTATAACGACGTAGTTGTAATCTTCCAGTATCGTCATTCTTGTCATCATCTTCTAAATCAGAAGGACTTTGGGGCCCTTTGTAAAAGAATATTGGAATGTCTCCTGGCTTTCTGCTGGGAACTAGAAAGTATGAAGATTGTACAGGTTCTAGGGATACATCTGTATGAATAGTCTGTATAACTCCTATGGTTATTATGCTCAAGTCATCTAACAAATGTAAATAACTATGAACATAATTACACACATCAGCGTACTGCAAAGATGGAGACTTTTCATTAAATGTAAAAGCAGCAATATTTACATTGGAAGAAGGCTGAGCCTTAGAGATCTTAGCCAAGTCAATGACTAAAGGGGAAGAAGAAGAACGAGAAGAAGCTTTGTTTCGATTAAGATCGATAACAAATGGCTCAGAAGAGGTGAGCTCCCTTGAAGCTTGAGATGGAAGAGTAATCCGCCCTCCAACTGGAATTAGCAGAGTATCCTGTGAAGATACAGGAACTGTAGTACGCCCACTAACAGGGATGATCATTGTATCTTGAGCAGACGATTGAGGTAACGGGGAGATCCGTCCGCTCACCGGAATGATGAAAGAACCTTCTCCGGAGGATTTGGGAGATTGTTGCTGAGTAGTTCGACCTTTAACAGGGATTATTAAAGTCTCACTTTGTGAATCCTCTTTCTCTATAGCTTGTATCACCCTTGTATACTCTTCTTTGTACATTCGGGAATCATTGAAATAATCTTCGACCCCATGGAAGGGATTTATATCAGCAACTTCTTTTTGTACTCTTCCATTGTTATCAATGTACCTAAAACACTGATGAAGAGTAGAAGGCACCACATTATTTTCATGAAGAAAGGGCCTCCCAAGAAAAAGATTGTAGGATCCCACGATCTCAATCACATAGAAAGTGACTTTGGATCTGAAATCACCTATCTGAAGCTTCAGATGAATCTTTTCCAAAGGCTCGCTTCGGCTTTGATTGAATCCCAGGATAGTAGTAACCGTCTTGAAGAGCTTGTGAAGAGGAATTTTTAGTTCATCCAACAGACTCTTTGGCATTATACTTATAGCAGACCCTGGATCAATGAGGATACAATCTATCTTCATTGTATCGATATAACCAGTGTAGTAGAGAGGCCGATCATGTCGATTATCCTCCAATAGTATGTCGTCTTGTGTAAAGGTGATATTTGGGATAATCTCCAATACACTGTTGCAATGTAAGCAAGTGGCAGATTCTGCATCTGGCTTCTTCAATTGTGCAAGACAAGAGTCGGCTTGAAGAAGTGCTTCACTTAACGTCTCCCGAGTCTCTTTAGAAAGACGTAGAAGTTCAAAGAGGGACATTCTAGCTGGAGTATTAGCATGTTGAGCTAGAATGTCAAAATTATAAGGCTTCTGAAGCCCAAGAGGAGGGGACTTCTTGATTGGTTTATCAAACCGAGCCTGTTGTTTGCCTTTCTCAAAAGCCGTAGGCTTGGGAGAAACAGGTTCAACCGGTGTAGTTGAAGGAACAGGTACAATGGATGATTCTTCTTCAGGAGGAACATTAGGAGCATCTTTATCAGCTGGAGGGATATCAGGAGTATCCTCAGGATTCTTGGAATAATCCTTTAGATAAGGTTTCCCTGTTCGAGTAGCAAGTGCTTCTTCCTTCTCTTTTGGCTCTGTGTCAGAGGTAGATCCAAGAGAAGTCATATGACATGACTTAATCTTTCCAGCCTTCTTGGACTTTCGAGATGTAGTCTTTTGAAGAGGATGAGAGTCAAAGTCTGCAACTAGATCAGGATGAATCCACATGATTTCTCCTGTTTCCAAAGTGATTGGCACTAATCCTTCAGATTGTGGAGGAAGAATATTCACTATCTCAAGAGTTACCTTGGGAATAGGAACGATCCCACTTTCAAGGAGTTGAGGAGGGAAATCTTCGAATTGCATAGAGACGACGTTGAAGGTGACGGTCTTCTCTTTTGGAGTAAGGGAGATAGCTCCAGATTTAATTATTTCTTGGATCTTTTCTTTCAGTACATAACATGTACGAATTGTGTGACCCAACATTCTGTGGTATGGACAGTATTTAGGATGATCTGTCTTCCCAGCTTCATCAGGTTTCTTGATTTCAGGTAATTGTATTTTATTACCTTTCAGCAGACATTCAAAGATACCAAGGACATCGTCGTCATCGAAAGAGTACTCTTCTTTGGGGCGAGGTGTTCTTGGTTGTTGAGTTGTAGAGGTAGGAGAAGTTTGAACAGTTGATGCATCTTTGCTCTGAAGATTAACTTCAAGAGTTTCTTTTCCCTTACGAGCATTGTTTTTAGCATTATTGTTAGTACCTTGACCTGTTTCTTTGGGAGTCATCTGCACTCCTAAACCTTTGAAGGTTTCAGCACTAATTTCTGCGGCCTTGGTACTGACTATGAAGGAAGACCAATCTTGAAATTGAGTAGATCCTGTCCACATGCTGATGATTGGCAACAAGTTTGATTTGTATGTGTCGATGGTGACAGCATCTGGAGTTCCAAGAGGCATCTTCAGAGCTTCTCTTCGAAACCGTTCAATGAAATCCTCTGCAGTTTCATTATTTTTCTGCTTGATTCTAATAAGAGCAGACATAGTCATGCCATTGAGCCCTTCATAGAACCATTCAAGAAACATCTGTTTGAAACCGACAAATGAGGTAATGCACCCATCTGGAAGACTTCTATACCATTCATAAGCCGTTCCCTTGAGACATCCAACAAACACCCGAGTAAGGAGGGCGTCACTTGGTTGCAACTGGTCAGTCATCACTTCAAAGTGATTAATAAACTGACTTGGAGAAGTGGTTCCATCATAGAATGAGATAGTAGGAGGCTTGTATTTAGGAGGATACGATACTTGCTTCCATTCTATCGGATAAGGTTGTTTGATGCCTAACCTTTGTAAACCATCTTTCTGTTTGAATGCCTCGAATTGAGTTTTGAGATTCTTCAATTCTTCAGAGACAACTCCGGAAGATTGTGGAGTTGTAGCTTGTAGAAAATAGTTGGGAGGAGGAACAGCATTATAAGTACTACCCCCAGCTCCAGAGAGACTAGGATTTGTTTGAGCTGGTCCAGGAGTATTAGATTGTACTACTGGAGGAACTTGTATTACACCAGTATCAATTGGTATAGCATCTGGTACAGTCTGTCGATTTTGTATCTGAGTTGTCATGAGTTCATACATCGACTTCATAGTATCAGCCATGGATTTCATTTTCTGTTCCAAAGAAGCAATTCTTTGTTCTTGAGGAGTCAAGGAAGAAGAAGGTTCATTAGTATTCCCATCAACCATATAAGTCGTGACTGTACGAGGGATTATTGACAAACTGGTGGATGTTGTTTGTTCTGAATCATTGCTTTGTGCATCAAAGTCAATTATAGGAGAACTACCCCCAGTAGGAAGAGGTGGGAAGTTAGATTCTCCAAGGAATTCAGAATCATCTTCAGAGATCAAAGTTCTTTGACTAGAGACCAGGACTCTTGCTCTTGTGCCTTTATATACTCCATCTGGACTATCAGCTCTACCCCCAGTATCCGGAGAGGTCATGTTGACAGAAGCAAACAAAGGCTCATCTTCATCAGGCATAGGTTCACACTGAATCCGATTGAAGACAGATTGTCGTTTATTTTGACATCTGCATTGTATTGTAACTCTCGGCTGGAAGTCACATTTATGATCAACATAGTCTTGAACCATTGATTGACATCTGCATTGAATTATGACTTTTGGCTGGAAGTCACATTCAGCATGGTCCATTGTCACAGAATTACTCTTTCTTTTCTGTTGAAGGTGTTCTCGTAAATCTGTTTGTGAAGATTGAGGTACATCAGAGAACACTCCTTGTGTATTTTTAGGAGTATATTTCTTGTTCCTGGGTCTTGATGGCTCTTGATTATATAGGAAGTGATTAATATGAGCCACATAATTTTTAGCATACTCTGCATCCGGATCTTTTATTTTTATTTCCGATTGATGTGGTTTCTTAACACCAGAAGTATTTCCCAAACGGATTTGATTAAGTTTTGTTCTTAAATTAGTTTGAGGTAACACATTGGTTTTGGAAACTTGGATTTTTCCTTCCATTGATCTGGATATTTGCAGAGAAGGAAGAGTTGAACCACCCCCTTGTTTAGGAGTTGGTAACAGACCCTCTTTCATAGACAAATTCTGTGCCCAATTTGAAGAAGTCGTAAAAGAAGACATTACAGAATGTTTCTTCTTAGACTTATTCAAGTTTTGAGACATAGAATGTCCAAAAGAAAGAGTAGTCAAAAGACCATCTTCTTTTCTTTGACTAACAAAATTGTCAGTCAAAGCTGTTCCTGAAGTAAAAACTACAGGAGCAGAAGAAACAACTAAAGAGTTATCTCTTTTCGAAGGGACTTTGTGTGGAAGACCACCCCCAGTTCTAGTAGAACTTGGCAAAGAGGAAGAGATAGCTAAAGAGCTATTCTTCTTAGATGATGTACACGCTGAAACAGGCTTGGTTAAAGAACCAGTGCTGTCAGCGTGACTTTTGATTTTAGAATTACACGCTGGAACAGATTTGGCTAAGGAGCCAGTGCTGTCAGTGTGATTTTTGATTTTGGAAATACACGCTGGAACAGATTTGGCTAATGAGCCAGTGCTGTCGGCGTGTTTCTTGACTTTGGAAATACACGCTGGAACAGATTTGGCTAAAGAGCCAGTATTGTCAGCGTGACTTTTGGGATTGAATTTGCACGCTGGAACAGATTTGGCTAAGGAGCCAATACTGTCAGCGTGACTTTTGGGATTGAATTTGCACGCTGGATTGGGATTGAATTTGCACGCTGGAACAGATTTGGCTAAGGAGCCAATACTGTCAGCGTGACTTTTGGATGTGAGGTTGCACGCTGGAACAGACTTGGCTAAGGAGCCAGTACTGTCAGCATGACTTTTGAATGCTGTCATCTTCGAGCGCACAAGAGTGTGCGAGCTTGCAGTAGAGTCTTTGCCAGTGTTAGGAGTAGACACTGTGGCAGAGACTTCACCATTGGCTGCCAACTGAATCTTAGGGACATAGACAGAGTGTCCCTTCGACTTGGCAGTGATGATGGAGGCTGAAGTGGGCTTGCCACTCTTAGCCCACTGCATTTCTTCGTAGGCGAGTTGATCGAATTGGATCGTCATCACCTTCTTCGTCGAGGCGATTGACGAAGTGTCGCATTGAGTTGTTGCCATCTCAGAAGAGAAGATGGTTTTTCCCAGCAGAGTCGCCAATTTGTTTTCCATAAATAAATTCACTTTATTTATTGTGTATCTGGGAAAATTACAACTGTAGGAATCCGATCTAGAAGACGATCGCTTTATCCCTTAGACTATGCGAAGAAGAAAAGCTCTCAAAATTTTGACAGTAAGTTAGATAACTATGTATCTGTACCATGAATGAGAAAAAGAACTCTATTTATAGAGTCAAAAATAACTGAAAAGATAACTGTCTTCACAGCCTGTGCCTAGTTGAAAATCACGCAGGATTTAACATACGCAAGGTTGTGAGCAGTTACTAGACGTGGCCTGTAACTGTTGGACACATGACAATCATGCATGAGTCGTGTGCAAGTTACAGGACACGCAGGCGAGAGATCAGTGGCATGGCTGCCACGTACTCCAATTTGATGAAATCCACGCAGACTTGTTGAAGACGAAATCCACACAGACTCGGGGCAGAAAGCTTCAAAATCCACGCAAACTTGGGGCAAGAAGCTTCAGGATCCACGCAGACTTAAGGCAAAAAGCTTCAAAATCTACGCAGACTTAAGGAAGGAAACTTCAGAATCCACGCAAACTTGAGACAGAAAGCTCAAAATATACGCAGACTTTGGGAAGGAACATAATCCACGCTCGATTGAGGTAGGACTGCCAGCTGTCTTGATCCGACGTGCCTTGACTGACACAAAATCTCTGACAGTGATTACTTTTGTCAGTCGCATTAAATGACAAGAAACTCTTTTGGTACGCCAACTTGACGAAGGCTGAGTCTTGTTGAAGAAGATTTCGAAAATCACGCAATAGTCGGCTGTGATCTCTCGATTTCTGTGAATACGTGGCATGCGAGGAGACATTCTTCGACTGTCGTGCTGTCAGTCATGATGAAATTTCTGACAAATGATGAGCTGTCACTAGAGTGATTTTTAAACATTTGTCCTGATCACTTCTGCGTGACTTTGAGACTCAGTTCTGATCAACTCAGTGTGACTATTATTTTTGAGGCCTACAATACCTATTTAACAAGAAGTTGGAGAAGATTTGCTCTTCGAAAAAGGAGACGCATAGATCCTCGAGACAAAGAAAAATAGTAATATTTTCATACGAGATGATATTCTAGAAACACGATCACGTCAATAATATTTGTGGTAGTAAATGAATTGTCCTTTTTTAGATACGTCTGCAAAGATAGATCGATATACAATATTAGATACAAATGTTTATAGAAGAGACATATGTCTCGTGTTATACCAAGATATCACATTTTCTGAAATCTTATGATGAATATGACAAGATATCACATTTTCTGAATTGGTACGATGTTCTTTGGAAGAGAACACAAATACATCAATCATCTATTTCTACATTTAACAAATTGTTAAATACAAAAACCGTTGACTGGTGAATTTGTATTCTTGCCTAAAGAAAACTTTACATATTTCAAAAATGTGATATATTACCACATCCAATATGAAATTTTAGAAGATATTAGCTCATTAGTATAACAACGTATCTATTTTATGTAAACCAAGACTATTATTTCTTCGTAGGTACGATATATAAACCAGACTTCGACCAACATACGTATATATTAAGTAAACCCATGCACCAACCTCGATCATAGGCACGATCACAACTATTCTAAATATTAAATAGGTACGAGTGTAACCATATACATCACTAATAACATCCTTAAATCCAAATCAAGTATAAACGATTATCACAATTTTCTTCAGTCTGAATGTGTTTGTTGTGTCCTCATTGTGGCCAAGCGTCTATGCCCTAGTTTGATATCATTATTTATATTAGATTATGATTTTCAAATTTGCACAAACTATAAAATGTGTCCATATGTGTGTCTCCTAACATTGTGTCCAACCTAATGTTCAAATTTTAAAATTATTCACATTGTGTCCAAAATATTTAAAATTATAAACATTGTGTCCTAACATTGTTCTGAGATTTTAAAATTTTAAATTATTTACATTGGGTACTAACATTGTGTCCAACCGAATATGTCTTTGTGTCAGTGTGCGTATGTGTGTCATGTCATTTTGTTTGTGTCAGTGTGTCAGTGCCCGTGTCGGTGCGTGTTATGTCAGTAGCACCGAGAGAGATAGGTTTAGGGTTTACCTGGGTCAGAGAGGGCAGCATTGGGGCAAGGGGGCGGCGGAGGCGGGGGCGAGGCTGAGGTCGAAGAGGCGGTCGCCGAAGTGGCTGAGAGCGGGGCCAAGGTTGGAGAGGGGGTTGCCGGGATCTTAGAGGGGGTCGTCGGATTCCGGAGGGGAGGAGGGGAGTCGTTCAAAATTTTTGGGACTGGGGGGGAGGTAAATGGGGGGGGTGTGAAAAGTGAACCATTTGACCCTATATGAAGCAATTTATCAACGTCAATAATTTGTCATCGCTTAGTTTAGGGTTTACCTAAGTGAGAGAGGGCAGCGTTGGGGCGAGGGGGCGACGAAGGCGAGGGCAAGGCTGAGGTCGGAGAGGCGGTCACCGAGGCGGCTGAGAGCGGGGCCAAGGTCGTTGAGATCTTAGAGGGGGTCATCGGAATCGGGGGGGGGGAGGAGGGGAATCGTTCAAAATTTTTGGGACTGTGGGAGGAAATGGGGGAGGATAAAAAGTGAACCAGTTGACCCTGTATGAAGCAATTTAGCAACGTCAATAATTTGTCATCGCTAAACGTTGCTAGATTTTAATATATTGTGACATATAAGGTTTAGTAAAACATCACTGATATTAAAAATATAGTGATGTTCACCGACTTCTTGGCAACGTCAGTTTTCTTATATACTGTCCGCTGAATGTCGCCGACAACGACGTATTGCGACGTCTTTTAAATACGTCGATAATTTTAATATTCTTAGCAACGTCATCATTCAGAGTCGCTAATTTGACTTATTTTGGTGGTGCATTAACCCCTCTCCCCCTGCTATACACCTCCGCCACCCCTCTCTCTCCGTGTGCATATACGGCTGCAGCGCTAGCGCACAAAAAGAGAGGGGGTGAGGGTGGTGTAGCAGGGGACGGATGACGGCGGGGTTGTTGCAGCCGGGGCAGGGGGGAGTAGGGGGCATCCAAGAGAGGATTGAGAGAGGCATGGATAATTTCATCTTTATTTTTTAGGGTATTTAGTTAATGCATATCAAAGTTTAGGGTACCAAATTGAAAATGTTGAATAGTTGAGGATATCGAGTTGAAATTAAGCGTATTTTAATTATAATTTGTTAGGGGGCAGCCAGGAGAGGGTTGAGAGAGGCATGGATAATTTCGTCTTTATTTTTTAGGGTATTTAGTTAATGCATATCAAAGTTTTGGGTATCTAATTGAAAATGTTGAATAGTTGAGGATATCGAGTTAAAATTAAGCGTATTTTAATTATAATTTGTTATGGATATATATATATATATATATATATATATATATATATATATATATATATATATATATATATATATATATATATATATATATATATATATAAAGAGTCGGTTATGCAGAAGAAAAGAGAGAAAGTTTAAAATTCACTTATATTTTTTAATTAACTGGTTGATGATTTACAAACGGCTTGTACAGCTTGATTTTGTGCCGTTTCCAAGCCACATTATAATCACTAGTCACGTTCACGTGCGTTGCGCGTATAAATTAAATTAATGATAATAAAGTATATAAAAATTTAAATTATATTAGAATATTTTAAATATAATTTGAATATAATTTAATATAATTTGTTATGATTATTTTTTAAAATTATTGATAGTGTTTAATTAGATAATATTATGTATTTAGTTTAAACATAATTTTAATTTTAAATATATTCTTTATCGGGTGATTTTTAATTTTTTACTTGAGAAGAGAGTTCGGTTATCCACACAGAAAACAAGAAAGGTAGTTACTTTTAAAATTTTATTTTTCTTTTATTAAAATGAAATGATTGATGATATACACACGGCTTAGACGGCTCAATCTTGAACCGTTTTGAAGCCTCTTTATATTAGTAGAGATATAGATAAGCGGTTGAACTCAAAATTCTTTTTGGGACGTTTGGTTCAAGTTTTAGAGGCTTGGAAAAAGATTTTGAATTTCTTACCCATGTTTGGTATCTCTAGGATTGGAAATTGATTTGCGGGTGTGGGGGGGGGGGGGGGGGGGGGGGGGGGGGGGTGAGGGAGGAGTATAAGGGACTTAATTTTTTTCATTGATGTGGGAAAGTAAAATCAAATGTCCCCTTGGGAATTTAGTTTTGCTTTGTTAGGAATATTGTTTGAGTGTTTTATTTCGATGGTAATGCCCTCTTTTTTTTTTTTTCAAAATTATAACTTCTATTCCAAACATGTGAATTTAGGTAATAGAAACATTATTGAATGAATAAAAGAGTATTTATGAACAATTAAATAAATTCAGATACTATTCATGTCTGAACCAAATATGTGAATGAAAAAAATTAAAATTTTAGGACACTAATTTCCAATCAAGCCAAACATAGGTTATAGAAATATTGAATTTCTTTCTCATAAAAAAAATAATTCTAAAAATAAAACATTTATCCACACGCGCCCTCGGGTTGTTGATTTCAACAAGCCAAGAATGCTTCAAGACAAAAGGACTTGCACTAAACGACCAAGCTACAACAAAGAAAAGCAAATACAAACAGAGAAAACTTGACGTTCCAATTTGCAATACTAAAATCCCCATAGCTAGCTCCAACTTTCCACAATGTCAATTACGGGTCCGGGACTCTCCGGCCTAGGCCGGCTGCCTGTACCGGCGCCTCCGATACTCTTTGTTGTTCGACGACGGCTCCACCACGTCCGCGGCGAACCTCACCTTCTTCTTTCTTTTGCTCTCTTTGCCGCCGCCGCCGCTGCCGCCTCCTATAGACGCATGCAAACCCATCAAGCTCGGAGCTAACCATAAAATAGTTCTCGTGCATGGTATGCATAAGATTTTGACAATTTATTTTGTGCACGCAAAATAACGTGTCGGTAAGAAATTTGAATTCTAAGCATATATATTCGTGTGTTCTTGCACCATAGTAGAGAAAAAGAAGACCAAGAACAAGAACCTAATCAAGAAAGGAAAGTGAGTGTTTCTTCAAGAAAGAAAGGAAGAAAGAATTTGAAGCTGGCCTACCCAATTCCAACTCGACTTTCTTCATGAAGTCGGAGACGAGACGCTTGTGGGCGTGGAGAGCCATGATCGCGACGCTGCTGGAAACCGCCACGACCGCCATTAATCCCATGCAACTAGAGCTCTCCATCCTTTCTTTTCTTTCTTTTTAATTTCTCTCTCTATAGATTTATATTCATATTTGTAGAGAAGAAAAGGAAGAAGAAGATTAATATAGGGAAGGGTTGGTGGGAGGAGCAAGCAAAGAAGAAATCCTGATTTTAGAAGGAAACATCCAAAGAGTCCTCGTTCAATCATAATTTGACTTTATTTTGACTCATGACAGTTAAGCCCTCCTCTAGCCTTTATTTTGGAAATATTTAGATGGTTCTTAATTAGATTCCGTTAGTACCTGTTAAAATAGATGATAAAACAAAAACAAATTCTTCAATGTATAATCCTCTACTCAAAGTTGATGTCTTAATATAGTTTTAGGAATTTATAGAAACTCCAGGCTATCGAATTAAAAAAGGTTATATATTTTTTGTTGTAGATGTGCTTAGAATTTGGATGACCAGTAAAAACAGGATAATTTTTTCTGAAAATTGCTGAGAAATCCAATTTCGGGGTGGGCTTTTATGAAATGCCCACCCGCTGGATAAGTTTTATGAAATATCCAGAATTAAGTATTTTCACGTTAAATATTCCAAGATTCCCTTTTAGATGCCACCCGCTAGAAACTGCTATTTTTATAATACCGAAACTACCCCTCCGCGCGAATTGGTCATCTATATGTATTTGAATTCAAAAAACTCAGATCTGGATTGCGATTTTCGTCTTCTTCTTCTTCACGGAAAATCTGAATTCCATTGCTCTCATATTCAGCAGAGATCGCAAAGATCGTTCGTAGTTCGGTGTGTTTTTCTTCAGTCGAACTCAGATCATCGCTCGTCATCATCATCACCATCATCATCATCTTCATCGTGGAGACATTTGAACTCAGATCTTCAATTGTGGAGAGAAGATCTTTCTTCTTCTTTTCCATAAGAATTATCATCGCTTTGAAAGAAGAACGAAACTCTTTATTCCTGAAAAAACTAAATTACACGTTTTAACACTGGAAATGACCATTCTCCGTCTGGCATTCTCCGTCTTAATTAGGACGGAGAATGCCATTCTCCGTCTTATTTAAGACGGAGAATGACATTCTCCGTTTCCGTCTTAATTAGGACCGAGAATGACATTCTCCGTCTTAATTAGGACGGAGAATGGCATTCTCCGTTTTATTTAAGACGGAGAATGACATTCTCCGTCCTAATTAACACGGAGAATGACATTCTCCGTGTTTCTAACACGGAGAATGGTCATTCTCCTGCGTTTTAACACTAGAATGACCATTCTCCGTGATAAATTACACGGAGAATGACATTCTCCGTCCTAATTAAGACGGATAATAGTCATTTTCCGTTTAATTTAGCACGGAGAATGGTCATTCTCCGTCTTAATTAGGACGGAGAATGCCATTCTCCGTTTTATTTAACACGGAGAATGGCATTCTCCGTTTCATTTAACACGGAGAATGGCATTCTCCGTGTTTCTAACACGGAGAATGGTCATTCTCCTGCGTTTTAACACTGGAATGACCATTCTCCGTGTAAATTAAGACGGAGAATGTCATTCTCCGTCCTAATTAAGACGGAGAATGGTCATTCTCCGTGTAAATTAAGACGGAGAATGCCATTCTCCTGCATTTTATGGTTAGCTGAAACTTTGGAGGGCCATAACTTTTGACTGGGAGGTCGAAACGAGGTCCCGTTTGTCGCAAAATGAGCGTATCGTCGAGGAGACTGAAAGTAACAGCTTTATCGTTAGACGGCCTTCCGAAATTTTAGATTCGCAAAAAAATGATGTTTGGACCTCCGTTTTAGCACTTTTGTCGTTCGTCCCGGTCTTTCCGAAATTTTTCGACGAGTTTTTGAAGATTTTTGAGGAGAAAACCTAGATTCGAAAGTGAGCAGCGTATGTAAGAAGATGGAGTATTGAAACGTTTTTTTTAAGAGAAGTTTTGTGGGTGTTTCCAATAAATTAAAAGGAAGGACAAAAGGGTCATTTGGATCCAGCTTTGGATAAGTTTCTCTAATTCTGGGCACGCGATGAAAGTTTTTTTAGCGGTGGATTTTACATAAAACTTTTTTAGTTTTTGGGCATTTCATAAATCTTTCCTAATTTTTTTAAAAAAATTTGTAACAGAAACTTAATAATATGATACTGAATTTTTTTTTGAACAGATTATAGGCCTGATTTGGAATTGATGTTACTTCTCAAAAGTGGCAGCTTTTGACATAACCTCCCTCTTGCCTAGAGTCGTGCCAAAATTGAGTAGCTGCAAAAGTTTTTTTTTGATAAGTTAGCGTTACGAAATAACATCCTAGAAAAAATAAAACAAAACAAATAAAAAACAGAATAACCATAAATCTTAAAGCCATCCCAAACCTAACCTTAGGCTTAGTTTGGGATTGTCCTTGCTTGGGATTGTTGTTGCTCTTTCAAAAAATAACAATATAAGTAGCTTTTGACATTAGTCTCCCACTTGCTATTAAAAATTGTCCAAAATTTAAATTGGCTTATAATTTTTTTGTTTGATAAGCCATTGTTACCAAACAATTTTTGGCACTACTTTTGGGAGTACAACCATAATAAGCAATCCTAAGTTCACCTAGCTTTTGGAAAGGTACATATCTCACATTATAACTTTTAAAAAATATTGAATATTAGTGTATTGTGCAAATTTGCTACAAAAATAAGCAGAATAGCAATGTCCAAATATGTCACTAATCCTGCTATGGAATTTGCCAAATCAACTTAGGTATGACATTAGCACCACGTTCAGTTGGTCTCCCATCGGCAAGTCGTTGGAGCAAACTACAATGCATTTTGGCATACGAAATATGTCGCTGCATCGATTTACAAGCGACATATGAGCGACTCATCTTTAAACATTTTCTGCCAACGTGTCACACAAGTTGGTGACACAAAAGCTACGTGATTTGTTGAGTGGAAACCAAATTAGCAATGTGTAGCGACTCAAGACGACGAATTAAATTGGCGATTTAACTGTCAGGTATCAGTATGTTAGCAACTGTTTCAAACAAAAAGAGTCCAAAAAATATAGAAATATTTTGTATTATTGTAAAAAAAGTACAATAAGAATCTTAAAAGAATTTCGAGTACAAATAAAAATTTGGAGATTGGGACGATGGAGATTAAGTGTACTTCGACTTCTTTACTCCGTTGACGATCCGATGTAGTTGTTATTGAAGCTTGGTTGTTGATGAACACTCTGTAGCGAAGGAAACTTTATCACTGAAAGCTCTTCTTCTTTTTTTTCTTTTTTTTTTTTTCCCTCTCTTCTGAAAGTTCTTAGCAAAAAAGCTGTAGTCTCTCCTTATGCCTATGCTCTGCATATGTGTGTCTTGCACAAGAAAAAAACTGTCATCTATTTATAGTTTTTCTTCACTGGAATAGCCATGTGCGTATGTGCATAAATTACATTATCTTCTACCTCAGAGACGCATGAAACTGAGTAGACACATGAGCCTTAGGGGATAGTGGGAAGTGAACATGCTCAAGAATCATGTATAGATCACCACGTATTTTGAGACGTGTTAAACGAAACACTGCCATGTTAGCACACGATTTGTTTGATGAGGATTAATTAGCTATGCGTCAAATATTGTTAGACACATAGCAATTGGTTGCTTACTGCAAATAATAACTTTTCCTTGAGTCACTATGGATCAGTCAACACTTGAATGCATAGCTTCTCTAATTGCTTACTGCAAAATGCTGATCTGGAAGTAGACGCATACAATGGCTTCCTTTACAGCTGGCCAAGTATAACAATGAGGATGATAAAATTACTGACATCTTTCTCGTAATCTGAACACTGCACACTGCTCGAGAATCGTCTCTTCATACAAGAGGCAAACATACATCATGCGTCTCAATGGACCATGCGTCTATCTAGTCCGCTTTTTGAATCATGTGTCATTCTTCTCTAGCAGCTTCCAACTCAAGAACATTTTATGCTTTGGACGCATGAAGCCTATGCACCTCTTTTTGATATTTTTCATGCTTCTACATGACCCCCTTCAAAGTTTTTAAAATTTGAACAAGTTTTGTAATACTTTGAACAAGAAACATGGAAAAGAGAGATGATTCTATCGTTAGAGCTTTGAACGCATTGGGTCACTTGCCACGTTGTCATTTGCTTTGACTGAATCCTTAAAAATCTGAAATGTCTTCAAAATTTGAGGCGGCCGTTTCTGGCAATTGCTTGGATCAAGGCTAAGTCAATAGATCCCGTGATTTCAGGAACAAAAATCACGTAATAGTTAATACTGAGCTGATATCTTCGTCCAGAATTAAGTCGTATAGAACCTCGCCGCATAGCGAATCTTCGTCCCTATAAATAGGTCATGACTTTGACAGGATTTGTCATCCTCACTTTTAACCATGCATTTGCTGATTAATACTTCAGCGAGCTTGTGCAGACTTGTGAGGGGATTGAGCATCACCTTCCTGCGAACACTGCTCTTTGGCTATGCCAGAAGTCGGAAGAAATATCGATCTTCAAAAGGTAAACTTTTCTGAAGTATACCTTTTCTCATCAATTACTTCTTCCTACACGAAGTCTCATAGCAATGTTTCCTCTTTGATCATATTTTGAACACAACATGTCTTCAAAGCACATAGTTACACTTATAGAAATGTGTACTATGAAAATAGGAATTATACTACACAGATAAGCAAGCCTGTCAATATTGTGCTATTTGAGGAGTACTACTACCATTTTTTAGGCGCATAAAATTTTCACAGTTTTCCATGCGTCCTTTGCTGCTATGTAGCACAACTGACTTTATGCGCCTAACTCCTTTTGAACTTGTCATATTTTCAGGATACTCCTTGGATGACTAGAGTTCAGATGGAGCTTGGAAGTACATCATAACATGTCTAATTTGACATAATTTAGCACATACGTGGAGGACCTTTGCGGTCTTCAGACCCAACTAGCTGTCTGTATCCACCTAACGAGGCTTGCAACTGGCTGGTCTCACTTCGTAGCATATGTGATACGATTGGGTTTGAATCCCAATCGAAACACTGTCGATGAAAAACAGTGTCGACAGTCGACAAGAATCTTGAACTGTGTGCCGGTCCAATTTTTTATCCTCCTACCCAAGTGAGCTATCGGATACCGTAGAGGGTGACTCACACTCATAGACGTAAAATAGGAGTCTGGTGTTGAGCACCTTCTGGGGAACCTAATCATGTGCTGTATTTCTGCCTCCATCCTTATGAGGTTGTGGAAATATTGGCATTAGACTTATATGTCACAGTATACCCTCTCTGCAACTGTCTCCTTGAGTGCAACATCCTCAAGCTATTGAGGTTTGTACTGAGAGAAAAAATGATGGAGAAGGTCTTGAATGTAATAGACCTCCATCACCCATCATCATGACTAAGAGATAAAAATCCAGAGTGCAATAGATCTCCATCATATGTAATCATGATTTCTGAATAAAATTCTGTTGTTGACTTGGATGTTCCTTTTGCATGCAATTTTCTGTTTGTCTTTTAGAAGAATTACTGTCTTTAAAATGTCGCATAGCTGCTAGAAGCAGAATATTGGCACATTCTATCATGTAAGACGTATGAATATTCTGAGATATATAAATTCATGCTCAAATGGACGCATGAAATTCATTGCTCATGAGATATATTCGAATGCATAACTTATAGCTCAGTCTGAGACGCATGAACTTTTGCTATCATCACATAAGATCACTATGGACACACACAAAAAGATGAGAAAAATGCTGTCTTTTCTTTATTGGCGCAAGGCACCACAATCGAGTACGCCTGAGAGATCCTGCGCTGAGGATCCCCGAGTACAAAAAATATTCTAGGGAATGGGACGATAGAGATCGAGCGGCAGTTGCTCCTTTACTCCGTTGACACTCTGATTACAAAAGTGGAAGAAAACCTAAGAAAATTACTAACTCTCGGCTCATTGGCAAGAAGTGCAGCAATTTGGCTCTTGAAAATGCTCTCCTTTCTGTCTTTTGAAGAGGGATGAGGCCCCTTTTTATAGTTGTTCTTGAGCTGAAATGATGTTATGCGCCCACATGTGGAAAACACAATGGTTTTTATGTGGGCGCATAGTCCTGCCTTGGGCGCATAGGGTATTGGCACATGCAGGCTGCAAGATCGTGGGTTGTTCGTGGTGTTGACGTGGCCGCATGCTTCGGTGCACGACTGCTCGTGGAGACTGACGTGACCGTGCGCTTCAGTGCACGTTTTGATTATGGCTTTGACCGAGTCAGGCTTGGGCGCATAGCCCTGTTTCAGGCTATGTGCCCTCCTTCACAGGGGTGGCTTGGGCGCATAAAGCTTCACAGGCTTGGACACATAGAGCTTCATAGGATGATGGGCGCATAAGAGCTTCACAGGGTGACTTGAGCACATAGGAGCTTCACTTGGGCACATATGTCCTCTTTTGGCTTGGGTGCATAAGGCTTTATTTGCTAAAATTTTCATGCTTCTACAAGACCCCTTTCAAAGTTTTCGATACTTGAACGAGTTCGAAATACTTTGAAAGAAGCATGAATCGTCTTCTCGTGATGCAATGGGCGCATAGCACGGCTCTCCCTTTGGGTGCATAGTATTTGGCCAGCCTGTCAGAGTGATACGACTGTTGAAATCTTCCTCAAAACTTGAACTGACAGATTCATCGGGGTGGAATTTGAAGAGGTCCATACTTCATACGTCGTCCACATCAGCAAGTAGCAGTCGCATAATGTGCAAGAGGCTGGATCTTCACATGGGCGCATAGGCCATTGTAGGTGCATGCTACGCAATGGGCGCATAGGCGCATAAAGATAGTGGGCGTATAGGAAGTGGCCTGTGCCTATAAATAGGCTCTGAAGGAGAGAAAAAGCTTATTATTCTCCTCTCTTAGAATTTTTCAAAAACTCTTCATCTTCTTTCTTTGAGAACCATGTCTCCCAAGGTCGCCAAGAGATCCGCGAAGGACAAGGGGGCTGCGCCGACTGGCTCTCCTCCCACGGCAGCGTCTTCACCAGTCCAGGACCCGATTCTGGGTGAGGGCACGCTTCAAAAACAAAGTCTCGAACGTTAATTTGTGATGCTCAGACTTTTCTTCTGCCTGGGCACATGCGCCTAAGGCAACATACTTTTGTGAGCTTCATTATGCGCCCACAGAAGTCATGCGCCAACACTGTGGTGTGCTATGCGCCCACATGTTGCCATGTTATGCGCCCTCAAGCTGTGGCATGTTATGCGCCCACGTACTGTTCGTGTGTTATGCGCCTACTTGTTTGTTTTGGGCGCATATCCCTTTGGGCGCATAGCCCTTTAGGCGCATATCTCTTTGGGCGCATAAGAGCCCTTCAATACTTAGTTTTTTCTACGGATTTCTGAGTTTTCTCTTCTATCCTTGCAGTAAACATGTTTGTCCCCGAGCTTGAGGGAATCCCTTTCGGCTCTGTCTATCAAGTCCTCGGTACTAGTCTCATAACGAATATAATCAGCAAGGTTCAAGCCACGATCAATCAAAACCAGCCTACGGAGCGGACCCTCGCCATATTTGAACATGATAAGACCTTCTTGAGGTAGATGATTAACGATAAAAAGTTCGTGCATGGAGGGGCACATCTTTTCAAGAAGCCGTACTTCCTGTTTGGTGATAATGTGGGGTTTGAAGATGGCGAGACCATACATTTGAGAAACCCAATGGTGATCTGTCCGAACAATCAGAGGATATGGCTGCCGTCGATGAAGCGTCAATATCCCTTATCTGCTTTTACTGTCCTGGCCGTGCGACGACAGATGATGTGGGAGATGACTCCTGAGCTCCCCGGGGTTATCTCTGGAAGAATACAGTTTGACTCAGGCGACCGAAAGAAGGACACTTTCAAGTGCCCGGGGCTCTGCATCTTTTCTACGAGAGGATTGCAACCTGGTGCCGTAGTGAACGACATTACGACTAACCTCCATCCTTATGCCGCTGACACGCTTTGCCATTTGATGATGAAGGGAGATGTGTCGTATTCAACAGGAAAGATGCGGATGGAAGGCTGGAGGTATCCATCTTCATTCTGGAGCAACTCACTGGCTGGATGCGTTCCATGTATGAAGCCACCCTGAAGACTGCTAGCCTTTATTATGCTATTAGGGCTACTCAATATGGTGTACGGGTTAATTGGCCAATGTTTGTCTCTTTGGCAGGGTTATATAACCTTCACACCTGTACCTTCTTTACTCCGGGTGGGAAGATGGGATTGGCTCTCCACGAAATGCAGAAAGTATCGAAGCTTCCCTGGGGCACGGAGCCCTATGAAGAGTATGTGCCTTGTGATGAAGAGCTCCAAGATCTGGAGAGTGAAAACTCTGGGATGATTGATGTATACAAGGAATTGCTCTGCCACCTTCTTATCTGTCATAGGATTAATAAGAAAGGGAGGACCGAGGGGGGCAATTCCCACACGAGAGCCTGGATGGGCTATATTTTCCTTCAAGGAGAAGGGGAAGATCCGACCTCCTTTTTGATCTTAAAATCTTTGACCAAGTCCGATATAGAAGCCCGGATGACGGATTATGAGACGGCGGATACTGAGGACAGTGATGATCCTGAGTCTCTAATTGGCCACTACTTCCGTCAAGCCGAATATCCGTTGTCGGAGAAAGCTATGCTGGCAGCTTTCCTAATGATCTGGCTTCGTGACTGCATAGTCCCTGGAGGTTCAGGGTCCATTGAGAGAATAAGCCGGGTTATGATACCTCCGGCTGTGAAGCTGGTGTTTGGATACCGTCTTTCATTGCTTTCCGCGATGGTCTGTGCCACTGGACGAGGTCTGCGGGACTTTGTCAGGAATGCGGTAACTCCTGACGGCAGGGCCAACTTTGTCCGAACTGAACTTCCGTATCATTTCCTGATAGGGTGGCTGCTACTGCATTGTCCTACCCTGATGAATGCTGGGCCGGTGGCAGACTCTTTGGCGGGAGACGTCTTTCTTCGTAGATTTCGTGATGCAGATTGGGCCGTTACCGGTGTACCTGCCTGCAGAAAGGCTTTAGGCTCCTTGCAGAATTATGAGCTTTTCAGAGTATCCCCTCCGTCCAGCAGCGGAAATACAGGAGATATCTTAGTGGATGAGGGAGTTCATGCCACCAGCTTGACTGCGGTGGCGTTTCACTGGCTCCAGTCTATTAGACCATCACATTTGGTACTCCGAAACAGGAATCATGCCTTTCTGGAGCTAATATTAACTGATTATTTATTAATAATAATTAGAAGCAAAACCATAATTAATTAATAACAAATTACTCTTCAAATGAAATTAATTAATTATTAATAATAACCATAATTAGAAATAAATTCACAATATTAAAAAATGATTTTATAGATTCCCAAAAATTATAACATTATTTTTCAAACATAGAATTTCACATTTAAGAAAGAATTTTATAAAAAAAAATTATTAGCTCAAAATTTCAAAAATTGAAATTCAAAATCTAGGTATTTACAAGTCTACCCACCTAAAAAAATTTGTCCTCAAAATTTAAATTAACATGATCAGTAGAATGAAAAATCCAAATTCGATCCAAGATAGTACTGAAATCTAAGTATAAATATTAATATAAACAAAATCACTTAGACGCGACCAAATACAGGAATGATGCAATTTGGCACGACTAAGATTAATCAATAAAGAAATTTAGAAATGGTATGGTTTGGCACGATCAAAATCTAATCATGGGTTAAGGCATGACTAAGAATAAAATCAAATCATTGAGGCATGATTAATAAAATAATTTGATTTGACACGAGTAAGGATAATCAAATCTGGTTATCAATAAAATCATTCACGCACGATCAACTAATTTGGTACGATGAAGATCATTATCAAAGTATGGTCAAAACCATTTAGGCAGGATCAAGAATAGATTCATAATCAAAATCATATAAACAGGACAAAATAAATCCAATCTCTTAGGCACGATATAGAATTAAAATCGTCTAGAGCAAAATCATTAGTTATGATCAAATTTGAAATCTAAGCACAGAATAGTTAAGGTACGATCAACTTGGTGTCAAAATCATATGGACGCGATTAAAGATCAAATTTTAGGCACAATTTAGGACTAACTCAATGTATGAAATCAAAGTCACATAGCTATACAAAATTATATAGGCATAACTAATAGTTGGCTTGTTCAAGAATAGATTCATGTCACAGATAGAATCTAGTCAGATAGGATCTACATATGATTAAGTATATAATCAAAATATAGGCACGATTATAATTAAATCATATTAGTGTGATCAAAGAATAGTACTTGGACACGATTAAGAGTGAAATCATAGTATAGTCGCAACCAAATAGGATAAAAATTTAGTTATGATCAGTGTAATCTAAATCACAATGTCATGACTAAAATTAAAATTTTGGGACGATTAGGAATAAATCAAGTCAAAAAGTAATTTAAAATTTAGATGTAATTAAGAATATAATCAAAATCACGATTAAAAGATTTCAGGTACGATTAAGAATATAATCAAAAACGTATAGTCGTGATAAAAATGGAATTGATTTTTACTAACAATAAATTCGAAGGGTGATTACAGAAATAGGAAAATCATATCTCTATTATAGGAAATATCAAGCAGTAATTATAGGCTACGATATCCATGAAAATCAAACTTTTATAAAACTAATATAAGGTATTGCTGACAATTATTCCAATGCTACTATTCTCAATGATTTTCATGTTTATAAATCCTCGATAATTCGTAATCCTTTATCAACTTAGTCATAAAAGTTCAAATTCCACTACCGTGTTTTGAAATAAAACTTTCATTCGTCTATATAATCTTTCACTATAATTCAAATTTAGACTTTTCGATTCATTTACCACTATATTCAAAGTTTTATTCCTTTATACCCATCAATCGGTCTTCTCTTAAATTGGTTACTTCCTTGAAAGTTAACAATTGGTAATATTGGTTCTTGTATTCCAAAATTCAAAATTATATGTTGTATTAGTTCTTAGTCCTTCACCGCCTAATTCATATATTTGGGTTCTTCAAGTCAATATTTTTAACCTTAATTAATATTTTAAGAATTTATAACCTTAATATCAAAATATTTATTGTCTATTATTCTTCTTCTTTTGAATTCTTTTACCTTCTAAAAAGAATCCATACTAAAAATAATTCTTTAAACATAACCATTTATAAAATTCAATGATGCTACTGTCCTTTTGACTTTGCTTCCATTCCTAGTTACACATTTTCTCTATCAATCTCTCTCATTGTCCAAAGTATCATAACCAGTGTAAAATGTATCACCACCATACTATAGCTAATTCCTTCAAATCTCTAGTGTCTCGTGTTTCATTCTTCTTTGGTTCCTCAAAATTTATGGAATAGCTTGATCAAAATATGGTCAACAATCATTTAGGAATGATCAATTATGGCACAATTAGGGAAGGATTTGAAATCATAATTCAAAACTGTATAGGCACGAAAAGAATAAAATCCAATTTTGGTACGAGCTAGTCACAACTAAAAAAATCAGATCATTTAGGTCAAAATCATGATCAAGTCGAAATGATCAAAAATTTAAGTGTAGAATGCTAGGCACAATCAAATTCATATAGGTGTTATCAAAGATCAAATATTAGGCACGATTAAGAATAAATTTAAATATAGTCATGGTCAATATAATCTAAGTTATCTAGACATGACTAGAAATTTTATGCATGATCAAAATATAGTCATGATCAAGGTTGTCTAGTCACACAAAGCAAGTCATCTAAGCATGATCAAGATTAAAAAAATTGGCACGATAGAGTCAAGATTTAGATCTAGTCATGATTAAGATATGATCGAAGCCAAGTCATGAGTAATAATAGAAATGAAATCTAGGCACGATCAAAATTAAAACCATTCGAGTGTGATCAAGAATCAAAATTTTGCACGATTAAGATTATAACCAAAATTATTTAGTCACAATCAAATAGGGTCAAATTTTAGTAATCAAAGGATGGTTTCAACAATAAGGAATCAAAAGATAGGATTAGCAAAGGGAAGGACGAAATAATCATCATACTTTACTCCCTCTTCTAACTATAATGACTTACCATACTGCTACAAAGGTACTACACCATGAGCTATCTCTAGATTTATGCCTATAGTTCACATGTCCAACTAGGAATCACTCACAAACTTAACAGCTACACTCCCAACAATCAACACTGATACTCAATTACATAAACATATATGTAAGTTACCAAATAGTACACTATCCAAGTAACCCCAGGAATTAATAAAAATGAATCTCTAGAAGGAACTTGACTAGATGAACTAAGGATATCCCTACTCTTTAGCTAGGGAAGGTGATAGAATGAATTATGTAATAACAGAAGTGGGGTGATAGATAGGATACGTTAGAAACCAAATTTAAGATATAATCTGATAATCATATATGTCTATCAGTAATCATATTACCCAGAATCATCGCCATGCCAGTAAGCATAGCTGCAATAAACGATAGAGTCCATAACTAAGGTATATGCCTCTATAATTATATTATCTAGAATTTTTACCACGCCAACTGGTATGGCTGCGAGAAACTCTAAATTCTATAACTAAGATGAGTATATCAAAATCAGGCTCTATGTCCTTGTCATACTAGCTAGCATGGTTGCAATAAACTCTAGACTCTATAACCAAAGCAGACATTTACCTTTCACATTGTCATCATCAATTATGTCATCAGAATGTACCTTAATTTAGTCCATGAAATTTATCTCGATACAAAATCAAAGTCAACATCGAATATCAATAATCAAATTCAGCAATGAATCAAGAAAGAGTATACAGTAACAAGGGATGGACTTCGAGATAGGGTTTATAGTGAGATTCTCAAGGGTTATCCTAAGAATCTTTCAGAGAATCCTAATTTGTGCTTAAGTATCTTTCATCGCAATATCCTATTTCCTATATCCTATCATAGGCTCGCAGTAGTACAACTAAGATGTTGCACTACTACGACATCACTCTAATTACGAAGACGAGACCTGCATGGCCTACCATAAAAATGTGTCACGATTGGTACCCGGAAGTTCAGGCACGAGTGCATATGAGTACGTCTCGCCTATGCTGCAGGATCGACGGTAGTAAGCTGTCAAATCCTCAAGTATAACCAAATCCAGCAATATAATGTAAATCATGATATCCAGATTCTAACTCAATCACAAGTGCTAACAGGTGGATATGAAATAGAAATGACAAGTTCCAGAGTTCAAAATAGAGAGTCAAGTACAGTAATCCTCAAAAATAATACAATACAACAAATATTCTGATAAAAAAAATCTAAATAACAGATAGTAAGACTAAGCTAAGCTAAGCATCCTCTAGTGGCACGTCTGCTATGTCATCTCTTGTATCCTCATCTAAGTCATAATCTGCCTCAGGTGTGCATAGTACGTAGTACACCAGTTCTCTAAATCTTTGTCTAAAAATATTATTATCCAATTATGATTGGAGCAAGTACAATTTATGATCCATTATTCATAACATGATAGAAACTATATAGCATGAAGTAGCATATAAGACATGGAAGTAAAGAACGATAACATGAACTGACAAGTAAGTAAACATGAAAGATAGTCATAGCAGAAAATCAAAGTATGTGACAAGAATAATATGAAATGCATAAGTCATATCTACACTCAGTGTATTTGAAATACCACGTTCTATGTATAATCGGACTGAGGGATCTACTTGGTCCGACAAATCATACGTATCGTGTTTGATTAGCTATCGACATAGTACAGGGGACAGGAATATAGACTTTGATCACATATATACTAAGGTATTTCGTGTCCAACTAGCAATCATGGATTTATCTCAACAGTGAATATGTACAGGATAAACTCAGAAACAAGAATAGGATAATAGTGTAATAGAATCCATAACACTAATCTCCTGAAACCGTCGTGTCAATAATCAGGAAATGCATATCTAAATCATGAATAGAGTAACTATCAGGAAATAAAAGCGATCATCAGGAATACTTGCCTCGGGTGTCTAAATTGTGCGACACGAATGTGTCGACATAGAAAGTATCACAGCCTATAGTCAGAATAAGTTCCAAATAAGTCATCAAGGATCATAATGTCCATAGATGTCCAAGATCGAATTCGATGTCCAATATCCCAATGTAATCCATGAAGTCCATGATTTGATTTGGAAGCACGTCAAAAATTAGGAAAGCACGAGTAGATTGAGCTTAACACGATAATAGAAGAGAAATAAAAAAACCTTATATCTATAACTCATTTATAGAAATATTTATAAGATTTGAAATTAAGTCTTTTACTTAGTCAAAATAATTAAAACCAACAATATTTTAAAAGTATATTAAACTTTATTTGATAAAACTAATATTGTTGATAAGATAAACAAATGTAGTTACCAAAATATTGTTACTCGTAATATACTATACTATATGCAATAAATTTATACTAATAATATTATACATAATATTATATATAAAATATACACATATTCCCATAAAATATTTAATTAATAAATACAGTATAAATATAGTATAAATACATATATATGTATATACATTTAAACTTGGCCCAAACAGTTTAACCCAAATAGAAGACTAATGGGCTGGTCCAGCCCAATATCACTTAACATTTTTTTATAACCAAAACTAAGTATATGGGCTTGAAGCCCACTGCCCTAAACTGTGTCTGCGCTTGAATCCCTAAGCCTGCCCTAAGTCGGAGAGACTAATCGGTCGTTGAACACGACGACGATGGCCTGGTGGTGATGGGCTGAGTGGTGCGGTAGTTGCAGGGCACAGATCGGGTCAGATCTTGGAGGGGGCGACTGTCAGAGGCTCTGTTGGCCAGGATCTAACCGGAGTGGTCGTGATCTAGCCGGAGGAAGAGGTGCGACGAGCGGTCACGGCAAGATTTTGCCGGCGCTCGAGGTAAGTTGAGTTTGACTTGGTATTGTGTGGTGGGTCTGGTGGTTCTGGTAGTGGTAGTGGTAGTGGTTGTGATGGCAGTATGGTGGTTATGGTGGTGGTGGTGATGTTTCTGGCGGTGGCGGAAGGTAAGATGGGGCTTGACTCGGGGTTGTATAGTGGTGGTGTAGGACGGTCGGGGTTAGTTGGAATAGGGTTTGTGGCGGTGGCATTAGGTGGTATTAGTGGTGTTGTAGGCCAGGTCGGGGGTCTGTGGAGTAGTAGAGATGTTGGTGATGTTCGACAGTGGTGATGGCAATCGGAGGTTGGTCGGGGAGATGGTGAGGTGGTGCGGGGTGGTGAGGTGAAGTAGAGGTGGTAAAAACTGGTGGTTTGGTGGTTGGGCGAGGGTGTAGTAGTGGAGGCGAAGGGTTGTCGACGAGACAAGGAGAAGAAGAATTGGGCGATGGCGGAGGATCGCCGGAGCTCGGTCTGGCACGGCTGTGCGCACGGCGGAAGACAGCAGAGTAGAGGCTGGAGAGAGCAGTGATTAGTGGAGAGAGAGACAAGAGAGAGTAATTTAATATGTATAAAATATTAAAGAGTCCTCAATATTTAAATACAATTAATTGTGTGCTCTCCAAGCCTAAATGGTGTAATATGTAATAGATGTAGGGGCACTAGTGAAACCCGCTAATAGATCTAACTAACCCTACAAACAAATCACTAACTAATCCTAATTTGGTAACTAATCAGTAATTAGTTCTAACTGACAATCAGTTAAGCTAACTAACAAATAACTACGCTCTAACCCAAAACCTGTAGGCCCACAATTCAAGTCCAAAGCTTGGTAGGCAAATAGGATAGCTAGCCCATAATCCAAGCCCAAGGCTTGGTAGGCTCACAATAATTAATACTCAATAAAATAATTTTGCAATTAATATTAATTGATTATTTATTAATAATAATTAAAAGCAAAACCATATTTAATTAATAATAAATTACACTTGAAATGAAATTAATTAATTATTAATAATAACCAGAATTAGAAATATAATAAATAAAAAATGATTTTATAGATTCCCAAAAATTATAACATTATTTTTCAAAAATAAAATTTCAAATTTAAGAAAAGAATTTTATAACAAAAAATTATTAGCTTTAAATTTCAAAACTAGAAATTCAAAATCTAGATAGTTACAAAAGTCCAAGTAAACGAACCCATATAAAGGTCTAGAAAGTCTCTTTTGCGTTTAGCATTCAAATGTTATTAGCTGAGTATGATCAGACGACCATCGAAAGTACATGACCCCCTTGTAGTATGCATTCAGCATCCTCCTGTAAACCAAACCGAACGAAGTAGAATCCGCTATTGCGGGAGGAAATCTCCATGTTGCTCTGTGGCCTCCAGACTCGATTTGCATAGGCCCTGATTTCTTTGTAATAAGGTTTATCCCCCAATACATAGACAATCAAAGTGTTCTTCCAAAATTTTGTGGTCTCCTCAAGTCTTTTTTTATGAACCTGGCTACCTTCCATATATCGATTATCTTCGGTTCTACGTACTACATCTCGACATTTGGTTGTGCTCCCCTAGCCGGCACACCTCTACCGATAATTTTCCACCTGTGCCTAGAGTATCTATTATATTCCCTATGTTCGACGGTTGTAGAGATTATACCATCTATTTTGACTCACATCCAACTCTGATCGCCAATCATTGAGCTATATCAACAAATGTTATACGTCGTTACCCCTCATTTTCTTGGCTATCTCTGGCAGTTGCCGTTCGCCTCCCCCTCGCATCGTCCAGTGGTCTTCCCATAATGTTGACGATCGACCATCGTCTAACCCCGACATCTTCATTCATAAGCAACACTGCTTTGTTGCTCCCCTCTCGATCCTCTGCCCTATGAAAGCCGAGATCCTAGCCCGAAGCCTAAAACCCTAAATCTCTTGTGGAACCAACCATCTCAATCATATATATATATATATAGGGCATCGTTGCGGAAGTGTGGAATCGTGAGGACTCTCCTAATCCCCTCTCCCGGGTGAGCAACAAGTTTAAGGCTACGAGGAAAGCCTTGTCCAATTGAAGCAAACTTGCCTACGGGGACATCTTTTAAGCCATTCGGGTTGCAGAGGACGACGTCACTCGAGCCGAAGCCATGGTTGTCATGGATCACTCCTTAGGGGCCAAGAGAGCCCTCAACCTCACTAAGGCTATGCTTAAATTCAGGCTCAAAGTGGAGACCGATTTCTGGAAGCAGAAAGCGAGGTTGAAATGGGACAGCGAGGGGGATAAAAATTCAAAGTATTTTCATGCCTGCGTTAACGGACGCAGACAAAAGCTACCGATTCATCATACTGTTGATGACAAGGGAACATCATTACCGACCAAAAGAGCATCCAAGAGGCTGCCACGGATTTCTATTCCAAATTATTCTCCAAAGAGACTGTCCACAAAAATAGATCCTTCCTAGACCAAATCTCCCTCCTCATTAACGAAACCGACAATGCCCAGTTGGAACGTCCACCTACGGCCCTGGAAGTTAAAGATGCTGTGTGGGCCCTGAACGAGCACAGTACGCCAGGCCCGGACGACTTTTTGGGGGTATTCTTTCGCATATGCTAGGATATTATCAAGCAGGACATCACCGACGCGGTTATCACTTTCTTCGAAGGAGCTATATACCCCAAAGCCATCTCTAGTGCCAACCTGATCCTTGAAAAAAGATAACCCGGAGTCCTTTCGCGACTTTTGCCCCATCAGTCTTTATAACTTCACCAATAATATCATCTCCAAGGTCATCGCAACCAGAATGACAAGAATTCTCCCCAAGATCATTTCGGAGGAGCAAAGTGGGTTTGTTCGTGGGAAGAACATCCAGGACAATATTATGTTGGCCCAAGAGTTAATTACCTGCATGAAATTTCCAGTTAGAGAGGGCAACATAGCTGTCAAAATTGACATGGAGAAAGCTTACGATAGACTGGATTGGCAATTCATGATCTGGGTTTTCAGAGCTTTCGGATTCTCGAAAACTTGGACCAACATTGTGTGGAGATCCATCAGCAACTCGTGGTTCTCCACGGTCATCAACGACCACGCTGAGGGGTTCTTCAAATCTCATCGTAGGGTTAGACAGGGCGACCCTCTATCTTCCACTGTCTTCATCATAGCAGTTGACGCCCTAAGTATGAACCTTAACAACATGACCAACACCCCGAATTTCTAGCACTATCATACATCCAGCGGTTGCCCTATCATCACCCATCTGGCCTTCGCAGACGATTTACTCATCTTCTCCTCCGGGGATGAAAGAGCGGTGGCAGTGGTTCACAACACCCTACAAAGGTACTCTAGATGCTCCGGCCAGAAGATCAATCATTCTAAGAACGTTATCTACGCGCACCACAACACCGAAAGAGAGCACGTAATCAATCTTTCTAACTTAACTTCCTTTTCCGTTGCTCATCCTCCGTTCAACTATCTCGGTTGCCCTCTTGTGTACGGGAAATCCAACGCTGGCATGTTTGAGAACTTGACCACTAGAATCAGGAAGAAACTTGAAAGGTGGCACAATGACACCTTATCCCCAGGTGGCAAGATGATCCTCATTAATCACGTGCTCACCTCCATCCCCATCCATACTTTGGCCGCATGCTCGTCGCACAAGAAGGTTCTTTCTTCGATCGAACAGATCTTTTGCAATTTCTTCTGGAGGCATAGCAACGGCCTAGATAAGCATCACTGGCTAGCTGGGAATCAATGGCTCACCCTACTGGCAAAGGGGGTCTGGGATTCACCAAACTTACTCACATCGTTAATGCTTTCTCGATAAAATTGTGGTAGAAACTACGCACGAGCAACAACTTATGGAGCAGGTTTTTGAAGGCCAGGTACTTCAAACACATCTACCCTTCAATGGCCATATCCAACTACAGATCCTCAGCGGCTTGGCGACGCATCCTTATCGGGCGTGACCTTGTCGAGCCTGCGATGAGACTCCAACTGGGTACGGGCGAGTCAAACCCATTCCTGGAGAGATGGGTTGGGGATAGCATGATCCCGAGTCTCATGGAGTCCCCGAGAGACAGTAGGATTAGAGACTTGTGGAACCCCATTACTGATGACTGGAACTGGGACCAAATTCGTGTATGGTCCGGTAAGAAACGGTGGACAACATCTGAGCGAGCGGTTTACGCATCGGTGGTGAGGCCGATGTGCTGAGATGGACGCTAGAGGCATCGGAGGCATTTTCGATGAGGTCGGCGAGAATCGCTGTCCAAGGAACCGGGCAGTCGTTCCACCCCATTGCGCACTATTAGCATACCTACATCCCCAAGAAGTGGTCTTTCCTTATGTAGAGAGTCATTAGAAAGAAATTGCCTACAGACGACATCCTCAACACCATCGGGATCAGCTTAGCATCAGCATGCACTTGCTGCTCTGAGCGTCAGATGGAGACTGTCGACCACATCTTCTGTCAGGGGAGCCTGCCAGGCAGTATATGGAGAACCCTTAACCAGCAATTCAGTATCGAGCCGGGTGGTGGACGCTTCCACGATCTAGCGGCTTCCTGGGGTTCAGCCTCCCATGGCCACCAGATCGTTGCAGCGGCCACTACGTGGACGATTTGGAAGAATCGCAACAAGGCGAGATATGAAGGTCACCAATACTCAGCCGACCAGCTCATTCGGGAAGTCTTTCGCCAATGCCATAAGCGGAGCACTATGTGCTCCCACAGTCCGAAAGCATTCTGGTCAGTGCTTAACCACTAGCTCTCGGCGGTCGTCTCGTCTCTCCCCCTCTTCCTTCCTTTTGGTGGTATACATGTATAGGCTTCGTCATTCTGCACCTTGTATACGTGTTTAGGCTATGGTTTTTGAGCCGTCGTTAATAAATCGAAGGGGTTCTTCTTATATATATATATATATATATATATATATATATATATATATATATATATATATATGGGATATGAGACTAAACTCATATTCCTACATGAGCCAATGCACATGTGGATCAAAAGAAGTAGAGTGTACTAGTGAACATGGTATGTAGGAGTCCATTTCTATTGGTCCACATGTGCATGGCTCACGTAGTGATATGAACATATGGCTAATATCTTATTTATCATATATATATATATATATATATATATATATATATATATATATATATATATATATTGAACGAAAGGACTTTATTGATGTATCAGGTGTAAAATGCCGAAGCCTATACAAGAAAGCGTGCCAAGCGCGAAAGGAAACCTAAAAAATGAAACCAAAATAGACCGAAAACAACAAAAAGTGCCAGTCGGACTAGTACAGCTCCTGCAAAAAACAATCCGATGCGTGGGAGCATCTTCTGCTGATGCGGAGACACTGCCGGAGGACTTCCCTGAAAAGTTATTGAAGGGTGTATTGGTGACCTTTGTACCTAAATTTGTTTATGTTCTTCCATAGCACCCAAATGTCAGCGGCTGCGACGATCTGATGCCCATGAAAGGAGCCCCAGCTGGCAAGGAGATCGTTGAAGCTCCCAGTATGGGGGGCCTGGCCGCATCGCCGTGAAAGACTGGACCACAACTGATTAGCAAGACTGCCATGGAGAAGGATGTGTTTAGTTGTTTCTGATTGGTGTGAGATGCAGCAATGACACTTGGACGCTAAGCTGTAGCTGATAGAGGTAAGGGAGTCGTCGGTGGGTAAATTCTGGTGGTATGCTCTCCAGATGAGGATCGACCATTTGTTGGGGATGCAGGAGTACCAAAAAGGAGCGATCAATGGTGCAGACAAGTCAGTACCTCTCACCGCCGTCTTGGCAGAGGCCATCGTGAAGGTGCCATCGGGCGGGGGGGACCACTTTAGGGGGTCGGGGTTCTCGATGATAAAGGGTTCAGCGAGATGGCGGCCATAGAGGATCCGTCGCCAGGATACGGAGGATCAATTGTTGGCGACGGCAGTCACGAGGTGAGAATATTGGAAATATCTGGCCTTCATGAACCTAGTCCCAGATGGAGTTATCCGTGAGAAGCTTCCACCACAACTTCATTGAACAGGCGTCGATGATGTGCGCTAATATGGTAAAGCCAAGTCCTCCCGCATCGGTAGGTTTGGCCATAGTGTCCCAACTGGCCCAGTAGTGCTTGTCCTTGTCGTCGATGTGGCCCCAAAAAAAGTTGCCAAAAAGGACTCGACCGAGGAGAGGACTTTCTTGGGGGGAGCACATGGCCAGGGTGTAGATGGGGATGGAGGATAAGACATGCTTGATAAGGATCATCTTGCCTCCCGGGAAAAGGGTCGCGTTCTGCCATCCTTCAATTTTTCTTTTCATTTTATTCACCAATCCCTCGAAAATGCCAGAGTTCGATTTCTCGTACACCAGCGGGCATCCCAGGTAGGAGAACAGTGGGTATGCGATGGAGAAGGAGGTTAGGTTGGTGAGGGTGGACGAGTGATTTCGATCGGCATTGTGGTGGGTATAGATGATGCTTTTGTCAGCATTGATGCGTTGGCCAGAGCATCTGGTATATTTCTCTAGAGTGCTGCAGACCACCTCCACCGACCCGATGTCCCCGAAAGAGAAGATGAGGATGTCATCGACATAAGCCAAATGCGTGGTGAGAGGGCAGCCCGTGGTGGTGTGATAGTGATAGAATCTGGGGGTGTTCGCCATGTTGTTTAGGTTTATGCTGAGCACTTCTGCAGCGATGATGAAAATAGTGGCGGATAAATGGTCACCTTGTCGTCGCGGCTGGATCTGAAGAAACCGTCGGTTTGCCCGTTAATGACCATGGAGAAACAAGAGTTGTTAACGGACCTGAAGATGATGTCGATCCAAGTCTCCGAGAACCCGAAGGCCCTGAATACCCAAATCATGAATTGCCAATCCAAACGGTCATAGGCTTTCTCCATGTCAAGTTTGATGGCGACGTTCCTCCCTGGACGGAAATTTCATGCAAGTGATCATCTCCTGAGCGAGCAAGATGTTATCGGTGATGTTCCGACCTGGGACGAAGCCGCTCTGCTCCTCAGAAATGATCTTGGGAAGAAGAGTGGACATGCCAGTCGCGATGGTCTTGGAGATGATTTTGTTGGTGAAGGAGCATAAGCTGATCGGTCTGAAGTCTTTGAATGTCTCTAGGTTATCGTTTATAGGAATTAGGATAAGGTTGGCCCGGAAGATAGATTTGGGGTAGCTCGCTCCTTCGAAAAATGCGACAGCGGCTTCGTGAAAGTCATGCTCGATAATCTCCCAACAAGAACGGAAGAAGACTCCAGAGAAACCGTCTGGTCCGGGAGCGTTGTTTCGTCTAGGGACCAGACAACCGACTTGACTTCCTTCGGGGAGGGGGTGTCAACAGCAGTACGTTCTCCTGCTCGCTGATCAGGATGGGGACCTTAGCCAGGAAAGCCTCATCTTTGACGACGTCTATTTTGGAGAAAAGTTTAGTGTAGAAGTTGGTGGCCTCCATGTTGATACTTTTCTGGTCTTTGAGGAGGGTGTCGTTGTCGTCCGAGGTTTGGTGAAGATTTAGCTGATTTCTGCGGCCCTTGATGCAGGCATGGAAGAAGCCAAAATTTCTGTCACCCTCGGCATCCCAGGTCAATCTGGCTTTTTGCTTCCAGAATTTCATCTCGACCTTCAGCCTAGACTTGAGTAGCGCCTTGGTAAGGTTCAGGGCGGTGCGGGCTTCCGACGAGCTTTTCGAAGCGAACAGGATCTCAACACAAGTGACGTCATCTTTAGTTGTCTTGATAGCTTGGAAAATATTTCCAAAAGCGAGTCTGTGCCAAGATGATAACGCACCCCTGGTGGCTTTTAGCTTGACTGCTATGCGGACGAGGGGGTCAGGGTTGCTGGTCGATCTCCACGCGGAGGCCACGATGTTCCTGAAATGAGGATGGTGGCTCCAGAAGTTCAGGAAGTGGAAAGGTTTTTTGATCTGGGTGGAGTTGTTGCTGATCTCCATCAAGAGAGGGGAATGGTCCGATTCTGTGGTGTTAAGGTGAGAGAGGTTAGATATGAGATCCAAGTCAGCCCACAGGTTGTCTACCAGCACTCAATCTAGACGAAAGTATTGTTTGTGGGCGCCTTTTTGCATGTTACACCAGGTGAAAGCATTGCTGGAGAACGGCAGAGGGGATAAGTGGGAATTGAAGATGAAAGTGTTGAAGTCGGTCATCGCCAGCTGGGGTGAGCCTACCCCCCCCCCCCCCGATTTCTCCTCACGATGCGAGATCATGTTAAAGTCTCCTAGGCAGAGCCACGAAAGGTTGTTAAGGTGTTGGTGGGTGTCCATGAGAGTATCGTAGAGGTTCTTGCGCTCGGGGTAGTTGCAGCTGCCGTGAATAGCAGAGATAAGAACTCGGGACTTAAGGGAGGAGTGCTCTACCCAGTAGGAAAGCGCCTGATTAGAGTCATTCACGATGCTGAATCTGCATTCGGCAGTGAAAAGGATCCAAATGTCATGGCATCCGGCTACCGTGGGTGCGAAACCAAGTTGAAGTTGAATGGATTTGAGTTTTTTTGGGGGGAGTTTGGGTTCTATGATGATCAGAAGATCGATTCGGTGGATTTTTTAGGCTAATTAATCTTCTCAAGGTAGGTTTGTTGGCCAGCCCCCTAACATTCCACGAGGGGATGTTAGGCATTGGGTTGTTTATGGAGGGGGTGGGTATTAAGCTTAGTGGCTGGCCGAGTGGTCATGGCCGTGGGCTCTAGTTTTTTTCTTGTTGATGGGGTTTTTGGAGGCTCTCTGTGGTGCCCCGGTAACGTCATCCGCCGAGTCTGACGTACCGCGAGCGGAGTGCCCGATACCCTCATTCGGGAGTAAGACATCTTCTTTGTCTATCTCGGCAAAAGCATAGAGAGGGTTGTCGGTGTCAAGGAAACCTGCTTCTATGGCTTGCTGAAGCCTGTCAGCCGGGACTATACTTAGCGTCGTCGGGTCGATCGCGAAATCTCTCCCGGGGATAAGAGTGGATGAAGCGGGAGGGTCAGGATGGATGATCAAAGCCACCTGATATGCTCCGTCGCTGCTCGGGGAAGTGTCTTTTGTCTGGTGTGGTTCAGCGGACTTCTCGTTCACCTCGGGAGAGGTTGGGCCGGATTGTGTTGGCCCATTGGTCATATGGTCAAACTAATTTTAATAATTGATCAAACTCTGTCTCGATATATGAAGCTAGTCAGAATATCTCGGATTCTTGGACATGATCAAGAACGGCTATCTACTCAGTTCAAGACCGAAGCGCTGTTTGCCTGTTCGAGTCTGTATTTCTTTGAGCAACGTATTTTTATTTTATTTGAGTCTAGGAATACTTTGTACACCGAGTCGTACTGGCAAATAGGCTATTCTAAAATGATTTCAAAATGTTTTTAAAATGTCCTTAGTTTTGGAAAAACATTCATATTAACAAAAGCTTCAAAAAGGTTTTCAAAAAGGTTTTCAAAATTCTCCAAAAAATAATTTTTAAAACCTAACCTAACCCTGAAAGAACTCGGCCAGAGTTCGGCCAGAGTTCGGTTAGTGGCAGTTTTGTTTTTGAATTTCTTGGTACTTGGTCCTCCTGCAGTTGCGGATTTGATCGAGATTTGCTCATCGAGTTCTGTCCAAATTCTGCCCGAATTCTGCCAGAATTCTGTCTTTGGAACTCCTATAAATAGAGAAGGATTTCGATCATTTTAACTCACTCATTCACTTTCAATCTTCTCTCTACTAAAAGCTTTCAGTCTTCCAAAGAGTTTTTTTCTCGAGCTTTAATTTTCAGATCCCAAGCCAGTTACAATCCTCTAGTCGTTTTGCCAGTGCGGTACGGTCTAGAAGTTTCTGAGTGATTGTAATCAGAAGGCTTAATAGAAGAATACCTCTTCACAATTGAAGTTGGACGAGTTCTTCGTATCAAAGCTCGCGTTGTAGAAGTTGCAAGAACTTCGTAAGAAAACTTGCAATTTTGCCAATAGTAGATTCAACTGGTAGCAAGAGTTCTACCGGCTGGACTAGTCCTCAACAGAGGAAAAATAGTATACATCGCTGTCTTTGCGTTTGCTTTCTTATCTCTGCCTTTACATTATTCAGTTGTGATTATTATTCTGTGATCTCGCTGCTAACAATTTTTAATTAGTATTATTCCGCTGCCAACTCTATTCACCCCCCCTCTAGAGTATTCTGCTTTACGATTTCGTTCCTACAATTGGTATCAGAGCAGGTGTTACAGGTAAAGCAAGGTAACATTGCAATTATTTATTCTTTTAACTAATTGTTCTATAGATCACAGCACAACACATGGCAACTGTAAAATTCACAAGTGAAGGCCAGGCCACAAACAGACCTCCACTGTTTGATGGTACGAATTATACCTATTGGAAAATACGGATGAGTTTCTTCTTGAAATCACTTGACTTTGATTTATGGTCTATTGTTATTGATGGCTATCAAAAGCCATCTTGTATAAATGTTGATGGAGTTTTAATTGAAAAACCCCATAACAGATATACAGAGGAAGAAAAGAAAAAGGCCAGTCTTGACGCACGTGCTATTAACGCTTTATTTTGTGCTTTAGACAGAACTGAATTTAACAGGGTGTCAATTTGCACAACTGCTAATGAAGTGTGGAAGCTTCTTGAAGTCACATGAAGGCACGACTCAAGTCAAAGAATCAAAGGTCAGCAGACTTACTCAAGAGTATGAGGTGTTCAAGATGAAGCCCAACGAAACAGTTACTCAGATGTTCGAAAGATTCTTGGATATTGTAAATCCTTTGTCCTCTCTAGGCAAAGATTACAATAACCATGAAAAGATTCGCAAACTCCTGCGAGCACTTACCAAGAACTGGATTCCAAAGGCTACTGCAATTATTGAAGGGAACGACCTCACAACTATGTCCCTCGAAGTACTCATGGGTAAGCTACTCACTCATGAACTGGAGCTACAAGATTTTGAAGAGCCTGCACCAAAGGAGAAGACGATCGCTTTTAAGGCTCAGCACAGAAAAGCTGCTGAAGGTGACTCAGATAGCAGTGAATCTGATGCTGAAGATCAGGCACTCCTAGCAAGGAAATTCAAAAGATTCATGAGATATGAGAAGAAAGCCAAAGAAAACAATAGCAGCAACAACTGGTATCAAGATGATGCTGTCTGCTATGGCTGCAAGAAGAAGGGACACATGAAGAAGGATTGTCCTACAAACTCATCATCAAGCAAAAAGAGCAACAGGTATGAAAAAGGGAACCTGAAGAGATCAACATCACAGAAGTATAAAAATACCAGCATATGGCATGAAAGTGAAGCCAGTGACTCAGAAGACGATCAATCAGAAGACGCTGCAAATGTATGCTTTATGGCATCCGATCAGGTACTCTCTGAACCTGTAGTTGATACTTATGATGACTTCACCTTTGAGCAATTAGGAGATGCCTTCAGTGAACTGATAAGTGATTACAGAAAACTGCGTAGCAAATATCAAACCTCTAAGAAGGTACTCAAAGAGTACAAAGGTGAAATAGGAAGACTTACCGACCAACTAGCTGAGGTTAGAAATAATGTTAGTGAGTCTGGTGAGCTTTCATCTGTCAAGCTCTTATTACACGAGACTACCAAGTCATCTGAAGAGAAAGACAAAGTTATTGACCAACTGAAAGAAGAACTTTCTAAAGAGAAGAAAAGTCTTCAATGTGCACAAGTCAGAATGGAAGCACTCACTTCTGACTATACTAAGTTGTATGACACTTCCAAAAGATTGGAAATTAGGTTAGGAAAACAGCCTGAGACTGCTTCTTCCTACCCTAACACGTGTCACTTACCAAATAATCGGAACATTTCCAAACCAAACACTATTAGTGTCACGCCCCAGAACCAGAATACTGGAGAGCGGGGGCAGACATAGCCAGCTACGTATAATGAAATGGGATCCATTCCACTATACGGTCACGACTGTCTAGATATGTGAGGGTTTATCTACAAGCCAACAGTCTCTTAGGGTCAATAACAAGCCTAGTGTCTCAATCATAAGCAAGTAATGATAGTTACAAGATATCAGACCACCAAATATACAATTGTAAGGCGTCCCAAACATTACATAACCAGATAATCATGAAGCTAGTCGTACAAAATGTAAGGACTAGCAAGAGTTAAGTCATACATGATCAACCTCGAGTTGCCAATCATGATTACAGCCCGTAGGCAGACAGTAAGTAAAAATGTACACGAGCTAACACTGGCTCGGCGGCTAAACGCCTCAAAAGAATAATTTTACAATAAAGTGGAAGAACAAAAAGAAACCCACTCGTTGCCCTGGTTACGCCTGGCGGTCACCATCGGGCTGAAAAGCAGGTAGATCCTTTGCTGCTGCTCCGGTATCTGGCCATACAAAACCAGCTGGGTCAGACCCCAGAAAGAGCAAGTACCACAAAGGGAGGCTTCACTTAGGAACTAAAAACCAGCAATTGGCACAATATTATAATTATAAAATAAGAGACAGTAATTTAAGAAAAAGCATGACAGGTAAATATAAAAGACAATCTTGTACAGGATCAATAAAAGACAAGACATATGGAAGAGCATGACAGGATGATATACGATGAGATAACCATGGGACTATTCAGATAACCAGGTTACAACCCGTAAACCAAATAAGGACCGGGGTTGTAACCCTTCGTCTGAACGGAACTTGGCTTCTCCCACCATTTATCGGCAAGGTAAATATAAGAAATCAAGATGTGTAACAATCTTGTATAGGATCAAGACAGGACTAGACAGATTGAACCCCATCCAACAATCACGGCCAAGCAATAAGTACGGCTTGATACTTTAACTAACTAGGGTTATCACAGGCCTAGTTACTAGGAAAATGCAATGAGAATTCCAAGTCCGGTTACCTGTTTGTTACTACCTGAGTGATCCCAGCAAGAAAAGGAAAAGATAGCAGGATATAGCAGACACACTGTAGTAAGATACATGTGTCCTAAGGTACCACACTCGACGGCGGGCTGGAAGTGCGCTCATCTCGACGGACAGCAACAAATCCCATGTATATATATATATAAGGCCGGGACCAAAGGGGCAACAGGTAACTGGGAAATTCTCCATGAACTATGTGATCAATCTAGTCATTAATCCTAGCCATATTCAGTATGAATCCCTGACCGTGGTACTCAGGGATCATGCCCTAGACATGATGCAAGACACAACAGGACTCGTAGTTTTATACAAGCAAAATCAATGCAAACAACCACGATGTCCAGGCCAATGAATTAATTTGTCAAGAGTGCGCCACGACGGGCCACTATTATTATCATTTTTACTTATCAAGAGTGCGCCACGACGGGCCACTATCAAGCATTGTCAGGGTACTTGTCAAGAGTGCACCACTACGGGTCACTGTCGTGTCATGTTCAATTATCATTTCTAAACATATTAAGTAAATTCGTGATTATCAAGTTCATGACAAAAAGGCGTAAGGATATAAAATGGACGTAAAAATATCTAATAAAATATCAATATTCAGGACTATAGAAGAGCCATGCAGCTAAGGCATATGCGGCCAGGAATGATCTCATGTGGGGTCAGGTGCATGCGGCCAAGAAGAGAATCCATGTGGCAGCAGCTCGTGCGGCTGAGGGTCCAAGGTTCATGCGGCTGAGGAGAAGAAGGCATATGCGGCTAGCGGGAAGAGTGGGGTATTAGTCATATGCGGCTCGGAGATCCAGTCAGTCATGCGGCTGAGGAGGAAGGCAGGAAATATGCGGCTCGGGGGAGGGAGGGGGATACTTATACGGCTAGCGGAGGATAGGACTCATGCGGCTGGGTCAAGGATATTCATGCGGCTCGAATGAGCGGGCACACATGCGGCTCGGGGGAAGAAGTTCTCATGCGGCCAGCGGGGAGCAAGGCCTATGCGGCTCAAGAGAAGCGGAGTCTTATACGGCTGGGGTAAATCGGGTCATGCGGCCTGGACTCAGAAGTCCATGCGGCCGGTCAAGGAGCGTGCATGCGGCTCATTTATGACTGGGCCTTATGCGGCAGGGTTAAAACTCATGCGGCTGGGTTGGTTCATGCGGCTAGAACATGAATGCGCATGCGGCTGGAAAGGAATACGGGCCTATGCGGCTACAGGTAGACGGAGTCCATGCGGCTAGGGGAATCACTTGCCGCATGAAATATCCATGCGGTCAAGTCAAGCACAGTTCATCTTCTCCAAAATTCCGAGAAGAAGAACACCATGAAAGCCAAGTTCTCAAGCTCCATAACTCCATCATCCGGAGCCCAAATCCGAACTTCCATAGGTCAAAATGGGACAGAATGAAATACTCTACAACATGGAACCATCAAAACTTGAAAATAATAAGATTAATTAGATCAAAACCCAAGAAATCTAAAAATAATATAAATATAGATCTACAAGAATCTAGCCATGAAAAGTAGAAATGCCAAGTTCTAAAGTGAGTTAAAATACTGTAAGGAAGAGAATGAAGCAATAAAATCGAAGTTCCTCCATGAAGCAAGTTGCACTTGCCTAGACCTCTTCCTGGTAGGTGGAGAGTTAATGAAGGAGAAAAAGAAGAGAAGTAATGAGGAGAGAGAAGGAAGTTGGGGTTAATAAATGGTAGTGGTGGTAGATAGGGGTTCATGCTAGCCCAAACCAAGCCAAACCCATCCAAGCCCAACCCGAACCAAGCCAGGCCAATTCGAGCCAATACAAGAACCCAAGACTATCTAACTAGGACAAATCGAAATACGGGTCTGAGATACGTATACGTATACAGAATACGTAATACGAATCACGGGCATTACAATCAGACCTAACCATATCAAACCTTTACCCCAAAAGGTTAAGCCCAAACAGGATTATAGGTATGCTTTCTTCTATACCAGAAAACCTAAACCTACTAACCATGCACATCACTCAGCTTTCAACACTCAACATGCACAATATCATTATTGTGGCCACACTGGTCATATTTCTCCTGCATGTAGAATCAGAAAGCTTGTTGATTTAAATATTTATGTATGGATACCAAAAGCTAACATTTCAGGACCCTACAAGAAATAGGTACCAAAAATTTCATCTGCAAATTATTTTATAGGTGGAACACCTTTCACATGCTAAAAGCAAATGGATTCTCGACAGCGGTTGTTCACGGCATATGATCGGTGATACTACATTATTTGCAATACTGTCGAAGAAAAAGAAGAAAGGTTATGTCTCCTTCGGTAACAACTTGAAAGGGTATATTATTGGTATCGGTGATGTTGGTAAGTCTTCCTATCCTGTGATTAAGGATGTCTGTCTAGTTACCGAGTTGAAACATAATCTACTCAGCATAAGTCATCTAGCTGATCATGGTTATGGCATCAACTTTGGCAAAGACAAATGTACTATAGTTGATAGCTCAACCAGTAGTACTATCTTTGAAGGTATCAGGGAAGACAACATATATATTTTCTATTTGTTGGAAGAAACTAACATTTCAGGTAGATGCTTAATGGCTAAAAGTGATGAGAGTCATCTGTGGCATATGAGACTCGGTCACGCAAATATGGACACAATCTCAAGATTATCCACGAAGAAGCTAGTACGCGATTTACCGGACATAACATTCAAGAAGAATTCGGTATGCAGCCAATGTGAAAAGAACAAAGCTACCAGATCCACATTCAAGTCAGTAAACGCAGTATGTACTACTAGGCCTCTACAATTGCTACATATGGACTTATTTGGTCCTAGCAGAGTTGCTAGCCTCGGAGGTAAGCTATATGCTTTTGTAATTGTAGATAATTACTCTAGATACACGTGGGTATACTTTTTGACACGCAAGAATGATGCATTATCCAAATTTGTCGCCTTTTGCAAGAAAGTACAGAATGAAAAAGGTTACATGATCACTCGTATTAGAAGTGATCATGGAGGCGAATTCGAGAATGCAGAGTTTGAGCAATTTTGTGACACACACGGTTTTGTACACGAGTTATCCTGCCCTAGGACTCCACAACAAAATGGAGTTGTGGAACGTAAGAACAGAACTCTATCCGAAATGGCCAGAGTATTGTTAAACCAGTTTAGTCTACCCAAATATTTCTGGGCTGAAGCTGTCAATACAGCTTGTTTTGTTCTCAATAGAGTTCTAATTCGACCCAAATCGAAGAAGACTCCATTTGAGTTATGGTTTGATAGAATTCCATCAGTTTTATATTTTAGAATATTTGGTCGTAAGTGCTTTATTCTTAATACAAAAGACAATTTGGGAAAGTTTGACGAAAAGGCCGATGAAGGTATATTTTTAGGTTATGCGGCCAAGAGCAAAGGATACAGAGTCTTCAACAAACGAACTATGATCATCGAAGAATCAATCAACGTCACCTTTGATGAATTGAATTAAATGACTATCGATGATAATAACGAAGATCTAACTGTACCAAGCTCAACACCAGCTGATTCTCAACCAAGCTCAGCACTAGCTGATCCTCCTAGAGAAGATCCAGGAACCAGCTACCTTCAGAGTCTGCCGAAAAGATTAAAATTTACGACTGATCATCCAAAGGATTTGGTAATTGGTGACATTACCAAAGGTGTAAGTACTCGTACATCCAGTAGAGATATTGTTTCTAGTATTGCATTCATTTCACAGCTAGAACCCAAAACCATTGATGAAGCATGTAGTGATAATTTTTGGATAGATGCTATGCAAGAGGAATTAAACCAATTTGAACCGAATCAAGTTTAGGAACTTGTTTCCAAGCCTATTGATCATCCGATCATTGGCACCCGTTGGGTATTCTGAAATAAACTTAATGAGAATGGTTTAGTGACTCGTAATAAGGCTCGACTCACAGCTCAATGATACAATCAGGAAGAAGGTATGGATTACGATGAGACTTATGCCCCAGTTGCGAGATTAGAATCTATTCGCATGTTATGTGCATTTGCATGTTTTCATAATTTCAAATTATTTTAAATGGATGTCAAGAGTGCATTTTTAAATGGTTTTATAAAAGAAGAAGTTTTTATAGCACAACCTCCAGGTTTTACATATTTTAAAAACCTTGATCATGTTTTCAAGTTGAAGAAAGCTTTATACGGTTTAAAACAAGCCCCTCGTGCTTGGTATGATCGTCTAAGCTCTTTTCTACTTGACAACGGTTTTTTAAAAGGCAAGGTTGACACTACACTTTTTATTATGTCTTTTAATGGCAAGCTTCTCTTAATACAAGTCTATGTTGATGATATTATATTTGGATCTACTGATGAATCTCTGTGTCAAGAATTTTCTAAGTGTATGCAGAATGAGTTTGAGATGAGCATGATGGGAGAGCTGAAATTCTTTCTCGGACTGCAAATCAAACAAACTGACAATGGGATATTCATAAATCAAGCCTAGTACACAAAAGATTTGCTAAAGAAGTTTGATCTGGACAATGTCAAACCTATTGGCACTCCGATAGCAACTTCAACAAAGCTTGATATTGATGAACAAGGCAAGCCGGTCGACACACGTAAGTATCGAGGTATGATCGGTAGTTTACTTTATTTAACTGCTAGTCGTCCAGATATTATGTTCAGTGTTTGCCTGTATGCATGTTTTCAAGCTAATCCAAAGGAATCACATCTGTGCGCAGTTAAGCGTATCTTTAGATACCTTAAGGGTACTTCGTCTGTTGGCTTATGGTATCCCAAAACTAAGTTCTTTGACCTTATTGGTTACTCGGATACAGATTTTGCTGGATGCAAAGTTGATAGAAAAAGTACCAGCGGTACATGTCATTTCTTAGGCAAGGCTTTAGTCTCATGGTTTAGTAAAAAGCAAAATTCTGTAGCCCTATCAACAACAGGGGCTGAGTATATCGCCGCAGGACGTTGTTGTGCTCAGATTTTGTGGATGAAACAAACCTTAGAAGACTATGATTTATTTTACACACACATTCCCATTTTTTGTGACAACACGAGCACAATTAATTTGACTAAGAATCCAGTATGTTATTCTCGTACTAAGCATATCGAGATTCGACATCATTTTCTTAGAGATCATCATCAAAATAGAGATATTGACCTTGTGTACATAGATACTGAGAATCAATTAGCTGACATCTTCACAAAACCTCTAGCAGAAGATCGTTTCAATTATTTACGTCGAGAATTAGGAATTTTGGACGTCAATAATGTTAATTAATTTTATTTTATGATTATATTTTAATACGCAAAAACTATGTTAGAAACAAGCCAATAAAGAGTCTGTCTGTCACAACAACTAAGGTTGAAGCGAAGCGGTACTTAAGAGTTCCCCGGTGAACCTCCGCCAGCTGGGACAGTACTCCTACAGCTAATCTGAGACAGTCGCTGTGTAACGATATTTAATCTATAAAATAATTTTAATTATATTAATTGAAGGTTGAAATTACTAATCTTTGAATTAAAATTTTGAAATGAGTCAATGAAAAAGAAAGTGGCAGAAATCAACCAACAGAACCCTAGGCAAATTCGGCCAGAATTCGGACCGAATTCGGCCCGAGTTCGGTTAGTGGTATTTGGTTATATAACCAGAACCTGAGAGCCTTTTTTCTTCATTGCTTCTAAACTCCACCATCACAGCAACAGCAGCCGCGCGAGAGCCCTCAAACTCTAGTTCTTCACCACTCCGTTTCTCCCTATCTACGTGGTGAAATCCATCCAAATTTTAGATTCGTGCGGAGATCGTTGTCCTCTACAACATACTCGAATCTCGGGAGGTATAACTCCATATTTCTCCTCCTTTCAATTTCGTGCATATTTACTTTATTTGCACAATGCCGCATAAGGGATTCAACCCCTTCAAGAGGAAGAAGACGACCAATCCTAGTGAGGAAGGATCATCTTCGAATCCACCCACGGATTCCCTCTTTTCACCAGTTCAATCGAGCGATGGCACATTCGATGGATTTTATTTTCAAACCCTAGATCAAGCCCTTCTGTGGTATAGTGACTTCTCTATGAGATCCATATGCACAGGCGCTCCTATCAAATGGACTGTGTTTCCAGAACACCGCCCTTATTTTGAGGCATTAGGGTTACAATATTTTGTTAAACTTTGTTTTCCAGTAGCAACTAATGCCATTAGACTTTTCTACTGCAATATCATATTAAACACGTTTGACGTAAGTACTCGTGTTGGCGGACTAGATATCAATTTTAATGATGTCCTCTTAACGGAAATCCTTGGTATTCCAAACGAAGGTGAACCACTTGTTGATATCACTGAATTTGATTTCCCCGACGGTACGACACTTGCTAGTTTCAAAGCTGAACTCTGTGCACCTGATCGAGTTCGCTCTGGAAAGTTCAAGGCAAACAACTTGAACTTGTTTAATTATGAATTGCATCGCATTATCTACTCCACTCTCCTTTCGAAGTTTACTTCAAAGGATGATGTCACATCACTTGAGCTATCTGCTATGTATCACATTCTTAAGGGGATTTCTTTTTCTGCCCCTAAGACTATTATCCAGATGATGGGACGTTATCGTACAAGAGATAGAAATCTCTCTTATGCGATGATTCTCCCACGCATCTTCCAGCATTTTGATATTAATTTGTCAACTTGTACTCAAGATCCTGAGCCCAAGTTTCTTAAGCTATCTCGTCATAGTATGACCGCTGCAGCTCCTCCTACTGCACCTTCTACTGCTCTACCTCCTCCACCTCCTCAGCAGTATGCCATGACCTTTGAAGGTATACACCAGCATCTTTCTGATTTACACGTCTCGATGACGGACATGGCCCACGAACGTGAGTTCTGCGATGTCACTCGTTATCAGGCGATAGCAAACTCTCTAGCTGATCTCCAATTTGCTCAGACTGGACATTCTGCCGATTCTATTCCTAGAGATCCAGCCTTTTCTGGTTACCGCTGTGAGGATGAGGCTGTTCATGCCTACTTTCAGCCCGGTAACGCATATGATTGGTACCGTTCTGACCGTGCTCCTCCTCGAGACTATGTCGGTAAGTTTTACACTGGCGCCCCTCCTCACCCTTCTGGCACTGGTACTTCTGGAGCTGGTCCTTCTGGACATGCCGGTCATGCTGATGATGATGATAAGATGTGATGATGATTTTTGAGACTTAGATATTATCTACTGTACACTTGGAAATGCTCTGACATTCCAAGTTTCTGTCTTTTTAGCTTTTTATTATCAGACTTGTACAGGATTTTGATGTCTCTTGAACATCATTTTATCTTTATGGGATTCGTAGTTTATCTTTCACATCAGTTTATTTATTTATTTATTTATAGCATCTTTATCTGCTTCTATATTATAAACTGCCTGTAAAATAATTCTCTGTTATATTATAAACTGCATGAGACATTATTTTCTTGTGTTTCTTTACTGTTTGTTTCTTATGCAATTGATTGCGAGGGAGCTTTCTCTTTTGCAATTATTTTGCTAAGTGACAATGGGGGAGAAAATAGGATAGGATCTAACATTTTGTTTTTGAGAATAATACAGGGATTGAACAATGTTGAACAATGTTGAACAATTTTATGGTATCTTACTCAAAAGATGTTATATCATTCATAGTTTGTCAATTATCAAAATAGGGGAGATTGTTGGCCCATTGGTCATATGGTCAAACTGATTTTAATAATTGATCAAACTCTGTCTCGATATATAAAGTTAGTCAGGATATCTCGGATTCTTAGACATGATCAAGAACGGCTATCTACTCAGTTCAAGACCGAAGCACTGTTTGCCTGTTCGAGTCTGTATTTCTTTGAGCAATGTATTTTTCATTTTATTTGAGTCTAGGAATACTTTGTACACCGAGTCGTACTGGCAAATAGGCTATTCCAAAATAATTTCAAAATGTTTTTAAAATGTCCTTAGTTTTGAAAAACATTCATATTAACAAAAGCTTCAAAAAGGTTTTCAAAAAGGTTTTCAAAATTCCCCAAAAACTAATTTTAAAAACCTAACCTAACCCTGACAGAACTCGGCCAGAGTTCGGCCAGAGTTCGGTTAGTGGCTGTTTTGTTTTTGAATTCCTTGGTACTTGGTCCTCCTGTAGTTGCGAATTTGACCGAGATTTGCTCATCGAGTTCTGCCCGAATTCTGCCAGAATTCTGTCTTTGGAACTCCTATAAATAGAGAAGGATTTCGATCATTTTAACTCACTCATTCACTTTCAATCTTCTCTCTACTAAAAGCTTTCAGTCTTCCAAAAAGTTTTTTTTCGAGCTTTAATTTTCAGATCCCAAGCCAGTTACAATCCTCTAGTCGTTTTGCCAGTGCGGTACGGTCTAGAAGTTTCTGAGTGATTGTAATCAGAAGGCTTGATAGAAGAATACCTCTTCACAATTGAAGTTGGACGAGTTCTTCGTATCAAAGCTCGCGTTGTAGAAGTTGCAAGGACTTCGTAAGAAAACTTGCGATTTTGCCAATAGTGGATTCAACTGGTAGCAAGAGTTCTACCGACTGGACTAGTCCTCAACAGAGGGAAACCAGTATACATCGCTGTCTTTGCGTTTGCTTTCTTATCTCTGCCTTTATATTATTCAGTTGTGATTATTATTCTGTGATCTCGCTGCTAACAATTTTTAATTAGCATTATTCCGCTGCCAACTCTATTCACCCCCCTAGAGTATTCTGCTTTACGATTTCGTTCCTACAGATTGGGGTTGCTCCCGAAGAGTGTCAGGAGGGGTGACGTTGAGGATGTTGAACTGGTTGTTGAGAAGGATGCCCGGGGGTTCATAGGGTGTGATGGCCTTCTCAGTAGGATGAGGAGATCGGTGGCTGGGAGAGCTGTCGCTATCAACGAAGTGGGAGTGAGATTTAGGGAGGGGAAGAATGGGGGATGTGGAAATGATTTGGGTCGTCTTCCAGGAGCGTGGCTTGCGGGGGGCTTTCTTCTGACGCTCCGGGTGTACTTTGAAATAATGCCTAGTGAGGTGGCCTCTGGACTGGCAGTGCCTGCAAAAGATTATGTTATTGTCGTACTCCAGATTTTGGAAGTGTGACAGTCTCCCGAGGTCGAACTGAATCTGGTTGGTGGGGTCTGAGGACAGGTCGAGTTCCACACATATCTTCGCATAGTTACCTTTGGATAGGGTGCGGGGTTTCTTCTGCGATGGCCACCAGAGATTCGAAAGAGCTTGCGATTCTTTTAAGAGCTGCGGGCGCAAAGCAGACTAGGGAAAGGTTTGGGAGGGTGATCCACGCCGAGATGATCGAAGAGTCGACTGTTGGGCTGAAGTTGGGGGACCATTTGGCGATCTTGACGTTGTGGGCTCCGACGCGGGTGGTGCCTTTGGCCCAGACTAAAGAGTAGTCGGGGTCTGAAGAAAGATGAAGAAGCATGTATTTGGGGTCCAGCAGGGCAATCTTGTAGGTGGAGGTGATCCCCCAACCTGCGTTAGCCTCTTGTGCGATGGTGATCTTAGGGCACCCTAAGGGGAACTTCAACACGAATGTCCTCGCGAAGCTGGCAGAAAGAGAGGATATCTCTGCAAAGAAGAACGGGACACAGATGGTTTGCCCGTCGGAAGGGCTCGGGAATTCGATGTCTGGTAACTCGGTGTCAATGGTTGGGGGAAAGAATTGCGTCCCTCGATCTGGCCTCAGAATCTCCGTAAAAGATTTTTCGGAGGAGACCCCAGAGGTAATGGGCGCATGGGCCGTGGGGGTATGGGCGCATGACCACCTGGGGATGTCCCACTCACTGATGGAGGGCACATACGGCCGGGCAGGGATTAGTTGGCGCATAGCCTCCGGCAGAAGAGGAGGAGGGCTCCTGGCTCATAGCCTCCTTGAACTGACCGGGTGCTGCTTGGGCGGCGCATGGCCCCCATCAGGAGGAGCCTAGCGTATAGCCTTCATGGGCATCCCGGCTGAAGCTGGAGGGAGCGCCTGGTCTATACGCGCCCGAAGCAGGAGAGGAGGGCGCATGGGCAGCTACGATGGGCGCATAGGCCCCCACACAAGGGGGGCGCATGCTGGAGAGCGGCGGTGCTACCTGAGGAGGAGGGCGCATAGGTGCCACGATGGGCGCATAGCCCCCCGCACAAGGACGTGAGGGCGCATAGCAAAGGGGGGGCGCTTGGCCGACTGTGGGCGCATAGCAGCCCCGCAGGAAAGAGTGTGCATGGTCCCTCTCCGAAGGAGGAGGGGGCGCATAGGAAGCTTCGGAGGAAATTTGAAATTTGAACTGGTTGGGCGGAAACCGCGCAAACCCGGCACAGCGGGCTTGACGGCGACCTGACTCTCTGAACTAAGTCGGAGGAGGGTGCCAGAGGGGGCCGCCGGGGCACTGGGCCACCGGAGGGGGGAGGCTGTACGAGGGGGTGATGAAGGGGGGAATCCCGGCCGCCGCCATTGGGCGAAACCGTGCTATGGCCAAGGAAGGGCTTGAGGACTGGGTCGTGGCTCAAAGGTGGCCACCGGAGCTTGGTGGCCACCCCGCCGGGGGCAACGCCGACCAATAAGAGCTGATCGGGCGTCCAGGCTGGGAGCTGCCGCGAAGCCAGCGGGACTCGCTCACCGTGACCGGCCGAAGAATAGAGCGGGGAGGCGAGCGTCCCACTCGAGCGACGCCGATAAGGGACAGAGGCGGCTGCCGGCACGCTAACCGAGCTCTGTCCGGCGCCTAGAGCGGACGGGGGGGAGTCATGGAACCATACGGGCACAAAAAGGGATAGGGAGGGAGCTATTATCATATATATATATATATATATATATATATATATATTCAGATAATCTTTGGTATGAGTGAGAAGAAGCCCGTCCGCTGCTCCTGCTTGGGGACCCCCTAAGGTCGCCCCCGGCCTGCCCGCACCGTCCAGCCCCTCGCCTTCCCAGCCAGTCGGCCGATGCCTCCGCCCCACCAACCCTGGCCGGCCGACTGTTTAACCATGGTTGGGCTTCCCTCGTCCTCTTCAGTTCCCCCCCTCCCCCGCCTCCTCCTCCCCGTCCTCTACTGTTCCCAACCTCCTCCCGTATTCTAATGGTAGCCCCGCTCCACCGCCCGGCGTTCCCGAGCTCCCCGCCACACCTTCCCTCTCGTACTGGCAAGTCGCCCTATCCCGTCCCCAGTACGCGTTCTCCGCTGGTCACCAGACATCCCTCTCTTAGGACGGGAGCTCCATGGTGGACTTTCCGAGGCAGTCGTACTCTTTCCTCCCCTCTTTTCAAAATTTGAACGGGTCTGCCGTCATTTCGGAATGGGAGCCCCCCAGCAGTGCTGGTTACAGGTGTCCCATCTCCAGTACCCTTGGGTACGCTGCCAGGGACTATGCCCCCGAGGCGGTCCTTCCATTTTACGCACCAGCTGGCATGCGTAAACTCATCTATTCCCCACCTATCTATGGTGGCCCCTCCTAGCGCACCCCGCTCAGCGTATTACGAATTTCTCACAATACTTGAATGGGGCCCACCTTCCTTCAATTGCAACTGTTTACGCTGGTTCTCCTACAGCAGTTTACGCTGGTTCTCCTATCGGGTCCACCGCCCTCCACATGCCACAATCCGCCCACTTCGCGTATTATCCCACTTCTCCTTTTTACGCGGGCGCACCAACTTCCTCCCAACTCTACGCTCCCTCTGGAGCGCTCCCCGAACCCCACGTGCTTCCTCCTCCACCCAACCCTCATCCTTCCTCCCTACCCCTTACCCGCGGTTCTCAGCCGCCCCCTCCCTCAGTCAACCCCCTTACCCTCCGCCCTCTGACGCGCCTCCCGCACCCGCGGCGTCGCCACCATCCGGGCATCCTCCTTCCGAGGCTCTCATCCCCTCGCAACCGGAGGACCAGCACCTGGCGGGCGTTTCCGACCTCCGCCAGTCGACTGCCAATAGTCAGTCGGAGTTACCTCTCCCTGTTTGTGGTGCGACCATCGCCCCGCTCCCCAACACCATTCCCGCTGCAGTTTCCACCTCCTCACCCTCCCCGACCAACAACACCCCAGCTACCCCCGCTACCCTAATTCCTCTGCCCGATCAGACTCCTTCCTTCTCGGCGTCCCCACAACCCGGTGGAGCCTCTAGAGGATCCCCCCTCCCGGAGTTGGCCAGTGTTCCTATGCCGCCAAGCTTCGCCCGGACTTAGCGACCTCGAAGGGTCTACAATTCCCTGACGTCCCCCTCCCTGATATCGAGTATTCTCTGGACTCCCCTGTGCCACTGGTCCCCTTTTCAGACTCGGAATTGACCTCCCTGTCATCCTCATTCTCCCATACTTATATTCTCAAATTTTCCACCGGATGCCCCAAACTCTTTAGGGTACAGGAGACGATCGCCACTTTGAAACTCTCGGCGGATTACCGAGTGGCCCCCCTTGGTCCCTGTCACGCCCCAGAACCAGAATACTGGAGAGCGGGGGCAGACATAGCCAGCTACGTATATTGAAATAGAATACATCTCAACTATACGGTCACGGCTGTCTAGATATGAGGGTTTACTACAAGCCAACAGTCTCTTAAGGTCAAGCCTATTGCCTCAATCTCAAGCAATTAAGTAAGTCGCAAGATGTATGATCATTAAATATACAATAAAAGGCGTCCCAAATATTACATATCAGCTGATCATGAAGCTAGTCGTACAAAATACGAGGACTAGTAAGTGTTTAAGTCATACATGATCAACCCTAGGATTTGTTAATCATGTTTACAGCCCGTAGGCAGACAGTAAGTAAAGTGCATCGAGCTAACAGGTGCTCGTCGGCTAAACGCCTCAAAAGAATAACTTTACAATAGAGTGAGCGAAACAAAATAGAAAACCCACTCGTAGCCCAGGTTCCTTCTAGTCGCCACCATTGGGCTGGAAGCTTGGTAGATCCTCGGGAGCTGCTCCAAAATCTGGCCACACAAAACCAGCTGGGTCAACCCCAGAAAGAGCAAGTGCCACAAGGGGGCCACGAAATAAGAACAAAAGCCAGCAATCAGCACAGAAAATCTAATATTAAAACTAAAATTACGAAGACATGTCAGGATGATATACGACGAGATAACAATGGAACTATTCCGATAGCCAGGTTATAACCCGTAAACCAAACAAGGACCGGGGTTGTAACCCTTCATCTGAACAGAGCTTGGTTTCCCACCATTTATCGGCAAGATAAGTAATGTAAGTAATCAAGACAGGAAGCAATCTTGCATGGGATCAAGACATGACTAGACTGGTTATACCTCATTCAATCAATCACGGCCAAGCAGATCCTACGGCTTACTACTACTTTAACTAACTAGGGTTATCACAGGCCTAATTACTAACAAGATGCAGTGAGATTGTTCCACAGCCACAAGCCCTGCAGACCATCCAGGCTACCCAGGACGAAAGATTAGGGTTGAATTCAGGTGGGTACATCGTCCAGGAGACAAATGTACCCTTAGGTGACTTAGAAGGTGCAACACTCGACGGTGCGTTGGAAATGTGCCCTACTCGACGGCAGACTACAGATCCCAAGAGCGCCCAGGTAACGGGATTGCCTGTAGCTGTGTCATCTCTTCATTACTACTGAGTTATTCTAGTTATTAACCTTAATCCATTTTAGTAGGTACTCCTGACCGTGGTACTCAGGAGTCCCTTCCTAGACATGATGCAAGACAGGACAAGTAGATTTAATAAGCAAGCAAGAAGAACCACCCACGGTGTCAAGGCAGGTCCAGTTAAATTATCAAGATAAATCATGTCAGGGTACTTGTCAGGAGTGCGCCACGACGGGCCACTATCATGTCAGGTTGGTCATGTCAGGAGTGCACCACCACGGGTCACTGTCGTGTTATGCTAGTTCTTGCTATACCAAGCCATGTACAACAGTCCTTCCAAACATATTAAGTAAAATCAAGTTTATGACAAAAGGCGTAAGGATATAAAATGGGCATAAAATATCTAATAAAATATTAATATACAGGACTATAGAAAGCCAAGCTTAAAGAAATAAGACCAAACTCCAAGCGCCTGGAGGTTAAGCAAGGGGTCAGGGGAGCAGCGTACGAAAAGTCACGCACGCTGAGAGAGCAGCGTAGGTGAAAGTCACGCACGCTACAGGGAGCAGCTGCATGAAAAGTCACGCACGCTGAAGAGAGCAGCTGCGTGAAAAGTAACGCACGCTCAAGAAAGCAGCTGCGTGAAAAGTCACGCACGCTACAGGGAAGCAGCTGCGTGAAAAGTCACGCACGCTGAGGGCAGCGTAGGTAAAAAGTCACGCACGCTGAGAGAGCAGTGTACATGAAAGTCACGCACGCTACAGGGAGCAGCTGCATGAAAAGTCACGCACGCTCAAGAGGAGCAGCTGCATGAAAGTCACGCACGCTCAAGGAAGCAGCTGCGTGAAAAGTCACGTACGCTCAAGAGAGCAGCTGCGTGAAAAGTCACGCACGCTACAGGGAAGCAGCTGCGTGAAAAGTCACGCACGCTACAGGGAAGCAGCTGTGTGAAAAGTCACGCACGCTGAGGGCTGCGTACGTGCAAAAGCACGCAAGCAGAGAGCTGCGTACGCGTAAAAACACGCACGCAGGGTCTGGGTCTTCTTCTCCATGGCTGAGAAGAAGCTCCAATGGCTCTAAAACTTCAAAACCTCATAACTTGGCCATCCGAACTCCAAATCCAGATTTCCAAAGTTCTAACCAGGGTGGAATTGAACTCTCTTCCACAAGGAAATATCAAAATTCCATAAAATCCAACTTAAGTAGCTCAAACCATGCAAAATCCGAAAATAGAAATAACTTAGATCTATAACAATGGAGGCTCCAAATCACAAAAACCCAAGTTCTAATGTTGATCACCATGTCCTAATCTAGCAAGTGGATAAAGAAAAGAGGGTTCTCATGTAGTGGTAAGATGCACTTGCCTAGGTTTGGGAGAGTTGTGGAGGAAGGAGAAGAAGAAGAAGAAGGAAATTAATGGTGGAAGTTATGAGGAGAGAGAGTGGTAGGTGGGGATATAAAGAGGGGGAGTTGTGGTGGGGATGAGGGGTAGCATAGGTTAAGGTGCTCTAATACATAAAACCGAACCAAACCGAACCATCCCCAATAAAATCAAGCCATGCCAAAAACCTAAAATATGAGAAATACCGAAATTCCACCAGCTGAAAAAAATAAAAATACATGCCAAAAATCCAGATACGAGTAAAAATACGAAATACGGGAAATACAGGAAATGAGGGTGACAACTCTACCCACCTTAAAATAATTCCGTCCTCGGAATTTAATCAAGGAGCTAGAGATTGCCACGATAAGCTACACTAAGCATAGGCAAGCTACACTAAGCAGTCCAATCATACAATCATACAATGCAAGCAAGGAAGGGAAAATATAAGGCATAAGAAAGACATTATACCTCACGAGTCAAACAGGTAGGGATATCGCGATCGGATGTCGTCCTCACGCTCCCACGTTGACTCACCTAGAGTGTGATGACCCCAAGCAACACGGACTAATTTAATAGTCTTGTTCTTGAGTATCTTTTCCTTCCGGTCCAAAATAGACACGGGCCTCTCCTCATACGAAAGGTTAGTACCAACAACCAATTCCGAATGGTCTAGGATGTGGCTCGGGTCCGGAATATACCGTCGTAATTGGGACACATGGAATACATCATGCACCTCACTTAGCGACGACGGAAGAGGAGACGATAGGATACATCTCCTACTCGCTCTAGAATATCGAACGGCCCTATATACCTAGGACTAAGCTTTCCCCGCATGCCAAAGCGAATGACGCCGCGGTTAGGCAAGATCTTAAGGAATACATGGTCGCCGACAGCAAATTCTAAGGGACGCCGATGAGCATCAGCCCAATGGCGCTGGCGGTCCTGGACAACTCGGAGGTGATCTCTGACCTTCCTGACCACTTCAACCGTCTGGAAAATCAATTCGGGTCCGAGCATCTGCCTCTCCCCGACATCGTCCCATGCTAGCGGGGATCTGCACTTCCTGCCATAAAGAGCCTCGAAGGGTGCCATCTGGATACTGGCCTGATAACTGTTGTTGTACGAGAATTCCACCAGGTGCAGATGATTCTTCCATGAACCACCGAAGTCAAGGGTGCAAGATCTCAACATATCTTCAAGAGTCTAGATTGTGCGCTCTGATTGACCATCCGTCTGCGGGTGATAAGCTGAGCTGAATTGAAGGCGAGTCCCCAAACTCTTCTGCAAGCTGCGCCAAAAGTGTGATGTGAATCTTGAATCCCTGTCTGAGGTGATGCTGACTGGCACACCGTGAAGCCTGACGATCTACCTGAGGTACATCTCTGCTAGCTGTACCGTCGACTGTCCAACTCTGAATGGGAGAAAGTGTGCCACCTTGGTAAGCATGTCCACAATTACCCAAATAGCATCTCTGCCGGCCGGAGATCTGGGCAATCCGGTCACGAAATCCATGGTTATATGTTCCTATTTCCATTCTGGGATCGGTAAGGGTTGAAGAAGTCCAGCGGGCCTCTGATGTTCAGCTTTAACCTGTTGGCAAACCAAACACCGAGAGACAAACTGGGCTATCTCCCTCTTCATGCCATTCCACCAAAAATGCTGACGAATATCACGGTACATCTTCGTACCACCCGGATGAATAGAATACTGTGAACTGTGGGCTTCTGCCATGACTTCCTGTCTGATATCTCTACTAGGTACACAAAGACGAGTGCCGTGCCGAAGTGTACCGTCTTTATGTATACATAACTCTGGCCTTCTTTCTGCTTCACACTCTGCTCTGAGTCGCTGAAGCTTGGAATCTGCTGACTGCGCCATCCGGATCCTCTCAACTATGCTGGACTGAACCTGTAGACTGGCTATTAATGCCACGCTGGTAGGAAGAACTACTTCAATTCCCATCTTTTGAAGATCTGCCAATAATTCTGGTTGCGCCGTCAGGAGATAAACTCTGGCTCTCCTGCTCAATGCATCTGCTACAACATTGGCTTTCCCGGGATGATACTGCAAATCCACATCATAATCCACCAATAGCTCGAGCCATCTTCTCTGCCGCATATTAAGGTCCTTCTGGGTGAAAACATACTTCAGGCTCTTATGATCAGTAAAGATCTCCACTCTATCTCCGTACAAGTAGTGCCTCCACAATTTCAAAGCAAACACTACCGCCGCCAATTCCAAGTCGTGGGTCGGGTAATTCTTCTCATGATCACAAAGTTGGCGTGACGCATAAGATATTATCTTCCCATGCTGCATCAAGACACACCCCAATCCTCTGTCTGAAGCGTCGCAATAAACTGTGAATCCTCCGGTCCCATCTGGAAGGGTGAGAATGGGAGCCGTTATCAAACCTCGCTTCAACTTCTCAAATGATTTCTGATACTCTGCTGTCCAAACAAACGGCACATCCTTGCGGGTCAACTGGGTCATCGGCGCTGAAATCCTTGCAAAATCTGAAACGAACCGCCGGTAGTAGCCGGCCAATCCAAGGAAGCTGCGAACCTCTGCCACTGAGCTGGGTACCGGCCATGACTCGATAGCCACAATCTTTTGGAGATCCACTTCCACTCCTCCTCTGGTAATGATGTGACCCAAGTACGAAATACGATCGAGCCAGAACTCGTATTTACTGAACTTGGCGTACAACTGATGCTCCCTAAGCGTCTGGAGGACGACTCTGAGATGCTGCTCATGCTCTGCTTCACTCTTGCTGTAGACCAGGATGTCATCTAGGAACACAATCACAAATTGATCCAAGTAAGGCATGAAAATGCGATTCATGAGGTCCATGAATACGGCCGGCGCATTGGTCGCTCCAAAGGGCATAACAAGGAACTTCCAATGCCCATACCTCGATCTGAATGCTGTCTTCGGAATGTCCTGCTCTATGACTCTGATCTTGTGGTATTCCGACCGCAAATCGATCTTCGAGAACACTGAAGCCCCTCTGAGCTGATCAAACAAGTCATCTATCCTCGAAAGAGGGTATCTGTTCTTGATTGTCACCGAATTCAAGGTACGATAATCAACATATAGCCTGGACGTACCATCCTTCTTTTTTACAAGAAGCATCGGGGCTTCCCAAGGCGATCCACTTGCACGGATGAATCCTTTGGTCCTCAGTTCTTCAATCATCTTATACAAAATCTCCAACTCTGATGGCGCCATCCTGTAGACTCGCTCTGATACTGGTATTGTCCCGGGAATCAAGTCTATAGTGAACTCAATCTCCTGCTCCGGCGACATCCCTGGAAGCTCCTCTGGAAAGACATCTGGAAACTCTTCAACTATCCGGGGTAACTGCACTGCTGCTACTGCCATCCGCAATGCTGGGGAAGATGGCTCCACTGCGCCTCTGGAAAACGAAAACTCTGGCTCGCCGGGGATACTAAAGATAACTCTGCCAATATGGCAGTCTATCCTAGCATACTGGTTTCTCAACCAATCCATGCCTAGGACTACATCATAGTCTGCCATAGGAAACTCTATGAATCTAGCGGGGAACTCCCTACCGCTAACTACGATCCGACACGAGGAAAACACTCGATCTACTCCCACAAGGCCATTACCAGTAAGTATATTGAGCCTCACTGATAATGACTCGGGCTCCAATCCTATCCGTGTCGCGAATCGTGCAGACATGAATGAATGCGATGCACCAGAATCAAACAATACCGAAGCTGGAAAGGAGTTGACGAGAATAGTACCTGCCACTACCTCACCTGGTGCAACTTCTTCTTCCATAGCCATCATCATGGCCTGACCTTGTCCTCTGGCTGCTGGTCCCCTCTGCTGGAAACCTCTCTGCCTATTCTGGGTCTGAGCTTGGGGTTGTACATACTGCTGGGGGTGCTGTTGCTGAAATGCCTGAGACTGAGGCGGCGAGGGCCTCGAAGACTGATACTGCTGCTGCTGAACTGGTGCTGGGGCCGGTCCTCTCACCGAAGAGCTAGAAGGGTTGGATGCAGATGAACCACCCCTATTCGGGCAAGCACCAACCCTATGATCTGCTGCTCCACAAGTCAGGCACAATCCCTGCGCCCTGCGGCAGTCTGCCACCACATGCCCTGGCTTACCGCAATGAGAACATCCCATCGCAGAATTCTGCTTCTGCTTCTGTTGCTGCGGGTACGTCGGAGTCGAATGCTGAACCGACGTTACTGAGGCCGCCCGCCTCGGAGTCCCAATGGTCAAACTTCTAGCTGCTAGGGCTGGAGCTGATGATTGGTGCATCTGACTGTGGGACCGCTTCCTACTTCCGGTCCTACCCACGATCCTCTGGGAGGTGTACTCATGCCTCCTAGCTGCTCTCAAGACTGCATCGAACGTCTGGTGCTCGAACTGCTCAATCGCCAATAAGATCTCCAAATGCAGTCCCTGCTGGAACCGCTGGGCCCTATCAAACTCGGTCGCCACCAAGGTGGGGGCAAACCTACTGAGCCTAGAAAACTCCGATGTATAACTGTCAACTGTTTTGCCTCCTTGCTTCAAGTTGGTAAATCTGGTCTGTAGGTCGTACCGAGCCACAGCATCAAAGTACTTCATCTGGAATCTCTCCCTAAATACTGTCCAAGCAATAGGTGCCACTAATCCCATGGCTTGCGCTGTCCACCAACTGCGAGCCAAGTCCAACAACTGCAGGCGTACCACCGCCACCTTCTCATTCTCGGGTGTCCTAGCTGCTTCCAGAATCACCTCGGTATCATGAAGCCAAACATCCGCGGCAATCGCATCCTCGCTGCCGTCGAAGAAAGGAGGGTTCAATCGCTTGAAGCTGTTGGCCGCCTGGTTCCCTGGATGTCCGCCTCGGGTCAAAGCATCTTGAACTATCTGGTGCAGGGCGTCGCTTCGACGATCCTGGAAAGCTATCAAGGTTCTGATGAGGCCTACTAAGGTTCCATCATCGGGCTCTGCGGGCTGGACGGGCCGAACTGGTGACTCTCCTATAGTGGATATCACTCTGGAGGCGACTCCGGAATGCTGGGCTTGATCTCCAGGTTGCTGCTGGCCCACGGGAGGTGCTCCTCTTTGCTGATTGGCAGGGTCAGGTACAGTGCCGCTGAAGAAGACGACACAGGAAAATAATAAGGAAGGACCAGGACAGATCAACGATACAAGCATGTAATCAGGTCAAGAATTTCAGGGATTTGAAAATACGGGCGGAGATCAAGGGCGAATACTGATTGAGACATCTATTCGGTAAACCCTCATATTTCTTGATTGACAAGACCTGCATGGGCTACCACTTAAACCATGTCACGCCCCAGAACCAGAATACTGGAGAGCGGGGGCAGACATAGCCAGCTACGTATATTGAAATAGAATACATCTTAACTATACGGTCACGGCTGTCTAGATATGAGGGTTTACTACAAGCCAACAGTCTCTTAAGGTCAAGCCTATTGCCTCAATCTCAAGCAAGTAAGTAAGTCGCAAGATGTATGATCATTAAATATACAATAAAAGGCGTCCCAAATATTACATATCAGCTGATCATGAAGCTAGTCGTACAAAATGCGAGGACTAGCAAGAGTTTAAGTCATACATGATCAATCCTAGGATTTGTTAATCATGTTTACAGCCCGTAGGCAGACAGTAAGTAAAGTGCATCGAGCTAACAGGTGCTCGTCGGCTAAACGCCTCAAAAGAATAACTTTACAATAGAGTGAGCGAAACAAAATAGAAAACCCACTCGTAGCCCAGGTTCCTTCTAGTCGCCACCATTGGGCTGGAAGCTTGGTAGATCCTCGAGAGCTGCTCCGAAATCTGGCCACACAAAACCAGCTGGGTCAACCCCAGAAAGAGCAAGTGCCACAAGGGGGCCACGAAATAAGAACAAAAGCCAGCAATCAGCACAGAAAATCTAATATTAAAACTAAAATTACGAAGACATGTCAGGATGATATACGACGAGATAACCATGGAACTATTCCGATAGCCAGGTTACAACCCGTAAACCAAACAAGGACCGGGGTTGTAACCCTTCATCTGAACAGAGCTTGGTTTCCCACCATTTATCGGCAAGATAAGTAATATAAGTAATCAAGACAGGAAGCAATCTTGCATGGGATCAAGACATGACTAGACTGGTTATACCTCATTCAATCAATCACGGCCAAGCAGAACCTACGGCTTACTACTACTTTAACTAACTAGGGTTATCACAGGCCTAATTACTAACAAGATTCAGTGAGATTGTTCCACAGCCACAAGCCCTGCAGACCATCCAGGCTACCCAGGACGAAAGATTAGGGTTGAATTCAGGTGGGTACATCGTCCAGGAGACAAATGTACCCTTAGGTGACTTAGAGGGTGCAACACTCGACGGTGCGCTGGAAATGTGCCCTACTCGACGGCAGGCTACAGATCCCAAGAGCGCCCAGGTAACGGGATTGCCTGTAGCTGTGTCATCTCTTCATGACTACTGAGTTATTCTAGTTATTAACCTTAATCCATTTTAGTAGGTACTCCTGACCGTGGTACTCAGGAGTCCCTTCCTAGACATGATGCAAGACAGGACAAGTAGATTTAATAAGCAAGCAAGAAGAACCACCCACGGTGTCAAGGCAGGTCCAGTTAAATTATCAAGATAAATCATGTCAGGGTACTTGTCAGGAGTGCGCCACGACGGGCCACTATCATGTCAGGTTGGTCATGTCAGGAGTGCACCACCACGGGTCACTGTCGTGTTATGCTAGTTCTTGCTATACCAAGCCATGTACAACAGTCCTTCCAAACATATTAAGTAAAATCAAGTTTATGACAAAAGGCGTAAGGATATAAAATAGGCATAAAATATCTAATAAAATATTAATATACAGGACTATAGAAAGCCAAGCTTAAAGAAATAAGACCAAACTCCAAGAGCCTGGGGGTTAAGCAAGGGGTCAGGGGAGCAGCGTACGAAAAGTCACGCACGTTGAGAGAGCAGCGTAGGTGAAAGTCACGCACGCTACAGGGAGCAGCTGCGTGAAAAGTCATGCACGCTGAAGAGAGCAGCTGCATGAAAAGTCACGCACGCTCAAGGAAGCAGCTGCGTGAAAAGTCACGCACGCTACAGGGAAGCAGCTGCGTGAAAAGTCACGCACGCTGAGGGCAGCGTAGGTGAAAAGTCACGCACGCTGAGAGAGCAGTGTACATGAAAGTCACGCACGCTACAGGGAGCAGCTGCGTGAAAAGTCACGCATGCTCAAGAGGAGCAGCTGCGTGAAAGTCACGCACGCTCAAGGAAGCAGCTGCGTGAAAAGTCACGCACGCTCAAGAGAGCAGCTGCGTGAAAAGTCACGCACGCTACAGGGAAGCAGCTGCGTGAAAAGTCACGCACGCTGAGGGCTGCGTACGTGCAAAAGCACGCAAGCAGAGAGCTGCGTACGCGTAGAAACACGCACGCAGGGTCTGGGTCTTCTTCTCCATGGCTGAGAAGAAGCTCCAATGGCTTCAAAACTTCAAAACCTCATAACTTGGCCATCCGAACTCCAAATCCAGATTTCCAAAGTTCTAACCAGGGTGGAATTGAACTCTCTTCCACAAAGAAATATCAAAATTCCATAAAATCCAACTTAAGTAGCTCAAACCATGCAAAATCCAAAAATAGAAATAACTTAGATCTATAACAATGGAGGCTCCAAATCACAAAAACCCAAGTTCTAATGTTGATCACCATGTCCTAATCTAGCAAGTGGACAAAGAAAAGAGGGTTCTCATGTAGTGGCAAGATGCACTTGCCTAGGGTTGGAAGAGTTGTGGAGGAAGGAGAAGAAGAAGAAGAAGGAAATTAATGGTGGAAGTTATGAGGAGAGAGAGTGGTAGGTGGGGATATAAAGAGGGGGAGTTGTGGTGGGGATGAGGAGTAGCATAGGTTAAGGTGCTCCAATACATAAATTCGAACCAAACCGAACCATCCCCAATAAAACCAAGCATGCCAAAAACCTAAAATATGAGAAATACCGAAATTCTACCAGCTGAGAAAAATAAAAATACATGCCAAAAATCCAGATACGAGTAAAAATACGAAATACAGGAAATACGGGAAATGAGGGTGACAGTCCCAAACATATTCTCCTCCACCTCTCCTCCGACCCCGACCACAGGACAGTTTGGTCCAAAGGCACCTGCAAAGTCGACTCACACCAGATAAAAATCATTAAGTGGTCCCCAGGCTTTAGTACCAAAGAAGACTCAGTACGGGTCGCTGTTGGGGTGACCCTACCCAATTTGCCCCTCATCTACTTTGTTTCGGCGGCTCTCAGGCGCATCGTCAATTCGTTCGGAACGTACGTGGCGACGGCTCCAGATACGAGCAACCTCACCATGGCCCACTATGCCAAAATATGCATCGAGCTCGACCTTTCTTCCGAACCTCCCAATTTTATCACCATCGAGCTCGAGAAATTGACCCACACCCAACAAATTCTCTACGATAACCATATTATGTTCTACAATCATTGCCATTTGAGAGGTCACCTCCAGAAGCACTGCCACCGTCTTCACCCAAAACTCAAGCAGAAAAAAGCCCGAAAAGACAGCGCACAGGCAGAGAGGAGTACACCACTGCCACCCATTCTACCTCTACCAAACTCGTACACTAGATTCGACTCCGATGACGGCAAGTCAGACAAAAGCGAGCCTACCAGCAAAGCATTGGTCTCCTTCGACTCCCATCCCCTCATGCTCTCTAACCAATTTGATGCTCTTGATTTGGGAGAGGCGAAAACCCATATGGAGTCAGAATATCCCCTACACGATCTCGCCTTCACCGAGATAGCGCCCAACCTCCCTATCTCGGTGGCGGTCGAGGATACCACCGCCACTAGCGAGGATGATCATATGTGCACCATCGAAGACCAAGTTGAAGAAGCACTTGCTATCCTCGGACCCGATCAGGTTCGGAGAGGCCTACAGATCCGAGCCGCCGGCTGCCCACTACAGCACACCTTCCAAGAGACAGGGAGCACCAGCGACACCCTAGCCATTCCCTCCGAGGAGCCCAATCGGGACTCCTCTGGGAATTAGTTGACCCAGTGGATGACCCCATCCTAGACTCCGCCGGGGAATCGATCGGCCACCACTCGGACCCACACGAGTAATCATGTCGGGTCCACCCCACCTCGACAAAAGTTGAAGCATCAACCTCGTGTGTGATCCATGACCATCTTGGAACCACGGAGACCACAACCATCCAAACTAGATCCGCTGCCAAGCAGAACAAAAAAATCTCCACCCCAACTCTTTAATGATAAATATCCTATCCTGGAATGTCCGTGGTTTGGGGAACAAACCTACATTAAGGAGAGTTTCCACCCTGCAGAAAATCTACAAGATCGACATCCTTATTATCCTCGAACCCAAAATCCTCACCAAAAGACTTAAATCCATCCAATTGCAGCTGAACCTCCCCACAGCCATAGCTGGCAGACACGACATTTGGATCCTTGGCACTCAGTATGTTAACATCGGAATCATCCAGGAAACCCGGCAGGCCCTCTCCTGCTGGTTGGAACACCCCTTGCTCCCCGAGCGCGCAATCCTCTCGGCGGTCCACGGCAGCTGCGATATCACTGAGCGAAAACAACTGTGGAACGACCTACTTGACATTCATCTGCACCATATTAAATCCCCTTGGCTTTGCATCGGAGACTTCAACGCGATTACCTGCAGAGAAGAGAAAATCGGCGGCCGTCCACCTCCTTTGTCGGCCATGCAAGACTTTAATAACTTCATATTCAATGCTCATCTTACCTTCCTCCAGTTTACGAGCAATGCTTTCACCTGGTATAACATGTAAGATGGTGACCGACGCCAATATTCCCGTCTCGACAGAGCCCTTACTAACGACCTTTGGCACGGTATGGGGATCACCACCAAGCTATCCCACCTCAATTCCTCTGAATCCGACCACGCCCGCTACTGGTATAAATTAAAAGCAATACCAATCCTCCCCCCCCAAAAAAAAGAATTTTCAATTCCTCGAATTCTGGAGCGAGCACCCCCAATTTTTGGGTATCGTCGCGAAAGCATGGAATAGCGAGGACTCACCCGATCCCCTTGTTCGGGTGAGCAAAAAACTCAAGGCTACGAGGATAGCCCTGCCCAATTGGAGCAAACTTTCTTATGGGGACATTTTCCAAGCCATGTGGATTGCTGAAGATGACGTAACCCGAGCGGAAGCCAGATTCGTTGCGGATCATTCCCCGACGGCCAGGATTGCCTTGAACCTTACCAAGGCTATGCTCAAATTCAGGCTCAAAGTGGAGACCGACTTCTGGAAACAGAAAGCTAGGTTGAAATGGGATAGTGACGGGGACAAAAACTCGAAATACTTTCATGATTGTGTCAACGGTCGCAGACGGAAGCTCATGATTCACCATACAACGGACGATAATGGGAACATCATCACCGACCAAAAGAGTATCCACGAAGCTGCTATGGAATTCTACTCCAAATTATTCACCAAAGAGATAGTCCACAAAGACAATGCCTTTCTAGATCAAATCTCCTGTCTCATTGACGACACTGACAACGCCCAGCGGGAATGCCGCCCCATGGACCAGGAAGTGAAAGACGTGGTGTGGGCTCTGAACGAGCACAGCGCTCCCGGTCCCGACGAATTTTTGGGGGTCTTCTTCCGTACGTGCTGGGACATTATCAAGCAGGATATCATCGAAGCCGCAATTACCTTCTTCGAAGGAGCCACTTACCCCAAAGCCATCTCCAGCGCCAACCTGATCCTTATTCCAAAAAAAGAGAACCCGGAGTCCTTTCGCGACTTTCGGCCAATCAGTCTGTGCACTTTCACTAACAAGATTATCTCCAAGATCATCGCTACCAGAATGGCGGGCCTTCTCCCCAAGATCATCTCTAATGAGCAAAGTGGGTTTGTTCGTGGGAGGAACATCCAAGATAATATCATGCTAGCCCAAGAGCTAATCACCTGTATAAAATTTCTTGTTAGAGGAGGCAACATCGCCGTTAAGAATGATATAGAAAAAGCTTATGACAGACTGGACTGGCAATTTATGATCTGGGTCTTCAGGGCATTTGGATTCTCGAAAACTTGGACCAACACCATATGGAGATCCATCAGCAACTCGTAGTTTTCTACAGTCATTAACGGTCAAGTCGAGAGTTTCTTCAAATCCAGCCGCGGGGTTAGGCAGGACGACCCTCTATCATCCACTGTTTTTATCATTGCGGCAGATGCCCTCAGCAGGAACCTCAATAACATGATCAGCGTCCCGTACTTCCAACAATATCACACAGCAAGCGGATGCCTTACCATCACCGACCTGGCTTTTGCAGATGACTTACTCATCTTCTCATCTGGGGACGAATGAGTGGTACAGGTGGTCCATAATACCCTGCAGCGGTACTCCATTTGCTCAGGCCAGAAAATTAACCCATCCAAAAGCGTCATCTATGCCCACCACAATATTAAAATCGAGCATGCCAGCAGGATTGCCAACTTAACATCTTTTTCTGTTGATCATCCCCCATTAACCTATCTCGGATGCCCCCTAGTGTACGAAAAATCCAGTACCAGGATCTTCGAGAAGTTAACGGCGGATCCTAATCGGGCGTGACCTTGCCGAACAGGCCATCAGGCTACATCTGGGCAACGGCGAGTCTAACCTATTCCGGGAGAGATGGACAGGGGATAGCTTGATCCCTAGCCTCACGGAAATCTCGAATGATTATAGGATCAAGGATATGTGGAATCACAACAATGGTGACTGGGAGTGGGATAAGATGCGTGCTTGGGGAGACACCGATATGGAGGATAGCGTCCGTCTTTGCGGTCTTAGGATTGGTCCTACGGCCGATGAGTGGAGATGGACGCTCGAGGCTTCTGGCACATTTTCTGTGAGGTCGGCTAGATCCTCTCTCCATGGGATGGGCCAGCCTACTCATATCGCTGCTCAATATTGGCATGCCTGTATCCCTAAGAATTGGTCATTCCTCATGTGGAGAGCCATTAGAAAGAAATTGCCAACTGACGATATCCTCAACACCATAGGGATCAGCTTAGCATCAGCCTGTAATTGCTGTTCTGAACACCAGATGGAAACTATTGACCACATCTTTTGTCAGGGAATCTGTCTAGAGGCATCTGGAGGACCCTTAACCAGCGATTCAGTATTGTTCCGAGTGGCGGACACTTCCACGATCTAGCGGACATTTGGGGCAGCGCCTCCTACGGGCACCAGATCGTTGCAGCGGCCGCCACGTGGTTGATTTGGAAGAATCGCAACAAAGCGAGATACGAAGGTCACATTTTCCCCGCAGACCAGCTCATTCGGAAAGTCTACCGCCAATGCCGCAAACAGAGTACCCTGTGCCCACACTGCCAGAGCACATTTTGGTCTTCCCTCTTTTGCTCCAGCTGACCGTGTGTGTCGCTCCCCCTCTTTTTTTCTTCTTTTGTGGGTATACTTGTATAGGCGTCCTTTTTTGTGCCTTGTATACGTTTCAGGCTTCGGCATTTTGAGCCTTGATTAATACATGGTGGGGGTTTCGTAATATATATATATATATATATATATATATATATATATATATATATATATATATATACCCCGACGGAACGGGACCTCCCTCCTCCTCTCCCCTTCCTCATCTCCCCCTGTCTCTGGCCGCGCCCTCCTCGGATCCTCCTCCTCCTCCCCCAACTCTCGGCATCCCCGCGGCGGCTTCCCTTCCCTCCAACGCCGCCAGGGACTGTCCATGCCCATGGTGCACCCTTCCTTCCGATCTCCACGCAGTCTACCCGGTCCCCTTCAATCGGTTGTAGCTTCCGTCCGTCCTTCTCCCCACTCCTCCCCCTGTCTCCCTCCCCCCTGAGGTCGAGCCTCCCTCTCCCTCCTTCGTGGGCGGACCCCCCACCCCCCTAGCTCCCCCCCCCGCCACCGGGACTCCCTCCACCCCGGGCATCGAGCCACCAACCCTCCTCCTTGCTTCGCGTGGCCCGCCTAGGTCCCCCCGCCCCTGGGATCGAGGCACCCCCTCTCCCGCCAGTGGGCCTCCCTCCACCCCGGGATCGTGCCTCCCTCCCTCCTCCGGGCTTCGCGCGGCCTGCCTCGGGCACCCCACCCCCGGGTCTCGTGCTGGGTCTTACGCTGGGTCTCGCGCTGGCCGCCTCGGGCCCCTCACCCCCGGGTCATGCGCTGACCGCCTCGGGCCGCTCCCCCTCGGGTCGTACCCTCCCCTTCGGGCTTAGCATTGGGATGTCGCGTGTCCTCTTCGGGCACAGTAGTGTTTTTTTTCTTGCCCCTTTGGGACCGGCCCAGCTAGTGGGCCCTTTTGATGTTTTGGTTCTGCTGCCCCTTTGGGGCCGGCCCAGTTAGTGGGCCCTTTTGTTGTTTAGGTTCTGCTGCCCCTTTGGGGCTGGCCAGTTAGTGGGCCCTTCAATATATATATATATATATATATATGGGATATGCGACTAAGCTCATATTCTTGCATGAGCCAATGCACATGTGGATCAATAGAAAGATAGTGTACTAGTGAACATGGTATGTAGGAGTCCATTTCTATTGGTCCACATGTGCATGGCTCACGTAGGGATATGAACATATGGCTAATATCCTATATATATATATATATAAAAAAAAAAAAAATATATATATATATATATATATATATATATATATATATATATATATATATTTTTTAATATATATATATATATATATATATATATATATATATATATATATATATATATATATATATATATATATATATAGTCCCTAAGGCATTAGCCTAGTGGTAGTGCGGGGGGGGCGCCCAAGCATAGGTCTTCGGTTCGAATCCCCCCTCGGGCAGTTGGATGGCTTATATAGCAACGGCCAGACTTGGAGAAAGGACACCTCAAAAAGAAAAGAAAAAACAATATTTTTTTTAATATATATATATATATATATATATATATATATATATAGTCCCTAAGGCATTAGCCTAGTGGTAGTACGGGGGGGCGCCCAAGCATAGGTCTTCGGTTCGAATCCCCCCTCGGGCGGTTGGATGGCTTATATAGCAACGGCCAGACTTGGAGAAAGGACACCTCAAAAAGAAAAGAAAAAAACAATATATTTTTTTAATATATATATATATATATATATATATATATATATATATATATATATATATATATATATATATATATATATATATTCTACTATATAATGAGGCTTTAAAACGGCTTAAAAGTGAGTCGTCTAAGCCGTATATATGTCATGGTCCATTTTATTTAAAAAAATAAATTATTTAAAAAAATTGTTCAAAAAAGTTTAAGTTTGTTATTATATTCAATATGGGGAATCGAACTCAACCAAACAAGAAGAATATCTCCAACCTTAACCACGTGAATTAGAAAAAAAATATTTGACTACAACTGAATAATATTCTTATTATACGTGCAAAGCACATGCATTTACTAGTATATATAAAAGATAGAGCAGCGGCTAGGGTTTGCCCTGGGTGAACTAGGTTTGGGGTTCGACGGCACTTGGGACCCCGACTCGTCGAACAAAGGCCGGGCAAAGGGGGTTGCGATGGTGGGGGAAGGTGGGGGAACCCTATTGAGGACGGAGGTGGGTGGGCTATGGTGCATCGTCGGAAATGTACCAAACTCCTTAGACGACGGGAGCGAGGGGTCAGGGACTACAGGTGTGGCAACGTCTGCCACTTTCTCATCCCGACGGGAGATACGAAGGAAGGATGGAGGAACAACCATGGCGAGCAGCACAGGCACTCTAGACGTCGACTATGGTACAGAAGGCGGTGTTGTTATGGGTGGCGGGGGGCGAACTGCAGGTACGGGGGAGGCGGAGATAGGCAAAGGCAAGGCCACGGTTGTAGCGTCCTCGATGAGCAAATCATCGATGGAGGCCTGCCGGCTAGAAGAAAGCTAGGTGGCTGGATCAATGGACTTTATGGCACCAAAACAGGTGAACGGTGGACAACGAGCGTCATTCACCGCAAAAGAGATCCAAGAGACTACTACATATTGGAAGAACATAATAGTTCTATTTGTTCTAGGTGATCGACCGTTCTACGATCAGATTCGTGTCTACGCAAGCCGAGTATGGAAGCCAAATGGCAGTATGGAGTTCTTCACATGTGAGGACGGCATCTATTATGTCAAGTTCGACATAAGGGATGATGTAGAGAGGATTATCCGGGACGACCCTTCGACGTTCGATGGTCCCTTATGATCCTAAGAGAATGGCAACTAGGGGATAGATGCGAGTCGGACGTCTTTGTTGGTGTTTTATTCTATGTGTTGTGTGTGTTCACAACATTCTATTGTTAAAAGATAGTCCCACATCGGAAAATCACACCAATATGTATCTCTATATATTACTTATGAAGGAATAGAGAGATGCACATGGGTTGAGGCCCAATGGAGGGTGCCATGTGGGGGGATTTTACATAGAGGTGAGAATAATAAACCAACTTTTGGCCAAAATAAAAATAGATTGGAGCTAAGCCCCGAAGGGGCTTAGCGACTCGGACTCGGACTCGGACTCGGACTCGGACTCGGACTCGGGCTCGGGCTCGGACTTGGGCTTGGGCTTGGGCTAATGGGCTTTTGAGGATTAATGTGGCTTTTTGATGGCACTTTACACTTAGCACGACAACTCGTCGCTAGGCGCATTGTGCGCTTTAGTTGCGCTCGTGCGCGAGCCTCTGCGCGGCCTGCGTGGCGTACGGGGCATACTGAGCGTACTGAGCATACGGGTCGTACGGGCCGAGCGGGTCGAGCGGGTCGAGTGGGCCGTTCAAATTATGTAACGTCCGCGGGTCTTGTGGGCTCAGATCCGGAAATGGCTCAGATCCAGAAAATTCGGATCTGGCATTAAACCAGGGCGTGCGTTCAGAATTTGAAAAGCCCATCTCGTGCCTATAATATCAGTAGCATCTCCTCTTTCTAAGGTTACAGAAAATACTCAGAAAATTTTCAGAGAGAGAGAGAAGTGCTGCTGCTATTCCGAGGAGTCGTCGACATTTTTGGCCAGCGTTCTAAAGTTCTCTTCGAACTTGCTGGTTCCTGGAGGCTTGTCCGTAAGGCGGATATAGCTTTGAGCGCCGGTGATCTTTCACCCCAGCAGGCTTTCTTCTTCCTCTATTGCCTTCGAGAATACCGTCGCTTCTCTTTAGAAGTTATACGGTTCTGTTGCCTTCGAGAATACCGTCGCTTCTCTTTAGAAGTTATACGGTTCTGTTGCCTTCGAGAATACCGTCGCTTCTCTTTAGAAGTTATACGGTTCTGTTGCCTTCGAGAAATATTACGAAATCTTTTTAGATTCTCGTAATACAACATCACCTTCTTTAGGGTGTTGTTGCTGGAAACATTGTCTTTACAATAGTTTCTGAAAACGTGTTTTTCCATCGATTGTTCGCCAAGGGACTAACAATCTCAAAGCTATATCGAAAAGATGGATAACTCACGTGCATCGCTCGTCAATACCGACTTTAACAAGTTGGAGAAATTCGACGACGAATATTTCCAAATCTGGAAACGGAAAGTAACCTTAAACATTCAACTCGTGGAAGTTGATCACGTGCTGAATGAGGAAGAACCGATCGTTCCAACAACCGGAACCGCAGAAGTTATTACAGCTGCTAAGTCCAAGCAGGCAAAATGGATTAGAGAAAACAGTATCTGTAAACTGTTGATTCTCAATAGCATGGAAGACTCTCTGGCAGAGTCCTATTCCAAGAAGAATTCTGCCAAAGAGATTTGGGACTCCTTAGGGAAATTGTACGAAGATGACGAGAATCGGTCCAAGATCTTCTTGGTTGAAAGATACCACAAGTGGACCTTCGAAGATGAGAAGGCTATGCTGCCCCAAGTAAAGGAGTTTCTGAAGCTGCGCCAAAAGTTGGATGACGAGAAGATGCCTCTTGTCGACAAGTTTGTCGTTGGAGGAATCGTCTCTAAACTTCCTGCGGGTTGGAGCAACTTCTATGCAAGGATGCACCGCAAGAAGCTGGACATATGTATGGAAGATCTCCTGCAAGAGATCCATGTTGAGGACGAGATGCGCTCTCAACAGAAGATGGATTCTCTGTCCAAACAACTGGCGAAAGCAAATCTGGTCCAAACCAGAGGGTACAAGGGGAAGCAGGCAGCTTCTCCTCACAAGAAGAAGAAGGACTTCACTAATCTGAAAGTGAAGAGTCCTTCATTCAAGAATCAGAAGTCCAAGTCCCATGTGACTTGTTACAAATGTGGCAAGAAGGGCCACTACAAAAGTGACTGCAAGGAACCAGAAAAAGGTGAGCCTAGTAAGGTTTCTTTGGTTACTAATCTGGTTGCAATGATAGCGCAGGTTGCAAATGTGGGGGTTGACTCGGACTGGTGGATAGACACTGGTGCGATATGTCATGTCTGCTCAGACAAGGAATGGTTCGACTCCTATGAGCCAACTTCCGAGAAAGTCATAATGGCAAACCAGGCACAAGCTGAAGTACTGGGGATCGGGACGGTGGAGCTGAAACTCACATCGGGGAACACTCTTACGCTTCAAGGAGTGAAGCATGTTCCTGCAATTGCTAAGAACCTGATCTCTGGGAGCCTGCTTTGTAACGCAGGCTTGAGGATGGACATCAATGCTGGCCAGATGGTGATGTCCAAGAAGGGTACATTCTTCGGAAAAGCTTTCCAGACTGAAGGAATGTACAAAATTCAGCTTGTTGTAACCCAAAAAAAATGATATTAATGATATTTCTACTTTGAACTATTCTTTTGAGTTGTGGCATAATAGGCTAGGACATGTTCATTGTAAAAGAATTAACAAGATGTCTAGCCTAGGACTTATCTCCAAGTGTGGGGGTAAGGTAGAGAAATGTGAAGTGTGTGCTCAGGCGAAGATCACAAGGAAACCCTTTCACAGGGTCCATCGAAGCACAGATCTTCTGGAGTTGGTTCACTCAGATATCTGTGATTTCAAGCAATTCTCTACAAAAGCCGGGATGAAATATTTTATTACTTTCATCGATGACTTCTCAAAGTATGCTTTTGTCTACCTGCTCAAGTCTAAAGACGAAGCATTCGAGAAGTTCAAGGAGTTCAGGGCCGAGGCTGAACGGCAAACTGGACAACAACTTAAAAGGCTAAGGAGTGATCGAGGCGGGAAGTATCAGTCTCATGATTTCTCATCATTCTGTAAAGAACATGGAATCATAAATGAGACGACGGCTCCGTACTCTCCTCAATCCAACGGAGTAGCAGAAAGGAAGAACAGAACGTTGACAGAGATGATGAACTCTATGCTGTTGACTGCGGGTCTTCCAAAGAGCTTCTGGGGAGAAACTGCATTAACGGCTACTTTCATTCTCAATAGAGTACCGTATGCAACTTCGGACATAACACCTTATGAACTCTGGTTCAAAGTCAGACCTAACTTGAATGTCATTCGAGTGTGGGGGTGTCTGGCTTACGTGAAGCTCCCAGATCTGAAGATTCAGAAGCTGGGGACTAGGACCACTAAGGCTATCTTCTTGGGTTATGCCGAGAAGAGTGATGCTCGGAGATTCCTTGATATAGAATCAAATCATATCATTGAATCTCGCGATGCTGAATATTTTGAAGACAAGTTTGCAAGGCACAAAAATATTATTCTCGCGGATCTTCCGGAGAATGATGAGAGTGCAAAGCAGACAGAAGTCCTTAAAGAACCAGTAGTCCAAGAAGAAGCTATTGTCGAAGAGACACCAGTTGAACCAGAACTCGCTGAGCCGTCAACTAAGCGAGTAAGGAGGCCAAAAGACTTCGGAGATGACTTCGTCACTTATCATATGGAAGCAGATCCGCTTACCTATGATGAAGCGATGAAGACCAGAGATGTTGTATTCTGGAAGGAGGCGATAGACAATGAGATTGACTCAATCACCTCCAATAATACATGGGTGTTAGTTGACCTGCCAGAAGGAGCAAGACCCATCGGATGCAAATGGATCTTCAAGAAGAAGATGAAAGCAGATGGAACCATCGACAAATTCAAGGCCAGGCCAGTGACCAAAGGGTTTGCTCAGAAATAGGGGATCGACTATTTTGATACTTATGCTCCAGTAGCTCGGATGACAACCATCAGATTGTTAATTGCTCTAGCAGCAATACACAAACTAGTGATACATCAGATGGATGTGAAAACGGCATTCCTTAATGGCGAGCTGACAGAAGAGATCTACATGCAACAACCAGAAGGTTTTGTCGTCAGAGGTCTGGAAGACAAAGTCTGCAAGTTGATGAAGTCTCTGTATGGTTTGAAACAAGCTCCCAAAATATGGCATGAGAAGTTTGACAAAGTGATAAGGTCAAATGGCTACAAGGTCAGTGAAACAGACAAGTGTGTCTATACTAAGTTTGCTGACGGAAGAGGAGTTATCGTTTGTCTATACGTTGACGACATGCTAATCCTAGGTACGGATTTAAGCTGTGTCACAGAGACAAAGAAATTTCTCTCGACCAAGTTCAGTATGAAGGACTTGGGGGATGCCGATGTTATCTTGGGGCTCAAGATCATCTGGACAGGCACGAGAATAGCACTGTCACAATCTCATTACATTGAGAAAATGCTCACTCGATACGGGTATCAAGATCTTCCTATAATTGATACACCGTACCGGAGTGATCAGAAGCTGGAGCCAAATTCGAGAGAAAGCGTCAAGCAATTGGAGTACGCCAGCGTCATCGGAAGCTTGATGTACGCTACTACTGCCACAAGGCCTGACATAGCTTTTGCGGTGGAAATGCTGAGTCGGTTCACTAGCAACCCCGACGTTGAAAACTGGAACGCTGTGAAGCGTGTTATGAGATATCTAAAAAAAGACTCAGACATTTGTACTATACTACAGCGGAGATCCGTCAGTAGTGGAAGGCTTCAGTGATGCTAGCTGGTGTTCAGAGGTGGAGAGCGAGTATTCTACAGGTGGATTCATATTCGCCTTGGACGAAGCTGCTATATCATGGAAATCGAAGAAGCAGACAATGTTATCTCGCTCCTCCATGGAATCTGAATTCTTTGCATTGGATGCTGCTGCAGATGAAGCAGAGTGGCTTCGGGAGCTCATGTATGATCTTCCAGTGGTTGGAGCTCAGATACCGGCAATCCCGATATACTGTGACAACCAGGCGGCAGCAGTAGTAGCATCTAATGAACTCTTTAACGGAAAGAAGAGGACTGTGCGATTAAAGCACAGAGCAGTGAACGATCTCATCAAACGAGGCATCATTGCAGTGATCGATGTTCGGAGTCAGGAGAACCTGGTGGATCCGTTCACGAAAGGCCTCAAACGACAGCTGGTCGAAGACACAGCAAGGAAGATGGGTTTGAAGGCATTCTAATATTGTGTCATTATAATCCTATCAATAAATTTTATGTTATTGGTTCAAAGAGAAATCTACCAGATATCTAATTTTTTGATTCAAGGGAGGACTATTGACTGGAAAAATATTAGTTAACAGTGGGTACTTGTTCTGCGGAACATGGAAGGGTTTCGGACCCAGAACCACTGTTGTCTACTATGAATTTTCTACGGAAAATTGATCATGTGGGAAGGATGGCATAATGCCTTAATAAGTTCTCAGACTGAGTGAAGGTCTGTTATGCTTTACAGGAAGCATGGTAGCACAGCAATACAAGGAGTGTGACTCCATGCTATGTGTGGCGGTGACTCCACCATGAGTTTCTCGAAAGAGGTAAATCCTCGGCTATGTTAGCCAAGTCACAGCGGCGTAGCACCGCAAATAGGCAGTTGGCCTAATGCTGTATATTGAATTAAAGAGGGATGTAGTCAGCACTACAAAGAGGAGGTGTTCCTCATGTTACGGGTGGCACGACACCACAATGAGGTAAACCCGGCTAGGGATAAAGCCTCGGCCTTGCAAGCCATGTCGTAGCGGCGTAACACCGCACAAGCGTAAGGCTTCATGCTGGGTAGTTTGGCACTACAAAGGGGCTAGACCTCATGCTACGGGTAGTATGACACTACGATGAGGTTCCCGGTGATTCGGGGTAAGGTCCTCGGCTTAAGGCCATGTCATAGCGGCGTAGCACCGCAAAGGAAGCGTTGGACGCTTCATGCCATGTCTCTTTAATAAAGAACTCACCTATAATGTATGGACAGAAAAATAGGCCGTTTCTTGAGGGTAAATTTGTAGACGCCCAAAATACATACATTGAAATCCAGGCTGGCACAAGATCTTTAATGTGCAGCCAGAAGCACAGATAACTACATTATGTGAGTGGAAAAAATTACAGTTGTGGTACAGAATTCAAGGCGTAGTCCATTCTTGTATCATACTGTTGTTCAACCCATGCGGGAAGATTCAAGTCGTCAGCGACATCTATCCTAATGCATAATGGACAGTTATTATGTGGAACGCTTAACTCATATATATAGAGATATGTGGGAGATTGTTGGTGTTTTATTCTATGTGATGTGTGTGTTCACAACATTCTATTGTTAAAAGATAGTCCCACATCGGAAAATCACACCAATATGTATCTCTATATATTACTTATGAAGGAATAGAGAGATGCACATGGGTTGAGGCCCAATGGAGGGTGCCATGTGGGGGGATTTTACATAGAGGTGAGAATAATAAACCAACTTTTGGCCAAAATGAAAATAGATTGGAGCTAAGCCCCGAAGGGGCTTAGCGACTCGGACTCGGACTCGGACTCGGACTCGGACTCGGACTCGGGCTCGGGCTCGGACTTGGGCTTGGGCTTGGGCTAATGGGCTTTTAAGGCTTAATGTGGCTTTTTGATGGAACTTTGCACTTAGCACGACAGCTCGTCGCTAGGCGCATTGTGCGCTTTAGTTGCGCTCGTGCGCGAGCCTCTGCGCGGCCTGCGTGGCGTACGGGGCGTACTGAGTGTACTGAGCGTACGGGACGTACGGGTCGTACGGGTCGTACGGGTCGAGCGGGTCGAGTGGGCCGTTCAAATTATGTAACGTCCGCGGGTCTTGTGGGCTCAGATCCGGAAATGGCTCAGATCCAGAAAATTCGGATCTGGCATTAAACCAGGGCGTGCGTTCAGAATTTGAAAAGCCCATCTCGTGCCTATAATATCAGTAGCATCTCCTCTCTCTAAGGTTACAGAAAATACTCAAAAAATTTCCAGAGAGAGAGAGAAGTGCTGCTGCTATTCTGAGGAGTCGTCGACATTTTTGGCCAGCGTTCTAAAGTTCTCTTCGAACTTGCTGGTTCCTGGAGGCTTGTCCGTAAGGCGGATATAGCTTTGAGCGCCGGTGATCTTTCACCCCAGCAGGCTTTCTTCTTCCTCTGTTGCCTTCAAGAATACCGTCGTTTCTCTTTAGAAGTTATACGGTTCTGTTGCCTTCGAGAATACCGTCGCTTCTCTTTAGAAGTTATACGGTTCTGTTGTCTTCGAGAATACCGTCGCTTCTCTTTAGAAGTTATACGGTTCTGTTGCCTTCGAGAAATATTACGAAATCTTTTTAGATTCTCGTAATACAACATCACCTTCTTTAGGGTGTTGTTGCTGGAAACATTGTCTTTACAATAGTTTCTGAAAACGTGTTTTTCCATCGATTGTTCGCCAAGAGACTAACAGTCTTACATAGTGTCCCTGTGTGGATTCCGTTCTCCAGTCTTCCAATACAATACTGGAACATCTCCATACTTATGAAGTTAGCAAGTCTTATTGGCACCCCTATCAAAGCCGATGAAGCGAATCAAATGCGTTCATGCCTCATGTACGCTAGTCTTCATAGAGATAGTGGCAGGCCAACAACTACCACGACATGTCGAATACGAGATTCCTACGGAAGAGTTGTTCTTCCAGCCTGTCAAATATGAATGAGTGCCTCCGACATGTAACCATTGTAAATGCTTCAGCCACTTAACGGTGCTCGACGATTGAAGGAGATTTCATGCCGGAAGAAGCAGTGGCGGCTGAGTTGGGGAAGAAAGTGCATTCTGGTAGGGTTCAACAGGACATGGAGGACAGTAGGACGGTATTGGGGACTTCTGGCCCAGGGAGATGCCAGGAGGCCGCTGTTGGTTGTACGGGCCTGGCGCTCGGGGTGGTGCCACCCGCGGGAAGTTCTCTACCTGTGGGACATAGCAACTCAATGATGGTACTACATACAGGAGTGTCTCCTGCCATGGGAGCGCCTTCTATTGCGGCTGCTTCGAGTGTCCCTGTAGAAGACGGTGAAGGAGGAAATCTGAAAGGGGCTACCCCGACCAATACCTAGACGGAAAAAGGATTAGTGGTGTTCAGAGCTATTAGTGATCCTCAAGGAGGGATGCTTACCAGGAAAAGGGCTGCAGCGGGAGAAAGGAGTTCCCCGGTTGGGGTCGAATAACTGAAGGACCAAGCAATAGCAGGAAGTACAATACAGGGGATAATAACGAAGACACAATACAGAGTTTCCCGATGGCCTCGGTTATGAGGAAGGAGGAGATGGTCACAGACAACCCTGCTTGGGCTCTACTACTCCAGGAGGGTGGTCAGTTTAAAGACACGGGTGAGGAACCCATGATGGAAGGACATACGGAGGGGGCAGCAACCCCAGCTGCAACTTCAATACAATGTTATATCAACATGAAAAGGTAGGAGGCAGGGTGGACCCAGATTCGATACTCCAAGATTTTCGTGTATGTCTGCTTCAGGTGGGATTGCTAACCCTAGAATGGGGGGACACGTATGGACGTGGACCAATAAGCCATCTCGAAAGAGAGTGGTCTGTCAATTTGACAAGGTTGTTGGCAACAGGGTCTGGTTTACCAAGTTCCCACATCTTATCGTGGAGGGTTTCGTGAAGTGACCACTCTCTGCTGAAACTACAGATGGTGGCCAAAGTAGCTAGCAAGGCACATCCATTCTGACACAACAATGCTTGGAGTCTCTAGGAGGGCTATCGGGAGGTGGTTATGCAGGGCTTCAGGCAACGATGTATAGGAATACACAATTCAGACATATACATAGATTAAGGAACACTAAGAAGGAGCTAAAAAGATGGGTTCACGACAAGCCAGTAGGGGAGCTCACGAAGAAAGCGAGGATGCTACAGGAGTGGTAGATCCAACTCCAAGCGGATATGCTGAATCATGATCTGGCCGAGAAGGGGCAGCAGCTGTTGTAATAATTGGTGAAAAAATCAATTTTTCTTCATATTATTATTCCTTTTATTCACATTAAAGTCCTATCATGAATCATTTCTTTAACCCCTAAAACGGTCACATTAGTACCCATTATCACACCTTTATTCCTATTGAATCCTATTGAAAGACCATTGATATATTGTTTTGTGACATGATTCCTATATATACATGTCTCCTTTATGTTGTTAAAAAGTAGAAAAAAAAAAAGGTTTCCACCCTCTAAAAATTATGTCTATTCCTCCTACAAAATTCATTCCATTTTCAATCATCCACTTCCATTCTAATTCTTTCTATCTTCTGGGCAAAAGCTAAGTTCGGGTCAATCTCTCCGAGTCGTGTGCGATGACGGGATACCGGTAGAGCGGGAGTTTTACCACTAGGAGCATTCGGACAAAGTCTGCACATAGACCCGAATCAACTCTTAGGGCAGTGCTTCGTGCGCGACTTCCCCGGAGGCCGGTAATTTTAATTTTATTTATTTTTGTTTACAGAATTTTTGAAGATAAAGGCAAATATTTTCAACAATCTAAGAGTTGAGTATCATTTTATATATGTTAGTTTAACCATTTACAATTTTTATTTCCTGTCTTACAAGACATTATGTTTAAATATTGTTCTAAGTGAAAGAATTGATACATGTTGTTCTAACGTCCGTAAAGAGATGAATAGTAATTCTCTTTATCTTTTGTTTCATTAGTAAATCAAAAGTTTCTATACTCTTGGGACGGATGAAGTTTTCCATTTCTCTTCATGGAACAAATGTGGTAGAATATTAGATACCATTATTGTAGCCATGGGTTGAAAGTATTATGTGCTATTGTTACTTTATAATTATTTTATAATATTATTAATTCTTTCTAAAGATTAGTCTGTTATGTTGATGTAATTCTTTAACATAATATTTTTAACAAGTTGATTCAATCTTGTCACATCTGTTCGTTGACTTTTTTTCTAAGAACGTTCCTTATTGCTAATCAAACAACTGAACAAGCCACGTTGACTTGAGACGAGAGTAGAAAAAGAAATACTTAACAGAATAGTTTTGGCCCATTTGGAAATAATGATTTATGTTGTTTTTCACTTTTCGTTCTTCATTTTTGCATTATGGATATGTGGTTAAGAGAGCATGTGTTTAGTTTCAAGTATTAACATTATTGAAGGTGCAGGATATCTACTGCTCTTCTATAGTAACCATTAGAAGTTCTATTTGTTTTTCCAAGAATAAATTGCAAATTCCTTTAAATCTAAGTTTTTAAAGTTGAGATTATTTTGGGTACAAGCCGAAAGGGTCCTTCTGTCAACCGGGCGTAAATAGCCCTAAGCGACACGGTACTTAATCGTCCCCTTGTGGACCTCCGCTAGCTGGGAACCGGCCCCTACAGCTAACCCAAATTAATCAACACTTGATAAACTAAAGATTTTTAAGGTTGATTAGCAAAATCTCTTAAACTATTATTCTAATACTTTATATTGTCATTTTTTTTGCAAACATGGCTAGTAAAGATAAATCTTTAGAGCCAAGACTGAAAGTTACTGTGTCTTACTTTAAGAGTTGATAGACTCAGATGCGTTTTGGCTCATTATCTTAGGGCTTATCTAGCAATTAGTGGAATCATATACCTTGATTCTGATGACACATAATATGATTTAAGGGTAACACAAATATCCGGCTTAGTCAAAACAAAGATTCCTAAAGAAATGGATTATTATTGGTTTCATAAAATTCTTAAGTGTTTTTCTAAGTCATTGTATGACATTTTCTTCGAATATAAAGACACTAAAGATCACTAAGATCCAGTGTAAGATTTTATCTGTGGAACAACTTTGATACTCAGAACATGATAGGTCCATGTGACAAACTATCATAGCTAGGAGTATCAAAGAACTTGAAATTGTATATTTAACCATAGCTTGTACTAAAGCTGAATGGATCAGATATCTTACAGACCCAAGCCTAAATTTTACTCTTGCTATGACTTCATGAAGTATTGAATAGATTAAGCTTCTTATTATGCAAATACATGATATACATATTCTGTACCTGTCATTTTTATCAGTTATGCTAAAGAACTGCTAAAGCATGATCTTGTGAATTCTAAGATGAACAGGTACTTGCAGCTGCATTTCAAGACATTAAAAGAGCCTAAAAGGCAAAATTGTGGTTCTTGACTATAAAAGTCATAAAGAACTTTACAGATCTCTTGACGAAGAGTCTCTTTACTCTTGACGAAGAGTTTTTCTAGGAAATTAATCCTAGAATCATCGAGGGGGATGGGGTTAAGCCCATAGTATAGTCACCAGCAGTGGCAACCCAACCGAGTCTGACTGGGATCCCAAGAAGCCGGTTCAATGGGTAGGAACAAGCTGGACTAGGTGACTATTATGGAACACTGACCTGAGATTAAATTCTCTTTAAAATAAAAGTCCAGGAGGCTGTACATGTGCACATTCATACCCCATCCCTATGGTGATAGTGTTCCTTTTGTGATATGGATAGGATGAGTTTAAACTCTTAATAAGTCCAAGCATGATATGCATGGTTGATTCCTATCACCAACCTTTGAGGACTTACCTATGTGAGAGGTCGTGAAGGCCGCGACTATAGGACGGGGCGATCCTAGACAACTCTCATGAATATGAAAAAGTGCGCATGGCCAATCAAACGCGCCACCCGATAGATCCAAGAACCTCTAGCGTACTATGTGTGTTATTTTCTGAATCTGGTTCAAGAAGTCTGATTCAAGGCGTAGTCCATCAAGCACTTCTTCAGATAAAGACAATAGTCACTAAGTGAGCTTCAAGGCTGTAGTCCATCTCATCTATGCATAGTATATAATTGCCCAGAAATTCTTCTATCCTTACTCCTTTTGAACATTGTTATCTTTGGTTTCAAAAATTGATTTTTTTTGGGGGGGGATTGTCGTAATAATTGGTGAAAAAATCAATTTTTCTCCATATTATTATTCCTTTTATTCACATTAAAGTCCTATCATGAATCATTTCTTTAACCCCTAAAACGGTCACATTAGTACCCATTATCACACCTTTATTCCTATTGAATCCTATTGAAAGACCATTGATATATTGTTTTGTGACATGATTCCTATATATACATGTCTCCTTTATGTTGTTGAAAAGTAGAAAAAAAAAAGGTTTCCACCCTCTAAAAATTATGTCTATTCCTCTTACAAAATTCATTCCATTTTCAATCATCCACTTCCATTCTAATTCTTTCTATCTTCTGGGTAAAAGCTAAGTTCGGGTCAATCTCCCCGAGTCGTGTGCGATGACGGGATACCGGTAGAGCGGGAGTTTTACCACTAGGAGCATTCGGACAAAGTCTGCACATAGACCCGAATCAACTCTTAGGGCAGTGCTTCGTGCGCGACTTCCCCGGAGGCCGGTAATTTTAATTTTATTTATTTTTGTTTACAGAATTTTTGAAGATAAAGGCAAATATTTTCAACAATCTAAGAGTTGAGTATCATTTTATATATGTTAGTTTAACCATTTACAATTTTTATTTCCTGTCTTACAAGACATTATGTTTAAATATTGTTCTAAGTGAAAGAATTGATACATGTTGTTCTAACGTCCGTAAAGAGATGAATAGTAATTCTCTTTATCTTTTGTTTCATTAGTAAATCAAAAGTTTCTATACTCTTGGGACGGATGAAGTTTTCCATTTCTCTTCATGGAACAAATGTGGTAGAATATTAGATACCATTATTGTAGCCATGGGTTGAAAGTATTATGTGCTATTGTTACTTTATAATTATTTTATAATATTATTAATTCTTTCTAAAGATTAGTCTGTTATGTTGATGTAATTCTTTAACATAATATTTTTAACAAGTTGATTCAATCTTGTCACATCTGTTCGTTGACTTTTTTCTAAGAACGTTCCTTATTGCTAATCAAACAACTGAACAAGCCACGTTGACTTGAGACGAGAGTAGAAAAAGAAATACTTAACAGAATAGTTTTGGCCCATTTGGAAATAATGATTTATGTTGTTTTTCACTTTTCGTTCTTCATTTTTGCATTATGGATATGTGGTTAAGAGAGCATGTGTTTAGTTTCAAGTATTAACATTATTGAAGGTGCAGGATATCTACTGCTCTTCTATAGTAACCATTAGAAGTTCTATTTGTTTTTCCAAGAATAAATTGCAAATTCCTTTAAATCTAAGTTTTTAAAGTTGAGATTATTTTGGGTACAAGCCGAAAGGGTCCTTCTGTCAACCGGGCGTAAATAGCCCTAAGCGACACGGTACTTAATCGTCCCCTTGTGGACCTCCGCTAGCTGGGAACCGGCCCCTACAGCTAACCCAAATTAATCAACACTTGATAAACTAAAGATTTTTAAGGTTGATTAGCAAAATCTCTTAAACTATTATTCTAATACTTTATATTGTCATTTTTTTTGCAAACATGGCTAGTAAAGATAAATCTTTAGAGCCAAGACTGAAAGTTACTGTGTCTTACTTTAAGAGTTGATAGACTCAGATGCGTTTTGGCTCATTATCTTAGGGCTTATCTAGCAATTAGTGGAATCATATACCTTGATTCTGATGACACATAATATGATTTAAGGGTAACACAAATATCCGGCTTAGTCAAAACAAAGATTCCTAAAGAAATGGATTATTATTGGTTTCATAAAATTCTTAAGTGTTTTTCTAAGTCATTGTATGACATTTTCTTCGAATATAAAGACACTAAAGATCACTAAGATCCAGTGTAAGATTTTATCTGTGGAACAACTTTGATACTCAGAACATGATAGGTCCATGTGACAAACTATCATAGCTAGGAGTATCAAAGAACTTGAAATTGTATATTTAACCATAGCTTGTACTAAAGCTGAATGGATCAGATATCTTACAGACCCAAGCCTAAATTTTACTCTTGCTATGACTTCATGAAGTATTGAATAGATTAAGCTTCTTATTATGCAAATACATGATATACATATTCTGTACCTGTCATTTTTATCAGTTATGCTAAAGAACTGCTAAAGCATGATCTTGTGAATTCTAAGATGAACAGGTACTTGCAGCTGCATTTCAAGACATTAAAAGAGCCTAAAAGGCAAAATTGTGGTTCTTGACTATAAAAGTCATAAAGAACTTTACAGATCTCTTGACGAAGAGTCTCTTTACTCTTGACGAAGAGTTTTTCTAGGAAATTAATCCTAGAATCATCGAGGGGGATGGGGTTAAGCCCATAGTATAGTCACCAGCAGTGGCAACCCAACCGAGTCTGACTGGGATCCCAAGAAGCCGGTTCAATGGGTAGGAACAAGCTGGACTAGGTGACTATTATGGAACACTGACCTGAGATTAAATTCTCTTTAAAATAAAAGTCCAGGAGGCTGTACATGTGCACATTCATACCCCATCCCTATGGTGATAGTGTTCCTTTTGTGATATGGATAGGATGAGTTTAAACTCTTAATAAGTCCAAGCATGATATGCATGGTTGATTCCTATCACCAACCTTTGAGGACTTACCTATGTGAGAGGTCGTGAAGGCCGCGACTATAGGACGGGGCGATCCTAGACAACTCTCATGAATATGAAAAAGTGCGCATGGCCAATCAAACGCGCCACCCGATAGATCCAAGAACCTCTAGCGTACTATGTGTGTTATTTTCTGAATCTGGTTCAAGAAGTCTGATTCAAGGCGTAGTCCATCAAGCACTTCTTCAGATAAAGACAATAGTCACTAAGTGAGCTTCAAGGCTGTAGTCCATCTCATCTATGCATAGTATATAATTGCCCAGAAATTCTTCTATCCTTACTCCTTTTGAACATTGTTATCTTTGGTTTCAAAAATTGATTTTTTTGGGGGGGGATTGTCGTAATAATTGGTGAAAAAATCAATTTTTCTCCATATTATTATTCCTTTTATTCACATTAAAGTCCTATCATGAATCATTTCTTTAACCCCTAAAACGGTCACATTAGTACCCATTATCACACCTTTATTCCTATTGAATCCTATTGAAAGACCATTGATATATTGTTTTGTGACATGATTCCTATATATACATGTCTCCTTTATGTTGTTGAAAAGTAGAAAAAAAAAAGGTTTCCACCCTCTAAAAATTATGTCTATTCCTCTTACAAAATTCATTCCATTTTCAATCATCCACTTCCATTCTAATTCTTTCTATCTTCTGGGTAAAAGCTAAGTTCGGGTCAATCTCCCCGAGTCGTGTGCGATGACGGGATACCGATAGAGCGGGGGTTTTACCACTAGGAGTACTCGGACAAAGTCTGCACATAGACCCGAATCAACTCTTAGGGCAGTGCTTCGTGCGCGACTTCCCCGGAGGCCGGTAATTTTAATTTTATTTATTTTTGTTTACAGAATTTTTGAAGATAAAGGCAAATATTTCCAACAGCAGCTAGTGGCGGAGGTCGGTCAACTACAACTTATTAAAGAAATCCAAGCCACGCAGCGGGCAAAATGCGACTGGTTGAAGAGTGGTGATAAATGCACCAAATTCTTCTATGATGTGATACGCATGCGCCAGCATAGGAACTATATACATCGGCTTCTGGATGCAAATGGGGAGTAATATCCACAGCAGGGGATATACAGGAAGCTGGAGTCATGTATTATAAAGATTTATATAACCAACAGGATAATTTGACTGTGTTTCCTAAACTTGATTTGCAAGCGCTTGGTTACTAATGTTGGTAACAATGGTCTGATGGCCCGGTTTACTATGGCGGATGTCGCGTCAATGGTTATGAAGGCACACCCAGACAAAGCACCTAGCCCAGACGGGTTCGACAGCAAGTTCTACAAACAACATTGGAGAGAGCTGAAGGAACACGTCTTCGAGGTGGTTAGCGATTTCTTCGCACATGGTAAGTTGCTACAGGAGATCAATCACACATTCCTCACCCTGGTTCCTAAGAAGGAGGGCGCTACTGAGCTTGCTAATTTTTGCCCGATTGCATGTTGCAATTTTATTTACAAGATTATCACTTGTATCATGTGTCGGCACATGGAGGAACTTATGAAAGTGTTAGTATCTCAAACTAGGCTGCACTTATTAAAAGATGGTCGATTGCAGAACATAGTCTCCTTGCACATGAACTGGTCTATAACTTTAATAAACCTGGTGGGAAGAAAGCATGTATCAAGCTAGATCTGAAGAAAGCTTATGATATGGTAAACAAAAACTTCGTTTATGCATTCATGCTAGCTATGGGATTCTCGGATGTGTGGGTGGCAAGAATCAGGGAATGTATCTCATCATTTACATTCTCTGTTCTGATCCAAGATCAACCATTTGGATTTATCAGAAGCAATCGTGGATTCCGGCAAGATGACCCTCTATCTCCCTACCTATTCACATTGGTCATGGAGTATTTCACATGTCAGCTGGATACGGCAGTCCCATTTAATAAATACGGATGACCTACTGGTATTCATAGAGCCTTCATCGAAGGGGATGCAGGAGGTAAGGGCTTCTTATGATAAAATTTGGTACACTATCAGGACTTCTTTTCAACAAAGATAAAAGCAAAGTTTATTTTAATATTCACTACCCTGATAAGGAGGAAAGGGCTGGCTTACTTGGGGTTAAGAAGGGGGAACTCTCAGTGAAATACCTCGAGATCCCACTTACAATTAACTATACGAAAGATGTCGATTGCAGGAACCTGATGGAATACGTGCAGCATCGAGTTGAGGGGTGGCAAGCACAATGCCTTTATTTCGGAGGACTCATTGAGTTAATTAGATCGGTTGTTCGGCAGTCACTAATTTTTGGATGCAGTCCATCCTACTGCCGACAGCCACAATACAGAGTATGGAAAAATTATGTGCTGATTTCATATGGTGGGGAGGGATCCATGCCATCGCTTGGGACAGGCTATGTCGACCGCAAAAGGTAGGGTGTTGGCCTACGACGGTTGGAAACACTCAGGAAGGTAGCAGGCTTGAAGCTAGCTTGGCGCCTACTAACTGGGGAGTCCTTGTGGCCAGTATGGATACGAAACAGGTACCTACAATGAAAGATTTCTATGCTTATAGACTCAACAACGACTCAGTCTCATTCAAACAAATCCTCCAACATAGAAGGGTTCTCAAGCCACTTATCTCTAGACATTTCAGAGACGAGGTGACTATGGATCTATGGCTGGACCCTTGGGTTGATCATCAGAGAATAGTTGAGCGGGTGGGCGTGCCAAGGTTGGTGTAGGCGGTTGGGCATGACAAGGTTAGCATGATACTGGTGAATGGGGAGTGGAGATTGGACTGGCTTTCGCATACTAGGGATATAGCTCATCTGATCCTGGGTTGTGTAGTCGACTTACAGCTACTGAGGGACAAATGGGTCTAGGACGACTCCAAGGATGGGGCATTCGATCCTGGTACAGCTTACGAGAGCGTCAGGGAGGTGCATGAGGACATGGAGCACGCTGACATCATCTGGATGAAATATATTCTGTGAAAAATACAGCTATGTTTATACAAGGTTGTGTTATGAAAACTCTAGACGAAGGATCGTGTCCATCGATTCGGTATTCAGGTGGAGGATATTTGTTGTCCCCTTTGTCAGCAGGTGGCTGAATCTACACCCCATCTATTTTTTTGATGCGATGTCACGAGGCTTGCCTGGCGTTACCAAGCTGCATTAGTTGGTCTGCATACAGGAGCATGAATTAATATAGAGGAGATAATTTAGAGTATCAAGTCTTTTTGAATGAGAGGGACGGAATGGATACGGAAGGCACTTGTTCGATTTGCCTCAGCGATCTGGCATATTTGGAAAGAATGGGACAATCGGGTGTTCGAAGGTTTAAGCATGGGGAATACTAGCATCATTCATAATATAAATAAATATGTACGGAGGTTGGGATTGGGGAGTAACCCCTAATTTGTAATCAGTTATTTAATCAATATAATTACCTTTTTTCATATGTGTGTATTATATATATATATATATATATATATATATATAGAGAGAGAGAGAGAGAGAGAGAGACTGGAATTGGGACAAAATTCGTGTATGGGCTGGTTTTGAAGCGGTGGACTGCATCCGCCAGATCGAAATTACTATCGGAAGTGACGACGATGCGCTTAGATGGACGCTCGAAGCTTCCAGGGCATTCTCGGTGAGGTCAGCGAGGACTGCTATCCTAGGGATCGGACAGCCGCCGTATCGCCCTATTGTGTACTATTGGCAGAACTGCATCCCCAGGAAGTGGTATATCCTCATGTGGAGAGTCATTAGCAAGAGACTGCCTACCGACGAGATCCTCATCACCATAGGGATTAGCCTAGTGTCTGCCTACAATTACTGCCCAGATAGTCAGATGGAGACCATTGACCACATTTTTTGTCAAGGGACCCTGCCAGGCCATTCTTGGAGGACCCTCAATCAGCTCTTCAACATTGAGCCGGGCGGTGGATGCTTCCACGATCTGGCAGCCGCTTGGGGTTCTACCTTCCATGGCCACCAGATCGTCGCAGCGGCCGCCACGTGGGTGATCTAAAAAAATTGCAACAAGGCGAGATACGAAGGTCACCGATACTCAGCCGATCAGCTCATTCGGGAAGTCTTCTGTTAGTGCCATAAATGGAGCACCCAATGCTCCCACATTCCGAGAGCTTTCTGGTCCCCAACCCTCCCTTAGCTCTTGCTGGTGGAGTTTTTTTCCATCCCTCTTCGTTCCCTTTTGGTGGTATACTTGTATAGGCTTTGTCATTTTGTGCCTTGTACACTTGGTCAGGCTTCGGCATTTTGAGCCTTTTTAATAAAAGGAGAGGGGTTTTCCAATATATATATATATATATATATATATATATATATATTGGAAAACCCCTCTCCTTTTATATATATATATATATATATATATATATATATATATATATATATATATAAAAGGAGAGGGGTTTTCCAATATATATATATATATATATATATATATATATATATATATATATATATATGAGAAATAGAAAGATAAAGATAAAGATAAATATATATATATATATATATATATATATATATATATATATATATATATATATATATATATGGAAAATATATATATATATATATATATATATATATATATATATATATATATATATATATATGGAAAAAGGGGGGATTTTATTGATGTATAAGGTGCAAAATGCCGATGCCTATACAAGTAAGAGCGCCACGCGCAAGAAGTAAAAAGAACAGAAAGGGAAATGACAACAGAGCTAAGAATAGAAGCAAAACACTGCGCCGGAGGCGGCTAGTCCCAGGCTACCCAGAAGCTGTCCTCAGAGTGGGAGCATCGCCTCCGGACTCTTCTGATATGACGCGGTACTTCGCTAATCATTCGTTGAGGTAGGAGTTGACGTCCTTCGTACCTGAACTTATTCCGATTCTTCCACAAAACCCAAATCCCGGCGGCTGCAATGATCTGTCGATCGTGGGAGCTTCCCCAGCTAGCCAGAAGATCGTTGAAGCCCCCGGGAGGATGATTCTGTCTGCACCTGGAGCTGAGGCTGGTCCACATCTGTGTTGATAGGTCACCAGAAAGGAGGACGTGCTCCACCGACTCTTTTTGAGGGGATACACAACAGTATCTTCTTGATGGAAGGTGTAGCCGAAAGATACGATAGAGTCGTCTTTAGGGAGTTTCCTTCTCTGTGCTCTCCAGACCAGGATCGACCATTTGATGGGGATGCATGGTTGCCAGAAAGGGGCAATGAGAGGGCGCGGAGTGCATGTCCCTTTAGCTATGTGTCTGGCAGATGCTAGCGAGAAAGTGCCATTCGGATTTGGGGTCCACCGCAGGGAGTCTGGCTCGTTAGAAATCTTCAATTGAGCGACAGCGAGTCTGTCTGTTGCTTCTTGACCGAGCCTGTCTCGCACTCTGTTCCAATTCCATCTATGATCTGGGTCCCACAGTTTACGTATCTCCCCGATTCGGAGATGTTGAGCGACGTGAAGCTCGTCACCCAGCCAACGCTCGAAGCTTATCGAGGCATGGCCGTTGCCCAGCTGCAGCCGATTAGGGGTTCGGCAAGAACTTTACCGCGAGACATGCGGCGCCAGGTGGCCGAGGATGTGTTATTCACTAAAGTGGTCGTCGGGTGAGAGAATCTGAAGTATCTGGCCTTCATGAACCTGGTCCAGAGAGAGTTGTCCGTGCGCAGCTTCCACCATAACTTCATGGAGCATGCGTCCACTAGGTGCTCCAATCGGCTAAATCCCAGCCCACCCTCCTTGGTGGGTTTGGCCTTGGTAATCTAACTAGCCCAGTGGTGTTTGTCTTCCCCGTGGCTGCTCCCCCAAAAGAATCTGGCAAAGAAGGATTCGATCGATGTGATAACCTTCTTGGGGGGGTCTGCATACGGCCAAGATGTATATAGGAACAGAGAAGAGAACATATCGAATCAGAATCAGCTTGTCGTCGGGCGAGAGAGTGGCATTGTGCCAGCCCTCAATTTTCTTTCTGATAGTGCTCACAAGGAACTCGAAAATGCTAGAGTTGGACTTGTCGTACACCAACGGACAGCCTAAGTAGAAGAAAGGAGGGTACGCTGTGGTGTATGAAGTCAGGTTGGATAGCCTGTTGGAGAGGATCATGTCTGCTTTGTGGTGAGTGTAGATGACGCTCTTGCTGTTGTTGACATGTTGACCGGAGCATTTGGCGTATCTCTTCAGCATTTTGTGGACAACTTCTACCGAACCGATGTCGCCAGAAGAGAAGATGAGGACATTATCGGCGTAGGCAAGGTGAGTAATAATGGGGCATCCGGTGGTGGCATGATAATGGTGGAATTGAGTGTTGTTGGTCATGTTATTTAGGTTTCTATTGAGTGCTTTGACAGCGATAATGAATATGGTGGCAGAGAGGGGGTCTCTTTGGCGCACGCCACGGCTGGAGGGAAAGAATCCCTCTGCTTGACCGCTGATGAATGTGGAGAACCTGGAATTGTTGATGGATCTGTAGACAATGTTAATCCACGGTTCAGAGAAACCGAAGGCTCTGAACACCCAGATCATGAACTGCCAGTCCAGGCGGTCGTACGTTTCTTCCATGTCCAGTTTGATAGCAACGTTGCCTCCTCTAGCCGAGAATTTTATGCAGGTGACCATTTCTTGAGCGAGGAGGATATTGTCCATGATGTTCCTTCCCTTGATAAAGTCGTTTTGCTCTTCGGAGATGATCTTGGGCAGGAGGTGAGACATGCGATTTGTGATGATCTTCGAGATAATCTTTGAGCATGTCATTATCTAGATCGGTGATGATAGTGGGGACCTTGGAGAGGAAATCGTCGCCCTTGACGATTGCCTCTTTGGTGAAGCGAGACGAGAAGAACCGCGCAGCAGCCTCTTGAATGCTCTTCTGGTCGTGGAGCTGAGTGCCATTGTCATCTATAATACGATGGAGATTAAGCTGTTGTCTACGACCCTTGACACACGCGTGGAAGAATCTAGAGTTGCAATCCCCTTCCAGATCCCAGGCTAGCCTGGCTTTTTGTTTACAGAATTTTGTCTCAACCTTCAGACGAGACTTGAGAATAGCTTTGGCAAGGTTGAGCGAAGCCCGAGCCTCCGAGGTGTGTTCCACAACATACCGAGTTTCTGCTCTGGTGACATCATCCTTTGCAGTGCTGATCGCCTGAAAGATGTTGCCGAACGCGGCCTTGCTCCAGGAAGAAAGGGCCTTGCTGGTGGCGAAAAGTTTGGCCGCCACTCTAACCAGGGGGTCGAGGTCATCAGAGGAGCTCCAGGAAGCGGGCACAACTGGGATGAACTGAGGGCAGTGTCTCTAGAAATTCAAAAAATAGAATGGTTTTTTGATGTGCTGGAAATTACTGTTGATCTCGATGAGGAGAGGGGAGTGATCCGATTCCGTGGAGTTCAGGTGGGAAAGGTTGGATATGATTCCCATATCAGCCCAGGGACCGTTGATCAGAACACGATCAAGACGGGAGTATTGTCGGCGATGGCCTTCTTGCATGTTGCACCAAGTAAAAGCGTTGCCGGAAAAGAGGAGGTGGTTGAGTTGTGCGTTGAAAATAAAGTTGTTGAATTCTTTCATGGCCGGGAGGGGGGCAGGCGGCCCCCAGACTTCTTAGAGCTGCAAGAAATGGTGTTGAAGTCTCCGAGCCAGATCCACGGAAGGTTGTTGGAAGGAAGGTGAGTAGCTAATAGTTGATCCCAGAGAAGTCTACGCTCTGGGATGTCGCAGCTGCCGTGAACTACAGAGAGAAAAGCTCGGGATCGCAGCTTTGAGTGCTCTACCCAGCACGATAAAGTCTGCCTGGAGTCCTGAACCAGGCCGAACTTGATTTCTGCAGTGAAGAAGATCCAGATGTCGTGGCATCCGGCGATGGCCGTCGCGAATTCGAGACTGAGACGAATCCCTTTAAGTCTTTTCTGAGAGATTTTGGGTTCTATGACCACTAGGATGTCGATACGGTGGGTTTTCGTGAGGCTGATGATTCTGTTCAATGTCAGTTTATTTGCTAGTCCTCTCATGTTCCATGAAAGGATGTTAAGCATTAAGTATGGGAAGGGGATCTAGGTTGTGGAGCTTCGCATCTGACCTCGTGGTCCTTACCAGATGTTGTCCTTGTTTGTTCTTACTCTTCTTTTTGTGAGTTTTGTTGGTGTTATTGGCACTGTCTTCTGAAGGATCTGGTGTTGTCCCTGTGAGGACAACTGGACTGCTCTTGGGGTCTTCTGTCCTAGTATAGGTGGCCGTATTTTTGGATCCATCAGAGTCCGCGAGGGTGCTCATCGGATTGTCGAGATCCAAGAATCCTGCTTCCTCTGCTTGCCGAATCCTGTCTGTGATCTCTTGATCTAATGGGAGTTGAGTGGCTGTGCCGGTGTCTGGGGAGGTTGGTTGGATGATGGTACCTGTCTCTGGATCTGTGTAACACGTGGCTTTGGGCCCTTCCTCAGTACTCTAGGCCTTTGCGTTAGGAGCATCGATGTTGACGAGAGACGGTCTGCTAGAAGGTGTGGTGGACTTAGTCCTATCTGCTGGATGTCTGCGCTTAAGAATGATGACAGCTGTGGGGGAGTTCACTTGTGTCTCTTCTTCGTTGGTGATGTCTGTCATGCTCAGGGCTTCAAATCTATTAGTGGTGGATATCGGGTTGGATTTTGGTGAGGTGGGACTGCCTTGTGAGGGAGGGGGAGAGGTGACCGCTCGGGTTATATCTGTACTATCTTCGAATCTGAGATGTGAGTTTGAGGGTGGTTTGGATTGAGGCAACTGCTTCTGTTGTTTCTGCGGGTTTATATCCTTACGGCCGATTTTTTTTTGTCTCAACTCCGGATGAGCTTTATAGCAGAATTTGGTGAGGTGTCCTCTGATGTGACAATGGTTGCAAAAAAAGGACATTGTTGTCATAGATTAGGGGCGGGATATGGGTTTGCTGCCCTAATTCA
>JANAVB010043820.1:4228710-4281210 GCA_029216955.1 Iris pallida | reverse complement strand
TAAGCAAGTAAAAAATTCCCTAAGTAGTGTACATAACATGGATAATAATAAATGAATAGAGCAAGTAATTGCTAGATTATCGACTTAATCATCATCTTCCATCTCTTCGTATTCCTCTTCTTTCTTCATTTTCACCATAAACTTCTTCATCTTTGTCTTCCTCTTCCTTTTTCCTCTTCTTCTACATCTTCTACCTTTTCTACTTTATTTGATACATAAGGAGTAATTTCTATAGTCTTCCAAAAGGGAAGTCATCTTCCTAGTAGGCTATCTCGTCAACATCGAATTCTAACTAGCTCCAACCCCTGTCGAGAATCGTGCTAGTAAATGTGACTACGAGTAAATCAGAGTAAACCGTAAGTCGTAGAAGCTAATGGCCCTATAGATCGCAACTCGGTTGGGCTAATAACCTATAGTAAGTCTCTAGCACAGCTCAGTAGGGGCTCACAATAGAGAGTGGCCAAGTATAGTCAACGTCTAAAACAAAATCATCGCCTAGAACTACAAGTCAAGTCAAGTCAAGTCAATCAAACATGTCAAGTCCAAGTCAAGTCCAGGTTAATCATGTCAAGGGAACGCGGCATAGGACTAGGCAAGGACAACCTCAAAAAGTATACAAGGACATGACAAAATATAACAGGCAATAATGAAAAGATAGAAATCATCTACATGCACGTATAACGCTAAAATAATAATGACATGAACAGAAATAACAGGTAATCAAGTACAAATGAAAAGAAATAGCAATATAGAAAATACATGTAAATATTATACAGTTCGGCAATCCAAAGGTGCGTACAACGGTCTGACTCCGGTATCCTCGGTCACTCGGTCACGAACTCCTAGAATAAATCAATACACCAAATAAATGACATGTCGATGTCATACTCACACTATATATAACTATACCCTATATAGACCCTATATAGCCTCAACTCAACATATTCTAACTAAACTAGTACTTAACCATTTTTATAGACATCTCTACTATACATAGTATCAAGTCAACATGACAAATAATATTTTCATAAAATATAATATAATATTTAATTCCAGAATATTTTCTAAAATATTTGTAACCAACATTTAACCATGACATATACGAGAAAACAAGCCTCTAACTAGTATACTAATCTAGTATCACCATACCAAATCGACTTGGTTGTTCCCTACATGTCACACCCCGCTCCCGCTTTTTGCATATGGTACTCAATATTTAATCAGAACATACTATCTCTATTTCATTTCAAATAACATTACAACTATGGAAATAGAAGAGAGAACAAAATATAACTATAATCTTAAAAGATCCACCAATACATAAGACATCAATATCACATACAAACCCACCACATAAACAAAAAAAATTAATAAAAGAAGCTAAGTAGAAAATACACCAATCACCTAAATTAAAATTAATTACGATTACATAAGTTTTATGATATAATTATTTTTTTAAACAGTGAATTAGAATTAGAATTGCATCTAAAAAAAATTGTACAACCAAACACCTGAATTTGAATTACAATGTAGTGTCAATTACATTATATTGTCTAACCTACAAAACAAACGCATCATAATACTAATCTCGTAAGTACAATAGTCATCGTCTGACCGACCACGAGCTAGGACTCTCGAGTCAAGAACACTTCCCGTCTGGCTCGTAGTCAATTGACCCGAAAACCTTGGTACAAGGTACAGGGAAATTGGTTATTTGAAAGTATATCATTCGGACTTTACAACTATTGGATTATGGATTAAGGTTAAATTTGGTACAAACTTATTTAATTCTTTTTTTAATATTAGCTACAAAAGTTGTTTGATAAAACAGCTACTGCTTTTATTAGTCTAAACATGTTCATTTTTAAACTTACAAAAGCAGGAAGAGTGTTTTCAAAAGTTACTTTTGCATTCTGCTTTCACATGTTACCTCGGCTTGAAGCAGTGATTGTGAAGAACGCAGTGTTGTGCCTCAAAGGAATTAGGTACATTCTTCCAAAATTGTTGCCAAATAAGTTTGGTATATTACCTTTCCTAGCAAATTTTGATAAACTTCAACAATACCAAAACCACCTTTAATAACCTTTAAATAGAACGGTTTGAAAATATTTTTGACGAACAGTCCAATAACACAGCAAACAATTCATTTACAAACTAATAATTTTTGTAAGAATTTCAAGAATTGGTCGTAACAAGTAACAATTAAAACAGCGGGCAACTTCATTTCCTTATGAAGATACATGCAACTCAGAGGCCACCATTCAGGTCCAACTCCACCCCCATCTGAGTCTTGATCCATATAATAAGCTCTAACGGAGTTAAAAGGGGAATGCCAACCAAAAAAACTGGCATTTGTTTCATCATCATCTCATGTTGGACGGATCCAGGATGTGCTGAGAGAAAAATGAACATTGCGCCTACCTACCAATGAAGCCTAGTTGGTGAAAGATGAAGGCGAGAATCAGCATAACAATGGCTAGAATCAGGCCGGGCCTTCCCAAGACCCAGTTCTTTGTCCTCTTTGCAACTTCAACAGCTCGCTGTGCCCTTTTTGCCCACCTCATCTGGAGAAAAACACATCGCACAATCAGAAAATGTACTCAACAGTATAACAAACCGTAGCTTACGTAGTACGTACACAGATAATTACGTGCACACGTGTGCTCGCTGGAAGAAGAGTTTCAATAGTAGGCATGTAAAGGAAGAATTTTAGAAACAGGTAAAAAAGCATTTTTAAAAGAGGTAATCATGTAAATGTTGCAAAAGAGAGGAATCCAGTAAAATATATAAGTGTTGCAAAACAAGAGATCATAAATGTTTTCATGTGTATATATAATTATAATTTTATCCACGCCATACACGATTCCCAAAAATTTCAAAATGCAGTTATTCCGAATATGTATCACGTTCGTATCCAAATCTGTCCGTGTCTGTACAGAATCAAGTTTCCGAATATCCTTTGAGGTTGATGCAAATGGATGAAACACAGCAAGAGAAGTTGCAATCATAATAACAGATGTCAACAAGATTGTAAAGATCGCTAGGTGCTAGTTGAGCGGGCAACCGTCGCCTAGCGCCTCGTCCGCCTAGGCGGCTAGTCCCCTCCAAAAAAAAAACTCCTGGACTCTCTTGTTGTTGCTCACAATTTGTTGGAATTTCTTGATGGACTTTCTTGGGCCATGTAATTTGTTGGGCTCGAGGCCTGGACTGGAAAAGATCACAAGAAGCAAAAAAGTTTACGTCGACTTCAAGGGCGTAGCGGTCGTCGGTGCTGGTCGGCCGTTGGTGCTGCTCGCTGCTGCTTGGTTGCCACTCGCCGCTATTTGGTTGGCGTCAGTCGACGTCGCTCAGGGGTTGCCGGTGGCGAAGGTCGTCAGAGAGTCTCGTTCGGAGCTCCTCCACTTTCGGAGGCTGCTCACACATGTAGGTGTTTTTTTAGCTATATTAAAAAACGGAGCTTGTGGCTCATTTTTTTAATAGACGTATAGGTCTCCCCAGGGTGACCCCTGGTCCGCCCCCTTTGATGTCGCTCGTCAGACTCGCTACACTATCTTTAACTGCCACAAGCCTAAGGGTCTTTATGGCAGTTAGATTGTCTCTCGATTTTGGGTCGGGTATTAAACCCATAAAAAATTGGAAACTGCATGGACAGAGGTCTAGAGGATTTGGTAACTCCGCCTAGGCCCCATTTTTTTCCGCTTTTTACAGCATTGGATGCCAACAAGCTTTTATCCAAATATTCGAGTCCTTTCTTCCAATTTTCTCCATTTAAAATCTTGCTCTATAATATTAGCAAATACATTTCCTTTTTCATAGCCTCAATTTAAGTTTGTTAAGGATTGCTCCTTATCCTGGCTGCTTCTTTAAGTGGTATCCTATCACTTGCATCACTACTAGTCGTATACATCTCTAGGTATTTGCATGTTCAAACCACCTGTGATGTTTTTCTAATCTTATAGCATCACCACCAAATTCGCATCGATACACACATTTCTTTATCTTTCATGAGAAGTTGCAACTAGAATACATCTCTCATGCCCTTTATTGGGTGTTGATCTCAAAACACTTCAGATTCTCTTAACCCAGTAAACTAAATTGGGCAATGCAGAGAGAGACAATAACATGAGATGGTGCAAGAAGATCCTTACTGCAAGATGGCCCACCGACAAGCCAAATTAATAATCAACACCATTAACTATGATCTATGTATCATCAAACTTAGACATGTCAAAAAGGGAAATGATCCTCCCACTGATATTTCTTGTCTACACAATGTAATCCATTTTGAAAGATTGTTTGGTTCAGCTAAGAATACAAACAGTGGATACTGAGTGGATATAATATTACCATACTTGGTATTTGTTTTTCATAGCATATAAGGAGATTAACAAAACAAAAAATAACATTCGAATAATTAAACACAATATCTGTTTTGACTCAAATGGATATATATTCATTTGAATAGATGCAGAGAGAGAAGAACATGAGATGGTGCAAGAAGATCCTTACTGCAAGATGTCCCACCAACAAGCCAAATCAATAATCAACACCATTAACTATGATCTATGTCTCATCAAGCTTATACATATCAAAAAGGGAAATGATCCCACAACTGATATTTCTTGTCTACACAATGTAATCCATTTTGAAAGATTGTTTGGTTCAGCTAAGAATACAAACAGTGGATACTGAGTGGATATAGGTATTACCATACTTGTATTTGTTTTTCATAGAATATAAGGAGATGTTAACAGAAAATACATTCGAATAATTAAACACAATATCAGTTTTGACTCAAAACGGATACATATTCATTTGAATATAGATGCAGTGGTTTCCATTCGGATAACTCATATACTAATAGGAACAATAGTTTCAAAGATTTTTAACTTTTACTTTTTATATCACTAGGAGAACATATATAAAAGCAGAAACCATTGTACTTGTACAAAAAATTTAAACGGATAAATGATCAATATCCCATATATGCTAAAAATCAGGTTCAGATCAAATCATCTGTTTTTGTTAGTGCCCCCAGTTACAGGGGTCCAAATCATGTGATTTTGGATATATATATATATATAGATTAGGATATCATGAAATACGAGAGAGGTGGATGAACATGGTGAGCATGATGGGTGGAAGGATTAAGGAAGGTAAAGACAACAGTAACGAATAAAGGTGGAGGCAACAACCACCATGGTGGAAGCATTGAAGATGGAACCGGCACCATGACGTCATGTTGGAGAGAGGGAGAGCAGGAAATGGGATGGGCATGAATTTTGAAAAAGAATAGGAGGTATGAAAAGCATAACTGAGCTTTGACCTTCGATTTTAAATAATAGTTAACTGAAACAAGACCACATTATAAAACATGATTGGCTAACACATAATTTGAAAGTTCAGCTGGTGTGTTCCTAAAACTTGTTGACTATTAATAAAAGACTGAATAAGGTTACAGGGATGAAAAACTTCAAGATTCTAACAAACTGGATGGTTCAACGGTATTTCAACCTTGAAAGATTCAGATCACACTCAATATAGGTATGGATTAATAGCATATGTCCTAATATCAAAACCTGATTCACTTATTCTAGAAGCAAGGAGATAAACACATAAACTAAATAAAGATCTAGAAAGTAGAATGGAAGAAACCAACACGAGAGTAGAGGTTTAAACAGTTTAAATTTCATTAAGTTAATAATTTTCAAGTGACCATGTCATCGCGATTAATCACCAGCATACGATGAACTAGTAACCATCTGTTGACCGAGTATTGAACTCACTTAATATAGTTGTAGACCACCTAAAATATGATTCATTTGTTATCTAATGAAACATAAATGAAACACATGTTTAGGTCCTTTATAAATCCCTAAAGCAAAAGCATTATTGGATCATACCTCCAGTCCTTATAGCAAAGAAACATATACCTGAAACGACTACTGAAAACCCATATTCACAATACATGATGATTCGATATCCGATGTACTCTACGACTCTTGTGTTCATTTACTCATTTTCAGGATTGGGATCCCATCCAATATCTCGTAATGCCCCATAATCCCATGCCAATAAGGAAAAATGCATGAGATACGGGAATTTCTCATGGCCAATATCTCATGCATCCTCCAATATATGCTTGGCATCATGGCGCATACGAGATATTGGATATAGCAGATCCGAATCCCATGGTTTCATCATTTATTCTTGTTTTCTTAGGTTCTACCCATATTCCACCCTCTTTCTGTAAAAGGGTTGCTTGAATTTGCAAGAAGCCCCAAAAGTGTAAATCAAAGGTGCACTTCTTGGCGGGATTGCTTGGATGAATGTTTCTGTGGTCTGCCCCTCGGTAAGTGCAAATCCAAGAACTAGTTGAACCAGTGGCATGGAAGAGCAGTGTTCTACATGGCGGTCGAGGCAGCCGCCTAGGTGCTAGGCGGCTGCTCTCCGCACCGCTTTTGTCATTGGTGATCAATAGGCAGCCATCGGAGGTTTGCAGCATAGGTGGAGGTGACACGGCATAGGCGGGCGCTAGGCGGAGCAATACCTGACTAGATGTTTTGGTAAAACAGTTTTGCAAGCATTATGGACCTATGGTTTACTTTTACAAGACTGAAACTCATAAATTTTTGTTCTATAACTTAGTTATACATAAAACACCTTTAAAATATGCATATAATGCAACAACAAAAAAAAAGTGATAAAATAATAAAAATGTCCAAAATGTATCAAGTGCCTAGGCGGCCAAGGCGGTAGGCACCCTCTTCGCCGCACACCCGTCTACCGCCATTTAGAACCTTGTGGAAGAGGTTGTCCTACACTTTTTGTGGGATGCTATCATTTTTCTATAAAGTGGTATCATGGGGTAGGAAAAATCTGGAAATTCCCGAGCATGAAGAACACCATTAAAGCCCCACTTCTCATCCACTTGTTCTCTTGGAGTGGGACAAGTGAAGAGAGTGAATTTATGCCTCTTTTGATTTGCACTTCTTGTGCACTTAGCTTCAATCCAAGCATATAATTTAGAAGCAAGAGAGCCAATACATGGTCATCTTTTAATCCAAAAAGACCCTATTTTGCAGAAGCAATAATCCTTTACTCATAAAAACATGACTCAACATAAGTCTAGAAAGTAATCCCTGCACCCTCACCTAGAGACTATTTTATCTCATTTTCTTCATTTTTCCACTCCACTCAATTTCTTGGTAGAGCTTCCACTCTCCCATAATTCTATTAGTTACAGTTGAGGAAGTTTCATCAATAGTCACCCGGAGTGTTTATGATAAGATTTTTCATGTAAACATAGCCCTAGATTTACTTTTTTAAGCATATAACCCACGATTCTGCACAAGTTTTTGCAACCTGAATCCAATTGTGCACAAATTTGAGAGTTTCCTACTAGAAAGTACATATACTCCAAAATTCAGTAACACAGTCCATGTTGTGTCTGTCCATACAACAGAAACTTTCTATTATTTTCTAGGACAACAACAACAACAAAGCCTTTATCGCAAATTTATGGGGTTGACTACTTCCTATTATTTTCTCCTTAATTCAAATTCAAAATTTCTCTAGTTCATTAGGAAAAGCCTGCCAAAGTAAAAACATTCAACTTTGAGAACAACAATCTGTAACTCCGTGGACAGTTTTATGTTATTAACCAACTCATGGTAGAAAAAGCCACCCTCCTTTTCCAGGTATGTTAAAGATATTCCCAGAAGAGTACCACAGAATTAACCCTTAAGTAGACATAGATACAAAGATCCCTTAAGTTAAAGGAAGTCTACTATACATTGTTTGAGGCAAGAGATTTTCTTTACCAAGTGAAGTTGACAAAGTCGACATGCTAGTGAAAGGAAAACAAAAAAAAAATCTATACATGATGGGCAAAAGATAACATACCATTTTATCCAAGTCTTCAGGCTTTAAAGAGGACATTTGCCGTTGGATTTTTTCAGCATCTTCCCTTGAGAGCTTCATCCCAAACTGTTCACTCATATTTGCCATCATTTCTGGGCTGATATTCTTCATCATAGAAGTAAACATCTGCAAATTGAATGTGCACAGGCATAAGTTATCGCAGAGGGGAGTGGGGCCGGAGGGGTCTTGGGGGATATGAGCTTCACATTAAGCCTAACAAACCAGTATAATTTATAAAAAAAAATTGTACTGATGCATAAGCTGTCAAACCTCACGCATTGCCGGATCTTTCATTGAACTTCTCAAGCTTTCTTGCATATCAGTGGATAAAGCTGGAAAAGCGGATGAAGATGAATCAGTTCTTGAATTTGACAATAAGCCACTAGTACTTGGTAATCCTGCATCAAACTCTCCTACTGAATGACTTCCTGCTGCAGCTGATGACCGAGATTCACTTTCTGATATCTGACTGCTACCACGATCTTCAGCAATTGGAAGAGTACTATTGACATTCATGGAAGAGGCAATTTCAAACATCTTCTGAAGCTCTTCAGGGGACATCTTTCTCATACTATCAGATGCCATCTTAATCATCTCAGGCGTCATTGTTGGAAGTTGTGAACCAATTTTTGACCCACCTTTGATATCCTGGTGCTAGCATCAGTCGTAGATGATGAAAAGGGAGTCCCGTTCACATTCATGGAAGAGGCAATGTCAAGCATCTTCTGAAGATCTTCAGGAGACATTGTGCGCATCCTATCAGATGCCATCTTAACCATTTCAGGTGTCATTTCTGGAATCTGTGAACTGAACTTTGATCCATCTCCATTAATGTTTGACGACGTCGGGAAAGAAGGGCTTTTTCCATTCAAAGCAGAAGCAGTTTGGAGCATTTTCTGGAGAGATTCTGGCTTCATCTTGCTAATCATATCTGTGGCTGTTTTAACCATATCAGGTGGCATTCCTCCAACACCCATAGCTGCCAGAGTGTCAGGATTGGCATTTGAAACGTAGTTTTGGAATAATCTGTCAGACAATCATTTACAGAAAGATGTCAAACTATGAGATATCTGTGTCATCAAACTCACGTTAAAGTGCAACACCAGATATGTCCATTAACTCTCTTTTTTCTTTTGGCTTAGAAGATTCTGCATAAATTATATATCAGCAGTGTTTACACAAAGAACACCAGAAAGTGCAAAGTGATAAGATCAGGCACAAAAAGTACTTGGAAATATCTGTTTATGCTAAATATCGCACTTCTATTAAGATAACATTTTGCATACATGACAGTAAATTCTCATATGAGTTGATGCTAAACATTACAATTCTATCAACAGAACATTTGTTACATGACAGTAAATTCTCATATCAAAACTAAAACAGTTCAATACCTCACTGTTTCAGGATTGTCTTTGAAACTCTGTAAGCTCTCAACGCTACCAGTAGATTTTTCCACATGAGACCCACCATTTTGAGAGCATTCACCAGCTTCAACCGGCTGGGGCACAGAGTAATCTACAGATGAACGTTTCTTACTTTCTGAAGCATTTGGCTGGGCCTCTTCTTCCTCTATTTCTTCAATAACTAAACCTGGAAGAATTCCAGGTAAACCAGTAATTATTGAATAGTTGAATGATGCAATGCAGAGTAGGGGTGAGCATCGGTTTGGATCGGTTCGGTTCAAACCGAACCATGCTAACTTAAACCGATCATGAAATGAACCGACAAAATTAAAAACCGACCCGAACTGAACCTGAACCGAATTCGGTTGATCGGTTTATTCGGTTTATGGGCCTTGGTTTTAGGGGTGAGCATTACCCGGTTTAAAACCGAAAACCGGACCGAACCGAACCGGTTTAGCTATTCGGTTCGGTTCCAAAATTTTGCGGGTCGGGTTCGGTTATTCAAACCCGCAAACTCGGTTATACGGTTCGATATCGGATTTTGGGTGTCAGTTTCGGTTTTAAACCGAAATCGAATTACTAAAATACATTTACGAATATACCCTCAGCCCTAACCCTAGTATATAACCTATTTTTCAACTCTCTTATTCTCTGGACTAGAGACCCTAACCCTACCTACCTACCTGCGCCTTCAGATCCGCCGGCGGCCGGTCAACGTCGATCTTCTCGCTTCGTAGGCTCTCTTCTCTCTCTCAACGTAGATCTGATTATTTTGTTTCTAATTATTTTGTTTTAATCTCAGATCTATACCTTCAGCCCTAACCCTAAGTATATAATCTATTTTTTAACTTTTCTTTCATTCACATTTGTTCACTCGGACGCCTCTCTCTTATTCTCTGGACTGGAGAACCCTAACCCTAACTACCTACCTGCGCCTTCAGATCCGTCGGCGGCCGGTTAACGTCGATCTTCCCGTTTCGTAGGCTCTCTTCTCTCTCAATGTAGATCTGATTATTTTGTTTTAATCTCATATCTACTGATACATCTCGATCTCTAGTCTCTACTGAGTCACAGATCTCCTCCAAGTCCAGTGTCCACTGTCTACCTTATAACTTACGAACTTGTAAGTATTCTTTTATTTTTAATTTCTGTTATAATTTTTTCTGTTATTATTTCATTTTCTGTTATAATTTATTGTTCTATAATTTCTTTTATTTTTAGTTTCTGTTGCATGTCATGAATTTTTTTTGTTATTATTTCGTTCTCAGTTATAATTTATTGTTTTATAATTTATTTTATTTTTAATTTCTGTTGTATGTCATGAATTTTTTCCTGTTATTAATTCGTTTTCTATTATAATTTATTGTTTTATAATTTCTTCTTTTTTAATTTCTGTTGCATGTCATGAATTTCGGTTTGTATACTTGATACTTGCATGTTCACATTTCGATCATGTGTTAATTATGCAGGTATTTTGGGCCCTGTGGTTGGATTCTGACATCAGGTGCTTGGATTTATCTTTAATCGTTGTAAGAATATCTCTTTGTCTATTGTTTAGTGCCTAGAAATTGGAAATGGGATGTGTTTGTAGGGCCAATAATGCTTATAGTGCCAGTTTGCACAAATGTTGCATTGCTAGTCAGTTTGCCAATGTTATTATTTCTGTTTATGTTCAGTGTCAATAAAGTTTAGGCATCACTATTAGTATTGTAATTATTGTGTTTATGTTCTGTTTAATATTTATGGAATGTGTTTTTAGTGAATCAGTAGGACAGTTAGCATTTTTTTTATGTAGGACTGTGAATCTGTGATTATTTTTATTCTTCAGACAAATCTAAGGGTTAGGTACTTAGGTAAGGGAAAGTTAGCTAAGGTTGCTTACCAAATTATATGATGTTTATTAGGTAGCACCAATCAATGTCAACTAATTCATATTCATGCAATGTGGTATTTTTTTTTTATTGAAACTTCATATTCATAGTTCATATATTAAAAGGCACATTTGGTTTTTTAGATGTCACACGAAGGTGATCCACCTCAACCACCAAATAGTTCTCAAGCCACAAATGAGCCAATTTCCAATCCGAATTCAAGTCTTCGGATCATTTAAAAACTATGAAGAAACGAGCTCCCTTTTGGAGCGATTTTAATTGATTTGTGGACGCAGAAGGACGTCCAAAAGCTAGTTGCAAACATTGTAAAAGAGAGTACCATTGTCATAGTAAATTAAATGGGACAACCAATATGAAAAATTATTGGAATTTATGTCCCTCCAATCCCAAAAATCATGAATCCAATCAATCAATTCTTAACTTGCAACTAAATGCAAGGGGCACAGATAAAATGCTCACTAGTTGGAAATTTAGTCAAGATGACGTGAGAAAAGCCTTGACACGTATGGTGATTGTTGATGAGCTTCCATTTCGATTTGTAGAATGTGAAGGCTTTCGACAATTTATGAGTGTTGTGTCTCATCTTTCGTATTCCATCAAGATGGACTGTGGCACAAGATTGTTATGATATTTAGTCTATTGAAAAGAGTAAGTTAAAGCATATTTGAAAGAGTTGAAGCAAATGGTTTGCCTAACAACGGATTCGTGGACATCACTGTAGAAGATAAATTACATGTGTCTTACGGTACATTATATAAATGAAGATTGAAAATTGAAAAAAAATATATATATAATTTTTTGTCCAATTTCTAGTCACAAAGGAAGGCCATCAGAAAAGAGGTGGAAAAATGTTTGCTTGAGTGGGGTATTGATAAAATATTCACCATCACAGTTAATAATGCTAGTTCCAACGATGTTGCTATTTCTTATTTGAGCAAGAAGATCCAAAATTGGAAAAATAACATTCTTAATTGCAAGTATTTATACATGAGATGCATTGCACACATCATCCATCTCGTTGTGGTTGACGGTTTGAAATTGATGTCTCCATCGGTTACTCGTGTTAGGAACGTGATAAGATATGTGAGACACTCTCTTAGTAGATTCCAAAATTTTAAGGAGTGTGTTGAAGCCGAAAAGATACAAATCAAAAAGTTGTCTTAATGTGAGCACCCGATGGAATTCTATATTCTTGATGTTAGACACGGCTCAAAGGTTTGAAAGTGCCTTTGAGAGATTCACATCTATTGATCCGTGGTTCAAAGTAGAGCTAACGGAGAATGGTGGGTATCCTAGTGAAGAAGATCGGACTAATGCAAGAAGATTGTGCACTTTTCTAGAACATTTCTATGACCTCACAATGCGTGTCTCGGGTTCCTTGTATGTCACTTGCAATAACTTTTTTGATAAAATCACATCAATTGACATTCTATTACGTATTTCAAAAGTGAGTAGTGACTTTGATTTGGGTCTAATGGCCGATAAAATGAGAGAAAAATATGATAAATATTAAGGAAACATAGAGAAGATGAATATGGTCATCTTTATTGTACCAATTATTGATCCATGACATAAGTTGGAATATGTGGAATATGCTCTTGATCAACTATATGGTGCGGAGAAAAGCGATTTCATGAAGAAGAAAGTGAAGAGTGTTGCATACTCTATGTTCAATGAGTACATAAACATTAGCAATTCCTAAATTGGTGGCACTAGTACTACTATTAGTGATAGACTTCAATCTTCTAGTGAAATCAACCGGGGCACACCTTGCAATTGAAAAAGTTTATGAAGGCACAATTCAAGAAGCATAAAATGGAATTGGGTGGTGATGATACTAGATCGAAACTTGATCGTTATCTAGAGGAGAGTACCGTAGATGATGATGAGGAAAGTGATGATTTTAATCTTTTGGAATGGTGGAAGCTTAATTCATCTTGTTTTCCAATCCTATCAAAGATGGCTAGGGATGTTTTGGTTGTTCCTATCAAAGCGGACTCCGAAGCCAGATATGTCCATTCCAAAGCGGACTCCGAAGGGATGTTTTGGAATGGTGGAATTGGGTGAATTAAAGTGCAACACCAGATATGTTCATTCCAAAGCGGACTTCGAAGCCACGGTAGATATAGGAACGGCCAAAACATCTGTAGCCATCTTTGATAGAATCGAAAAATGAGGTGAATTAAGCATCCACTATTCCAAAAGATTAAAATCATCACTTTCTTCGTTACCATCTACGGTACTCTCCTCTAGATAATGATCAAGCACCGATCTAGTATCACCACCACCCAATTCCATCCTATGGTTCTTGAATTGTACCTTCATAAACTTTTTCAATTGCAAGGTGTGCCCCGGTTGATTTTCACTAGAAGATTGAAGTCTATCACTAGTAGTAGTACTAGTGCCACTAATTTGGAAATTGCTAATGTTTTTATACTCAGTGCACATAGAGTATGCAACACCCTTCACTTTCTTCTTCATGGAATCCCTTTTCTTCGCACCATATAGTTGATCAAGAGCATATTTCACATATTCCAACTTATGTCCTGGATCAAGAATTGGTGCAATAAAGATGACCATATTCATCTTCTCTATGTTCCTCCAATACTAATCATATTTTTCTCTTATTTTATAGGCCATTAGACCCAAATCAAAGTCACTACTCACTTTTGAAGTACGCAATAGAATGTCAATTGATGTGATTTCATCCAAAAAGTTATTGCAAGTGACATACAAGGAACCCGAGATACGCATTGTGAGGTCATAGAAATGTTTTAGAAAAGTGCACAAATTTCTTGCATTAATCCAATATTCTTCACTAAGATACCCACAATTCTCCGCTAGTTCTACTTTGAACCACGGATCAACAGATGTGAATCTCTCAAAGGCACTTTCAAACCTTTGAGCCGTGTCTAACATCAAGAATATAAAATTCCATCGGGTGCTCACATCAAGACACAATAACTTTTTGCTTTATATCTTTTCGACTTCAACACACTCCTTACACTTTTGAAATATACCAGAAGAGTGTCTCACATATCTTATCACATTCCTAACACGAGAAACCGATGGAGACATCAATTTTAAACCGTCAACCATAACGAGATTGATGATGTGTGCAATGCATCTCATGTGTAAATACTTGCAATTAAGAATGTTATTTCTCCAATTTTGGATTTTCTTACTCAAATAAGAAATAGCAACATCGTTGGAACTAGCATTATCGACTGCGAGGGTGAATATTCTATCAAAATCCCACTCAAGCAAACATTTTTCTACCTCTTTTCGAATGGTCTCCTCTTTGTAACTAGAAATTGGACAAAAATTTATAAACATTTTCAATTCCCAATCTTCATTTATGTAATGTACCATAAGACACATGTAATTTATCTTCTGTAGTGATGTCCACGAATCCGTTGTTAGGCAAACCATTTGCTTCGACGCTTTCAAATAAGCTTTCAACTTGCTCTTTTCAATAGAGTAAATATAATAACAATCTTGTGTCACGGTCCATCTTGATGGAATATGAAAGATGGGACACGCAACACTCATAAATTGTCGAAAGCCTTCACATTCCACAAATCGAAATGGAAGCTCATCAATAATCACCATATGTGTCAAGGCTTTTCTTACGTCAACTTGACTAAATTTTCAACTAGTGAGTATTTTATCTGTGCCCCTTACATTTGGTTGCAAGTTGAGAATTAATTGATTGGATTCATGATTTTTAGGATTAGAGGGACATACATTCCAATAATTTTTCACATTGGTTGTCCCATTTAATTTACTATGACAATGGTACTCTCTTTTACAATGTTTGCAACTAGCTTTTGGACGTCCTTCCGCATCCACAAATCAATTAAAATTACTCCAAAAGAGAGCTCGTTTTTTCATAGTTTTTTAGTAACCCAAAGACTTGAATTATGATTGGAAATTGGCTCATTTGTGGCTTGAGAACTATTTGGTGGTTGAGGTGGATCACCTTCGTGCGACATCTAAAAAACCAAATGTGCCTTTTAATATATGAACTATGAATATGAAGTTTCAATAAAAATAAAAAAAATACGCATATTGCATGAATATGAAGTAGTTGACATTGATTCGTGCTACCTAATAAACATCATATAATTTGGTAAGTAACCTTAGCTAACTAACCCTTACCTAAGTACCTAACCCTTAGATTTGTCTGAAGAATAAAAATAATCACAGATTCACAATCCTATATAAAAAAAAAATGCTAACAGTCCTACTGATTCACTAAAAGCACATTCCATAAATATTAAACAGAACATAAACACAATAATTACAATACTAATAGTGATGCCTAAACTTTATTGACACTGAACATAAACAGAAATAATAACATTGGCAAACTGACTAGCAATGCAACATTTGTGCAAACTGGCACTATAAGCATTATTGGCCCTACAAACACATCCCATTTCCAATTTCTAGGCACTAAACAATAGACAAAGAGATATTCTTACAACGATTAAAGATAAATCCAAGCACCTGATGTCAGAATCCAACCACAGGGCCCAAAATATCTGCATAATTAACACATGATCGAAATGTGAACATGCAAGTATCAAGTATACAAACCGAAATTCATGACATGCAACAGAAATTAAAAAAGAAGAAATTATAAAACAATAAATTATAATAGAAAACGAATTAATAACAGGAAAAAATTCATGACATACAACAGAAATTAAAAATAAAATAAATTATAAAACAATAAATTATAACTGAGAACGAAATAATAACAGAAAAAATTCATGACATGCAACAGAAACTAAAAATAAAAGAAATTATAGAACAATAAATTATAACAGAAAATGAAATAATTACAGAAAAAAAAATTATAACAGAAATTAAAAATAAAAAATACTTAACAAGTTCAAGTTACAAGGTGGGCAGTAGACACTGGACTTGGAGGAGATCTGTGGCTCAGTAGAGACTAGAGATCGAGATGTATCAATAGATGTGAGATTAAAACAAAATAATTAGAAACAAAATAATCAGATATACATTGAGAGAGAGAGAAGAGAGCCTACGAAGCGAGAAGATCGACGTTGACCGGCCGCCGGCGGATCTGAAGGCGCAGGTAGGTAGGGTTTGGGTTCTCCAGTCCAGAGAATAAGAGAGAGGCGTCCGGAATAGGTTCAAACTTTCTTTTATTTAGCTTTTTAACCTAGAGTTCGTAAATACTGGCACGAATGTGAATGAGAGGAGAGAGAGAGTTGAAAAATAGGTTATATACTTAGGGTTAGGGCTGATGGTATATTCGTAAATGTACTTTAGTAATTCGGTTTCGGTTTAAAACTGAAACCGACACCCAAAAACCCGATATCGAACCATATAACCGAATGTGCGGATTTGAATAACCGAACCCGACCTGCAAAATTTTGGAACCGAACCGAATAGCTAAACCGGTTCGGTTCGGTCCGGTTTTCGGTTTTAAACTGGGTAATGCTCACCCCTAATACAGAGTAAGAAAAAGATTCATTCAAAGATCTAGCAGCACTAATCAGAATAAATGATTGAAGTAAAAGAAAGGAAAAACATACGTCTTGATACATTCCTGTCTCCATCTTTCATCAACTTTTCATTGACATCTCTGCGTAAATACATATCATCACCACCCACATTGCTACAAAACATTTCGGAGTCTTACCCATATTTATGCAACAAAACCTGAAATTTCATACCTAAACATGTCTGCAATAGTTTCATCTTCTGGGGAAAGTTCATGTGCCATGCTCAAGTCAGATACAGCAGCCTGGTAGACATTTCAGAAATTAAAGTTAAATCTCAAATAATACAAACAGGAATTCACTGATATACAACTCATTGGTTCAAGCTTCTACGCAGAAATTCATTCTAGGCAAGATGCAAACAAGTCCAATATTAGGAAGTTAAGAAAGCTTACTTGCAAGTTTCCTAATTCTTTATATGCTTGACCTCTACGATAGAATGCTTTGAGATTCTTTGAGTCGTATGCTAGAACCTGGAATTGAAATAGTAAACTATTGAGTGGAAGTATAATGTAGTGCAATAATTTCCATATTTAAAGTGTGGTGCAAATGGCAATGAGTTGTACTTTAGAGGCTTAACATCGTCATGTGAACATTCATAAAGAGTGGGTATGTGAAGGGTAACGAGTCACTAATAAAGGAGTTCGTTGGCAACTGGCGAGGATCAAACACTGAATAAGTAAATCCATAAAATAAGATATGTTATTTGGTTCTACAATTAACTGAATAAGATTTGAGCTAAAAAGGGCTAGAGTTGATTAAAGTCAAAGTATTTGACAAGAAAATGATTTTGCATACATTGTCTTTTGCATTTTGACCTTTTATAACTTTTTGTATTTATGCATCATCTGAAATATCCTTGTTATGATCGGAAACCTCCATCTAGCTGATCTTCTTGCGCAGACATGAAGAATATTGATATTTCAAATTGTTTACCACAACTCTGTAGCATAGTTCAAACTATCGGCCCAAAGCAGTACATACCGGCTATCGTATCGGTTTGGCATGTTCATTCCAATACTGAACACAACGCCCCCCCCCCCCCCCCCCCACCCCCCAACACTTGGCCTCGCTTTCTCGGTCAAGTCAGCAGAGCAAAATTAAAAGAAAAAGTGAGAAGTGTGGGGGGAAAAAGTGTCAACACAACAATCCAGTTGTGCAAAATTAAAAGAAAAAGTGAGAAGTGTGGGGAAAAAAGTGTCAACACAAGATCCAGTTGTGCCGAAGATCAACATGCTATAGTGTGTCGATATGATTCTCTATCGACAAACCGTAACAATTATCATTTGCCAAAGCTTTATATATATATATATATATATATATATATATATATATATATATATATCGGTATTGGAATCGGTATCGGACCCTTCCACCCTTCCTATGAGTATCAGGATCGACAATATCGACGGTTTCGGATCGGAGTATCGATTTTTTTTGTATCGGAAAGCAAATAATTACTAAAAATTTAGAAAAAAATGTTTTATACATTTAGGCAAAACTTTGTATTTTCTGTGTTGTTTCTTAGTAGTTTGAAATTAAATGAAATACTAGTCACCCTTGTTAGTTGGTTTATCTGCGATAAATGAGTTTTCTGCATTTACGTGCTTTTACAACATTATTATGTTTTTACACCTTTGTTGATTAGTCTTTTTCGTTCAATGTTATCTACCGAATTGATTAGGAAAGAAACCTTCAACGTCGGTATCGGTAGCAATCGGTATTGGGTAAGGACATGTCAATTTGTATCGAGATCGGCCGATAGTGCAAACTATGCAACATTCATACATCTTAACATTATTCCAGTTAAAACTATCTATTACCTGTGTTACTTCGTTGAAAGTCATGTAATAAACAGAGTATTTATTGCAGGTGAATGATTCAGAATGTTACATATTTTTCCTTTCAAAACTAACAAGAAAATAAATCATGCATACAACAAAGCCTAAATGTATTAAATATTTTTCTAATTTTTTAAATATATTTTTGTTACTTTTAGTTTCCAGACAAAGTTGGAAACTCCGATAGAAACTGCCAAAATCACCAAAAACGATACTCGTGAGACAGGTCTGAAATCAATTCCGATATTGTGAACCTTGCTTTGCAGAAAGGATCATCAGGTAATGCCCAAATAACTCACATAATATAAAATGGACTATTGAGGTCGAAATGATTTTAAAAATGTGAAGAATTTCAAGAATGAATAATAGCAACATAGTCTTTCAGTTGAGAAGATAAGAGGTTATGTAAGTAGCAACCGTGAAGGCATTCAACAACATGAAATGGTACATTGGGATGGACATCATACATATCTATCCAGTTCCAAACCCATCTCCGGACAACAACATTGAATCCTTCAACCTAATTTTGCTATTCAACAGATACATCAGGTACCCACTACCCAGAGGACATCATAAATATGAGGACTACAAATAACACGAGCTCGACCTGCAAGTACAAAGGAGAGATGGGAATGTCCAAAGAAAGTGAACAAATTGTGTTTGAGAATTTTTAAATGAACTGCAGTTCCAAATTTGCACACATATGATACCTCTGAACCTTAACTGACCCATTTTTTGTGCTTGTGTATTGGAGCGAGGGGATTGGTAAGATCCAAAGGAAGTAAGATTACATGAAAATCATGAGAACTGCATGTGTGTATGGTAGTGTTGAGGGGTGAGAGGTGAGGGGAGTACCTCTGAACCTTCCTTGATGCACTCTTCAAACTGCCCCGTTTTCAGATAACAAGACATTAAATTTAGCGAACATTGCAACTGGAGAGATCCTCCTTTGGACGAGGGGATGCCTTTCAAGTTGTTTTTTGCCTGATATATTGTATATATGTAATTTATCATTTGAACATAATCAACTCTAAAGGTATTAAAAGCAAAGCAGTAGGTATCGAAATAAAGTAGGTAACAGAATACACACATACAAGCATATACTTATTAGCGGCATCATGATATTGGCCCCGAGTGTGGAGCTGATTTCCCTGAAAAGGATGGCAAAAAGAATCAGGAGAAAACAAGTAATGTTGGAATAGAATATTATTACTTTAATAAATAATATGAACAGGAAGATGCAATGAGAAGAACACAAATTCAGAGAAAAACTCAATAGGAAAATAATATATAACTCAGTCAAAAAACAATAACGATACAGCCTTCATCCCAGAATTTGAGGTCGTCTAATTCAATTAAAGAACAATGCAAATTACAATTTGTAGTTCTGATCCACGTTTTAGGCATAACAAAAAGTCATGTTTTATGAATACAAACATATATATGCAGACTTCAACAGAGCAACTAATAGAGAATCTCATGGGTTCAATAATCATGGATCGGCTTTGTTGTAGAGTGTTAACGCTATCCTGTAGCATCTCAGCGCCTATCTGCAATGTTTCTCATCACCATGTTGTGACGGTCTATTTTCATCCATGTCACATGGAACTCTATTTGGACGCTCCAGTTCAACTTGGATTGACATTGCGGTCAGGGAATACGTAAGGGTCTACAGTCTGGCATATCTAGCTGAGGATCCCATCAAGTTCATATTGAAGGAAACAGAATCATGTTTGCATATTGCTTCCATGATATATATCAGGCATCCTCAGCTAAAACAAAAAGGCTGTCAACAAAGAAACTTAAACCTTAGTATTTCATAGTCTAATGCCAGAAGCTCTAACAGTGCCCTCCCTAGTATACATTATGTAAATTATGTCTAATGCCAAAAGCTCAGATTAATTAATTAAACTAAACCTTAGCATTTCATAGTCTCAAATCTCAATATTCATTATATGTTACTAAATGCTATAAGCAAAACTAAATTAATAAGCATAGTCTCAATATTCATTGTATGAGGAGATAATGGAGAATGAAGTCTAACACTTCGTCGTGTGGGTTGCTAAATATTCTTTGTCCAAATCTTTTTTGTTACTTGTAATTAATTAAGTTTTAGTTTTTAAACACAATTTTTTACTTGAGTCCATGACTATTGGATCATTAAAATTTTGAGTCTCTAGCATATTACATAATTATAATCAAGTCCCTGGCCCCACCCACCCCACCCATTTACAACTAAGGAGTCCAACCGATTTTAAAAAATGTACAACCCAGTCACCATGTGGGCCTGGACGGATCTTCCAGGCACCCAAAGGCGTCAAAAGCGTTTTCGGGCGCCAAAACACAAGGACAGGACACCCTATATAAAAAAAAGGGCCTTTCTGACGCACCCAGTGGTGCCCTGAACAACATAGCCCATTTCCCTACAGGTAGCCACCAGATGTGCCTACTAAATACCACTATATCCTGGTATTTTTAACTGGATTACTTGAATTGAACTGTTGATTACTTTAGGGAGTTTTTCACCATAATATTCGAAAGAAAGATGTGGGTAGTTAAAATGCAATAACATATAACCTGTTGCTTGAGCAACTGTGCTGCATTCGTTTCATAGGAGATTTGAGCATCTGCACGGGCTCTCATAGCTGCAAGCTCCTCTGGTGTAGCTTTTGACACTTTCTCACTCATCTCAACCATATCCTCAGCTCTAGTGTGTTTCATTTGTTCTGCAGCACGTTTCAAATCTTCAGGCCTCATGTTCTTCATACTTTCTGATGCTAATCTCATAAGCTCGGGATTGGAAATCATCTGCAAAAAAAAAATACAGAAACAGAAAAAAAATCATCAAATTAAGCAAGCAATCTAGGAAGTTACTGCTGGTGATCAGGTAAACCAATACAATATGAAAGGGAAATTAGGATGTTAGTTGCAAGGTCTTTGAAAGCAATATGCGTTTCATACCAGTTCTGCTACTGTCAATCCAGAACCCTACCTTGAACTTGATTATGGTCAATACATAACCATAACTCATAAACGAACATATGTGTCAAAAAAAACTTGGTTCTTGTTGTTTCCATGTTGGAGTTATAATAATCGCACATCTACTTGTGGATTTTAATTTTCAAGTATAAAAGGAACTAAATTATTTTACATGTCAGAAATACACTGCATAGTGCATATAACTTAACTCAAACTTCACTTATATAGTATATTTCTTCTTCGGTCAGTTGGAGATGAAGAGATCTAGGAAGTCGTGGCTAAAGAGGGTGGCGAGGCAGAGGTGTTGGAGAAGATATATGTTATATAACAAACCAAAGACTACCGATGGACCATATATTTAGGATATTTCTTTCAGTTGTGCATTCAATTATGTTTAGGTTTACTTAAAATTTTGTAATAATTTAGCACTTTCCTTTTATAGTTGGGTTCTTAATAGTACTAAAAATAGGAGTTTACTTGCTTTAGTAGTTGTTTCAAATTTGATATCCTACTTAACTTAGGTTTTATTTTTATTCAGTTCAGAGTCTTATCTGTAACGGCATTAGTAGTTATATTTGGATTGATAGGCTTGGGTTAGAGCCATATAAATGGCCTAAACATCGTATTTTATTGGATGATTAACAATAAACGTTTTAGAACTGTTCTCCATTGCGTGATGCCATCTTTCTTCTTGCTGTGATTCCAAGTTTTTTAACCAAGCTTCAGAGTGATTTCAATGACGATAGGTGGTATGAGATGGTCTATTCAATCAGTAATCCAAGGTGTCCATCATTCTCCCCTTTCCTTCTTTATTCACCATTAAATTCACAGTTAAGTGTTATTTCCAACATTTAAATGAAATTTAATCTTTTGTTGTTGTTCAACCACCACAAACAACCATTAAAACCCTATGAAACTCTTAAATTCCCCTGGCGTGCTTTCCTCGATTCACCATTCTTATTTATGCTACTAGCTTCACCACGAGCCTAATGATCTATTCATGTTCTCTTGGTCCCGTCCAGGACTACTTACTATATGTTCATGATAAGGTAATCACCTTGAAAGCACAGACACTTCAAAAACCGGCGTCGTGTTTGTGTCCCGTCGTCCCAGACATGTATGGGACTTGGTATTTTCCGATGTGGCTCAAGAAGGATATCTTACTTGCTCTAGTGTTGAGATTGAATGTCGCGTCACGTCCTCTACTACTGTTGAGATCATCTAGCTTCGGCATCTCCTGCAAGCATGGGCATTTCTCTCTCTGCTACCACTACTCTACACTACGACAACATGTGTGCAGTCCAAATTGCAAATTGCCAGCAATCTAGTATTTCATGTGCATTGTTAAGTGTTATATTAGAGTTATTAGTTAATGGACTTTAGTGCCACATTGCTTAGAATAATAGGAGAGGGGGCTAGCCTCGCCTACATATATGTAGTCTCTCGTCAATAATAATCTATCATATTATTTCCATCTCTACATGGTATCTGAGTGTAGCACCCAGTTTCTAAAATGAGGGTAATTTTGAACTTTTGTATTTTTAATTATTTAATAATGTTATTTAAACCATATTATGATTTTTGATAATTTTTAATTAATTTAAACTATTTAAAACCACGACTTGTGATTTTGATGGTTGACTAGTGTAACCCTAAAATTTGCTAAGCCTAGAGACTAACCATGACCATGGGAGCCTAGTCATGTGATTAGGATGACTAATTGCAACTTTTTAGCCTAGGAGTATTTTGGTCATTTTGACAATTTTGTGAAATTGTAATTTTGATTAATTAAATATTGTGCTAATCTTTTAGTTAAGCCTTAACCTAGAAGTTTAACCTAACCTAGATTAGTCTTGAGGTTAGAACATTTCTACTAAGTGCCAAGGTTAGTAATATCTAGATATTATTCTAGTAGGATATTTTTTCTTAGGATATTTGTGAAAAAGAAAGCTTTGAACCAATAGGAAGGCTTGAAATTAGGTGGAATGACCTTAGCCACTCATCTATACCTAAACAAACCCCAATTCCCTTAGATGACCAGCCATACAAGCCCCCCCCCCCCCTATAAGTGTCATACTTAGAAGCCTTTGCCTCTTTTTAAAAACCTAGAAGAACCCTACTTTGTTCTTCCCTAAACCTCTCCCAATTAATCCAAATTGAGCCCAAATTGAGTCAAATCAATTGCATCATCATCCCCAACATTAGAGGAGACTTGTGGGTGCTTGCTAGCAAGGTTTGAGGACGTTTGAACCGTAGCAAATCGAGGAAGACATCAAGTCGAGGCTCTTTACATTGAGTTTGAACACTCAATAGGTAAAACCCTACAAACCCTAATAAATTCCTGATTTTTTCCCATAGATGCATTCATTTAGGGTACCCCTAGGTGTAGCCCAAGTTTGGTAGGAATCGTGTCCATTTCGTGTCAGTATCGGACACGTATCGGTGTATTTAAATGCGTGTTCGATGAAATGTCACATAGAAATGAATTTTGGTAATTTTCAAAACTAATTACATGTATGTGTAGCCTAACATGTGTATATTACAACCCAAATTGACTGAGTCAAATTTAGGCAAGTTTGGACACGGTTTTAGGGCTTGGACACGCAGCACGAGACACCGCACAGGGCTCGTGCGGCTCCCCTGCTGTTCGAGTGTCCTAGCGGACACGACACGGCACCACGTGACACGAAATTTGGTAGACACGTGGGCCTAGTGACTGACATCACACCCATAAAATTTTGTGGGTCCTCGTCGACTGTGCGCGAAGGAATCGAGGCTGCACCGATTCTCCACTGTCACTGCACACACGGAAATCCCCCACTGATACGCACTTTGCGCGTGGACACGCGACTTCGTGGATACGACTCAGGCACCTAGACACATACCCCTATACCCCACCTACCCTCTGACATGTGCACGAGACCCAAGGATACACATACGTACCGACCCATCCTTCTTGGGTACGAAGAGTACCGGTGCACCCCAAGGTGAAGAACTAGATCGGATGAAGCCCTTGTCCTGCAGCTCATCCCTGCTACTCGGGCGGAACTGCTCGTTGCACACAGCGTTTCGACCCACGAAACTCAACACACACGTTGTGTCCATGACTGACACGAGGTTCCTCGAGTTGCACGAGTCCTCGTGTCGTGTCGGACACGTATTCGTGTGTGCATGGGTTCGTCACTGTTCAGTCCAGGACAGTGTTGTGTGTGTTGGTTCCTTGTGATTTTGTTTCAGTTAAATGTAGTTAAATCATGATTATAATTGTTGTTTAGCTCCTATATATCATTTATTAACTATGTTAGATTAGATTCACACATTAGAATAGATTCTTTGGGTTTCGAATATGGGTTTTTGGCACTCACTGATACGCTCTGATACATTGTTTCCAGTTTTTTTTTAAAAACCTATTTAATTCCCTGTTTTGTTATGTTTTTTCAACTGATTTTGATCCCCACATATTATAATACATGTTAGATAAGTTTTTACATTTGAATATAGGCTTTTGGTTGTGAGAATGAGACTTTGAATATTAGGTTGGTTTTCGAATTTGCAGATAACCTGAGATCCCAGTTTTCCTATTTCATGAACTGTTGCTAATTGTCAAGAACCTGAGAATAATTGATGAACTGATTCCCGTTTTTCCCTTTCTTCTAAAACTGAGTTTATTTTTCCAGTTTTCCCTTTTTCCTTTTTTTCTGATATCCTAGTATCAGTTATTTACTGATTTCAGTTCAGATTTCATATTTGGGTTTTGTCAATCATTTTTACCTAATCTATACTGTTAATTGCATGTTATTAAACCTCTAATATGTGTACCTACATGATATCTAATTGTATGAGGAAAATTGGACTGTTTTGATGTGGTTTTGATTCATAAATCTGGGTTTCAGTTTGAGGACTGTTTTAATTGTTAGTTGGGTTCATATAGATCTGAGTTTTAGGGTTTTATTGAACTGAGATTAGTATCTCTTTAACCTGAGATTTCTGGATGCATGTGTATCTCTTTAATCTGAGAACTGGGATGGAAGTTGGGTTTCAAAACTGAGAATTCAATGTCAGGACTGTTAAGTGGTTATGAGTTAATGTGAGTTATTGAACTGTTTAGATTCAATGTTAGAAATCTGGAAATGGTTGGGGGGGGGGGGGGGGGGGGGGGGTTGTTCATGTGAAATCTGAAATGATATAGGGACTGAAATCTGGAATATGAGTTGGGTTTTAAAAACCTGAAATTCAATTTGTTAACTGTTTACTGTTTTGGGATTTTGTGGAGATTCAAATCTGAGTTTGTACTCAGTATTTCCTCACTGATTTTCTCACTATTTACTCACTGTTTATTCACTGATTTTCTCACTATTACACTGTTTGCTATTCACTGTTTTCTTCACTCTACACACACTTTCTCATATCTAACACACACACACACATGCCTATGTATCACTCACACTCTAACCTATCACACTCTAGCACACACACACTTGAACACTCTCATGCCTCACTTCACTAGTACACACACACATACACTTGGACACATGTACTTGTGTCCCCCTCTCTATACACATGTATATGTGTATTATCATATAGTGTTGTAATGTATTCATATTTTAGCCTATAGGTATATATATTCTAAGTTATTTTGAATATCCATATCAATATGTGATTCCTTTTAGCTTATATAAATAGATATATATGTACTCTCTATTAGATTGTGTGATATGTATATATGTGTATGGTTTAGATATGGATATTGAATATGGTTTTGCTTAGCCCATGGCCTAGCCTCTTAGCCTATGACCTATGGTTGTGTTTGCTTAGCTAGTGAGCCTAGAATAGACTAGTGTAGTCTTGTTAGACTTAGAATAGTCTTGTTCGACCTAGATTAGACTAGTTGACTTAGGTTTGACTTGGTTGACCTAATTTGACTTCTAGGGTTGACCAGAGTTGACCAAGAGTTGACTTTGGTCTAGTTTGACCTAGATTCATGTAGAACGCATTGTAGTGCATATTATTACCATTCTGGACTTGTTGTGACTTGTGTTGTTCTAATAGGAGCCAGACACCACTCCTCGGACAATACTTTCGTCTTGGACATTTAGTTAGCAGGCGAGTACATTCTCTGATAGTTCTTTCATTTACTTGTCAATTACTGTACTTCAGTTCTAGATAGTTTTATGTGATTCTTACAACACGTATGGATATTTCTGGATTCATGTATGCGACACACCTACCATCTGCCTGGCCTCTATTTTCTGGAACCACTACTGGCATCACCTTCTGGAATCACTACTGGAACCACCTACTGGAATCACTCTGGAATCTTTTGCTGGTATCATTATGTTTGGCTGGACTCATCCCGATTTCTCGTGTCGTTTTCTGGATTCACTTGTACTTGCTGGACGGAAAAATATTGGAATAGGCATGTGAACATACCCAAATACTGGAACCACTCCCTTGAAATTATACTGGAATGATAGCCATCTCACACCCGGTCAGGTGTGTGATGTGCCGTATTACCTACAGCCGTTCACATGTCGATCTCGATATTTTAAAACACACTGTTAGAGTATAGGCTGGACTCACCCTGGAACCTTTGATCACCAACTGGACTCACCTTATACCAGACTCATCTTGTACTGGAACCACCTGGTATCAGATTCATGTTGTCTGGATTTACTTGGGTTTTGCACTTGTTTATATTTACATTCTGGACTTATATCCTGTTGCTCTAGTTCAGCTAGTTTCTATTTACAGTCCTTATTGCTATGTTCTTCTCTTGTTTTTACTTACCTTACTTTCCTTGTATCTTAACTGTTCATCTATACCATCACCTGTATACAAACTGTCATATTTCATCAATAAAACTGTTTATAACTGCTTTACAGTTCTCTGTCATTTAATTGGGATTTCTTGATGAGTTGTACTCGATCCTGTCCTGACTAGACCTGTTGAAATTTTACAGATGATTGCCGTGAGGACACATGCCCTACATATTATGGACCCGGAGACGGGATGACTACCTTTGGCCCCGACACTCAGGAGTGATCGGAATTTAGTTTAGTAGACTAGCATTTGTTTCCATGTTGAACTTGTTATAGAAGTTTTGAGGCTTGTGTAGTATTTGAGATTTGTTAAGAGTTGTTATTATTTTAGTAGTTGTTCTTCTATTCTTAGTTTAATTCTTCTGTGTTTATCTTATCGTGCTTAGACTGTGATTGAGTTCAATATCTTATACTTGTCCTCCGTTCGGAGTTGTAATTGCGTGAGTTGCTGGTTAGATAGTAACCTAGGACAGCGCTCTACCGCCGACACTGCGGCGTAGGCTGGACGTCGTTACGTATTCCTACCCTCACAGTGGGTGCGGGTCGTGACAGCACGAGACCCAAGGATGCGTGTGTCGTGTCCTAGACTAGCCGACACAGCCCCACGAGCTCACTGATACTGTGTTACTGTTTTAAAATAAATTCCACTGTTTGGACACTTGTGTCCACTGTATGGACACGGAACGACACCCCTAGACACGTGTTCATGTGGGGAACATTTCCACATGCCTGATTGTAGGTTACTATGGTATTGAAATAGAATTTTCGAAAGGGATTGGTTCTTCACTGATACTTAGGTTCAGGAACTGTTATATATGAACTGGAGATATGAGGTTGGGATCGAGTTTCAGGTTTGATGATGTATGCATAAGTTAGTACAACACTTGACCTTGACATCTTCCATTAAATCCAGTCCTTATTCAAGGTTTGGCCTGCATATCCCTTATTCAGACTTCGAGTATCAGCCCACACATGTTGTCCATCCCATTTGTGTTCAGTCGACCACTGTTTTAGTTATCAGCCTACTTGGATAGGGCTCTTTCATTGACTAATCTGTCCACCTCTCTTATATATGCATCTGTCCTTAAATGTCTAATGTCCTGATAAGTAGTTCAGTCCATATTGTATGGACAGTCCCTGCCCATATTGGTAATTGATTTGTCCTTGATCAATGGTATGTCCATGTACCATCCTAACATGATCTAGAGCTCTGGTCCTTGATTTCAGTATGTATTAATGTATACATGTAATATTTTGAAGGTATATAATAATGCAATCATGAGAGTATCTATGTATGCATAATTAAAACTGAATGCTAGGCATGTATGTAGGTTATGCAATGAGTGACAACCTGAAATTGGTTTTGGGATTTAAGGTTGTATAGGTATATGTGATACCTATATAAGTGAGGCTTTGGTATTCCCAGTGAGTGTTCCCATATCTGTGTTGTATACGCAGACTTTACTTGGCATCAGTTAGATGGGTAATATAGAAGAGAGATTCTACTGTAGGTAAGGGAATGTTGGTTTTGTTGGGTTTGATATTTTGGGGATTTGAAGGAGTGAACTTGTTAACATGAGTTGCAATGATATATATATATATAGGTAATATGTTGTATCATGGAGGGACTGTGAACTGAAATCGAGTTTGGGTTGTTAGGTTGAATGGGTGTAAAACTGAAATCAGATTTAGAAGATTAATTGGAAACTAAGATAAATGTATATATGCATGTATGTATCCTAAATGTGTATGTAGGCATGGATACATAGAGTAGAGGGTTACACCTAGGATTGTGATGTCAAGGTCTAGTTGGACAATATGCTATATGCAAGATTGGCCTAGCTAAGGGGCTTAGGCATAGGATATGTTGTTTGAGGTTAGTCTTGTGGGAGTATGTTGTAGATATATATATATGTCTATATGAGATATGGCTAAATGTATATGATGTAAGGTTGTATAAATATTTACTTGTGAACTTGTTAGATAGATGTGTGTCATAGGAAGTAGTTTTGAGATGTTAGTTCTTAGGATATCAGTTTGAGGTTTTGAGTTGAACTGATTTCTGATATCTGAGATATTGGTTGAGTATGGATAGGTATACAGGTGAGGCTATATAGGTATGTATATATCTATTTAATATAGGTATATAGATATGAGTTAAACTTTTGTCCTATAAGTAATGTTTAGACTTAGGATTTTACATGGATAATATAGGTAGAATATATGACAGGTAGGTGATAACTTGGAATATGTTTAGTTTGACCTAAATTGACTTAAAAGATTGGTCAGTTGACCTAGATTGGTAGATTGACCCTTGATAGCCTAAGGTTGACTAGTTGACCAAGGTTTGACAATTTAGCTAGATATTGACTTGATTTGACCCAGAGTTGACCAAGTTTGACTTTGACCTAGATTAACCTAGAAATCATTTAGATTGCATCGTAATGTTCTATATTATCATTCTGGACATGTTATAACCTGTTTTACTCTAAATAGGACTCTGTGACACCAGTTCGGACATCTATTCATATCAGTCATACAGGATGACAGGCGAGTACATTCTCTGATCATTTCATACTTGTTAGGATTTATATTCTTGCTCTAGATTACTTTACATGATGTTGTCACGTTATTATCACGGATTGGTTCTATATGGATCTTGTCATGCGATGTTACCTCCCTCGGGGTGCATCAGATACAGTTGTCATGTGCTTTTCACGAACATCTTGTATTTCATGTACACTGCTTTCATGTATACTCTTGTGCAATCTTGTACTCTCATGATCACGTGAGCAAACATAATAAAAACCTCTTGTACAAGGTAACGTAACTTGACTGGATCATTGTGTATTGATTGGGGAGGGTAAGTAGGAAATGGTAATGTGATCAAAATTCCATCTTGTACAATCTTGTGAAATCTTGTGAAATCTTGTACAATTTTGTGAAATCTTGTATATGTCCTAACCCGTTTATATAACCATCTCATGCTCTAAATCACAGGTTACTTACAGTTCTTACTTATCATATATATAGATATTTCCAGTTATCAAATCTCTCTCGTTTTCATATATATTTCTTTACCGTCCATGTATCTTACTCTTTGCATGCTTTATATTTCCCAACATGATATGAACTGCGTGAGATGTATTGTGCTCGCTCCTGTCCTGACTGGACCTATTGAAAATATTACAGATGATGATGGTGACTGCCCTACCTTCTATGGGGCACATGAGGGTGACCTTTAGGAGCCTGAGGAGCATCTAGCTCAGTAGAGGGTACCTAGTCTAGTCTAGTATTTATAGTTTTCAGTTTGTATCGGATTGTTCCGATTGTTGGTTGAGACTTAGTTATATTTCATGACTTGTATTTATTTGTGTTGAACATCTATATTGTGTGGTGTGATAACTCTATTTATATTCAGTTTCTTCCTTTTATTTGATTCCATATCGTGCTCTATCTTTCCTAGACTAGTGATTGAGATATCGAGTTGAGATATTATATTATACCTCCGTGCGGAGATGACAGGTTTATATATCTTGTTGTTAGATGTTAGATGTTATAGATGACCTATACAGCGTTCTACCGCCGACACTGCAGCGTAGGCTGGACGTACCCACGTTCTCGTGCCCCTAAACAGGGTACAGGTCGTGACACAAAGCCAAAACTCTAGCCGTCACCCTCAACTCTCTCTCTCCACAAAACCCTAACCTACCGCCCCCTCCCTTCTAGCCGCCACCCCCCTTCCCTACTGCTGCTGCCGCTGCCCCTACTGCTGTTGTCGCTGTCCCACCTGTTGCTGCCACCTACTGCCTTCCCCCACCCCATCCACCCTCCCCCCCGACTTCAACAAAACACCACCACCACCCCTGCCAGCATCCCCCCCTCTCGCCCCTGTGCTGGCACCCCCTCCAGCACCCCCCCTCTGCCACCTGATGCCGACCCCTCCAGCACCCCCCCCCCCCTCTGCCACCTGTTGCCGACCCCCCCTCCCCTTCACGACAGCCAACCCCCAAACCCTAACTTAGTTTTCAAAAAAAAAAAGAGAAAAAAACAAATATATATATATATAATTGTTGGGATTCTCAGAGGGTAAACATATGTTTGTTGGAACCTCTGACTCTCAATGATTATTTTGGAAATTTAACAAAGAGCAAACATATTGTTTGTTTTGCATGAATCTTTGTTTCTTTCCTTGATCTTTACATGAGGATCTCACAGAGGTTAACATGGGTTATCTCTCTGTCCTGGCTTGTGATTCACACTCTCTGTTTTTTATGCGTGTGTTCCGGTTCTGGCTTCGTTTTTAGCGCATTGGCAGAGTGGATGTGATTATCAAGTTGAAAAGAACAAATCGACAGTCGAATCAAGAACTCTGACAAATGGCAGACTCTACGGCGAATAGCAGTGCCATCGATACTAGTGTTAGTAACACACTAGCAGGACCAATAGGCACCAGCACGACGATTTCCTCAATTCGACTTGTCGATCGAAGGTTGGAAGGGCCAGAGGGCTACTCGACATGGAGAAAGAAGGTCGAAAAGACGCTTCGCGGAATGTGGTTGTCCAAACATCTGACTGACAACCCTCCAACAGAAGATGATCACATCTTTGAGCAATGGGAGACGGATGATAGTCGACTGTTTACACAGTTGATGAATTCCATGGAACCATCGATAGAAGGCATGGTTCAAAATACTGACTCCGTGAAGGAGTTATAGGAGGTACTGCAGCGGCGTTTGATGGTAAACGCGATTTGTCTCGTATCTATGACTCGGTCGTTGGTGTATACCGAGCAAATCAGGGAGACAAATCTCATAAGGACCATTTTTGGACATTTAAGACTATGTCTGATGAGATCGACCGCGTTTTACCTCTTACGTCGGATATTAATAAAGCGAGGCATAACGTCCCAAATGTTGCGCCCCGCCCGAGGTCAAGTTGCATAACCTTTCCACGGACCAAGGTTATACGGGAAGCTTCTAGAACATTCCAGAAGATCGCGGAACTCTCTAGAAAACGGTAGATTTCTCTGGAAGGCCCAAGATCCTTCTAGGTAGCCCAAGAACCTTCTGGATGGCCCATGAAGTTTCCTTTTATGTCCCTTAGAGAATAATCTTGGAATATACCGTTCCAGTTTTGGTAGGAAGAATAATCCCTGGAATATTCCTTCCAGAAGTTTTCATGTAAAGCTCTATAAGCCATTATAAAAGGGGGAGGCCTTATTTGTTCCTCACTACCTAAAAAACTTGTAAGCATTCTCCAAGCAATAAAGAAATTCTTACTAGTCCCATCTTTGCTCCACTCTTCTTAATTTCCTTAGCAATCTAGCTAAGTCGTGTTGGGAAGGCTTGCACGAGTCTTCGAGGAGGAAGATAGTGCGCCACATGGGATGAAGTACTAGCAAAAATACTAAGTCCGTGACAAGTGGTATCAGAGCAAAGGTTCGATCGTCGTCATGTCTTCGTCCGAGATCGTCCACCACGAGGAGCAACCCGCATCGCCTAAGGAGAAGGCGAAGCCCTCGAGGAAGGGTAAGAGCAAGGAGCCGTAGATGGAACGGGCCCTTGGCGAGTTGGCGTCCCATGTGGAGATGCTGGAGAAAGGCGTGATGGCCATCGAGCATGAAGTGGAGCAAAACCAGTCGGCTCACGATGAGTTCGCCCATGGGTTGGAGACTGACGTTGCTACAGCGATGACGCAGTTTCGGGAACAACTCCGCGAGATGCAAGCCGAGTTCGAGAAGGAACAAAAGGCTACCAAGGCGGAGATTGTCGAACTGCGCGAGGAGTTGAAAACCAAAGCGGCGATTCTCGAGAAGGCCATTGCTGGTGGTGCGTTTCCGATGAGGGAGGCGGCCCAAAAGGTGAAGTATCCAGAACCCAAATCCTTCAACGACGTGCGAGACGCGAAGGAGGTGGATAACTACATCTGGAATGTCGAGCGGTACCTGAAGGCGGTTCGCATCGAAGATGAGACCGACAAGGCAAACACGACGTCCCTATTTTTCTCTGATGATGCTATGTTGTGGTGGCGACGCAGGTGCATCGAGATAGAAAAGGGACTATGCTCGATCGAGACTTGGGAGGATCTCAAGAAGGAGATCAAGTCTCAATTCTACCCGGAGAACGTGGAGTACGTCGCGAGGCGGAGCTTGCGACAACTCAAGCACATCGGGTCCATCAAGGAGTATGTGGCGGAGTTCACCCGCCTGATGCTTGTCATTTCCAGTATGGGCGAAGAAGATCGCATGTTCTTCTTCCTAGACGGTCTGCAACCGTGGGCGGCGCAAGAGTTGCAGAGGCAACGCGTGACAGATCTGAACACGACCATTGCAGAGGCCGACAAGATGGTGGAGTATCGGCAGAGCGATATTCCCAAGCCCAAGGCAAAGACCACCACCAAGTTCAACGGTGGGGGAGACAAAAAGAACAAAGGAAAGGGAGCCCCGTCGAAGGACAAGCATCCTACGAAGCCTCCGACGGAGCGAAAGATCGAGTACTTCGTGTGCGGTGGAAATTACTTCGCACGCGACTGCACCAACAAAGGCAAGAGGGTCAACGCGGTCCAAGGCGGGGAGGCCGAGGACGAGGAGCCTAAGATGGGGGCTCACATGGGTGCCCTGCGCCTACTGAATGCTTTGAAGAACAAGGCGGTCGTGGCCAAAGCCCCGAATCGAGAACTAATGTACGTGGACGTGAAAATCAACGGCCACGACACGAGGGCGATGGTCGACACAGGGGCAACCCACAACTTCATCTCGGACGCGGAGGTCCAGCGCTTGGGTCTGGTACTTGAAAGAAACTCGAGCAAGATGAAGGCGGTCAACTCAGAGGCTCGCCCTATGCAGGGGGTGGCCAAAGGCGTGAAGATCCAATTGGGAGACTGGACAGGTGTCACCAGTCTCACGGCCGCGTCACTGGATGACTTCAACATGATCCTCGGGATGGACTTCCTTACTTCGGCAAAGGCGGTCCCAGTGCCGCATCTGGGAGTCGTTGGGATCATGGAGAGCTCCCCGTGCATGGTGACAGTTGTACGAGGCGAGCTTGCGAAGAGGAAGACTCTCTCCGCCTTACAACTCAAGAAGGGGATGCAACACGGAGAGATGACCTACCTTGCGGTGCTCAAGACGGAGGAGGCGCCCGTGCAGGGGGATCTTCCGTCTCAAATCGATGACGTCCTTGTGGAGTTCGGGGACGTCATGCCGAAGGAGTTGCCAAAGAGGCTACCTCCGCGAAGGGAGGTAGACCACGCCATCGAGTTGGAGCCGGACACGAAGCCGCCCGCCATGGCTCCATATCGCATGGTCCCGTCCGAGCTAGACGAGTTGAAGAGGCAACTCAAGGAGCTGCTGGATGCGGGATTCATCAGACCGTCAAAGGCCCCGTACGGTGCACCGGTGCTGTTTCAGAAGAAGAAGGATGGAAGCCTTTGTTTGTGCATCGACTATCGTGCACTAAACAAGGTAACCGTCAAGAACAAATATCCCATCCCGTTGGTGGCGGACTTGTTCGACCAATTGGGAGGCGCAAGATACTTCTCCAAACTTGATCTGCGTTCGGGGTATTATCAAGTCCGGATTGCGGAGGACGACGAGGCTAAGACGGCATGCGTCACGAGGTATAGTGCATATGAGTTTATGGTTATGCTTTTTGGTCTAACAAATGCTCCTGCAACTTTTTGTACTTTGATGAACAAGCTCTTTCATCCCTACCTGGATCGGTTCGTCGTGGTCTATCTCGACGATATCGTCGTGTACTCAAACACGATGGAGGAGTAACTTGAGCATTTGAAGACCGTCTTCCAAGTGCTGAGGGAGAACGAACTCTTCGTCAAGCGGGAGAAGTGCTCATTTGCACAAGAAGAGGTGTCGTTCTTGGGGCACTGGATCGGGTACGGCAAGATATGGATAGACGGTGCGAAGGTCCAGTCCATACGGGAGTGGGAGGCTTCCACCAGGCCGACGGAGCTGCGATTGTTCCTTGGCCTGGCGAACTACTATCGGCGGTTCATCCGAGGATATTCTGCCATCGCAGCGCCTCTAACCAATCTGCTGCGGAAGGATCGGGCGTGGAGCTGGACGCCCCGATGCGAGGAGACATTCGAGGCGCTGAAACGGGCTGTGACGAAGGAGCCGGTCCTATCTCTATCGGACTACTCCAAGGCGTTCGAAGTGCATACGGACGCGTCCGACTTCGCCATCGGTAGGGTGTTGGTGCAGGAAGGGCATCACATCGCGTTCGAGAGCCGCAAGTTGAATGATACCGAGCGGCGCTACACGATGCAAGAGAAGGAGATGACCGCAATTGTGCATAGCTTGAGGACATGGCGGCACTACCTTCTCGGCACCAAGTTCGTGGTCATGACGGACGATGTTGCCACGAGCTACTTCCAATCCCAGAAGAAGCTGTCTCCGAAGCAGGCGAGATAGCAAAATTTTCTAGCCGAGTTCGACATGGAGTTGTGGTACAAACCCGGCAAGGAAAATCAAGTGGCCGATGCGCTCAGCAGGAAGGCCGAGCTCGCATCAGTGTGCTTGCTCAAGGGGGGCATTCTAGACCGTGTTCGAATGGGTATTATGGAGGACCCGCTGACACAGGCTATAGTGAAGCTTGTCAAGGAGGACAAAACGAGAAGGTTCTAGTGGCTTGCGGAGACAGCTGCTCAAGGAGTGCCATGATACGAAGTGGGCTGTACACCAGCGGCAGAAGCGGACCTTGGCGCTGCTGGAGGCTGCCTACTACTAGCATCGCATGCGCGAGGATGTGGAGGACTATGTGGGCACCTGTCTTGTGTGCCAACAAGACAAGGTGGCCCATCAGAAGCCCGGGGGCCTACTGGAACCTCTTCACGTACAGAGCAGGCCGTGGGAGAGCATATCGATGGACTTCATCTCTGCCCTGCCGAAAGTGTGGGCGCTTGGGTCCATTCTCGTGGTGGTGGACCGGTTCTCAAAGTACGCGACATTTATTGCTGCTTTAACGGACTGCACAGCAGAGGAGGCCGAGCGACTGTTCATCAGCCACGTGGTGAAGTTTTGGGACATCCCGGTGAACATAGTCAGCGATCGGGATCCCCGCTTCACGGAAAAGTTTTGGACGGAAGTGTTCAAAATCCTCGGGACGGACTTGCACTTCTCGACCAGCTTCCACCCGCAGACGGACGGACAGACCGAGCGGGTCAATTCACTACTCGAGGAGTACTTGCGGCACTTTGTGAGTGCCAACCAGAGGGATTGGATGCACCACCTCGACGTCGCTCAGTTCTGCTACAATCTTCAACGGAGCGAGTCGTCGCACAGCAGCCCATTCGAGTTGGTGATGGGTCGACAGCCACTTGCCCCACACACGCTGAGTGCAGGGTCCTCGAGTAGAAGCTCTGCGACCAACCTGTTTACTTCAAACTTCAAGGCAAAGGCGGACATTGCCAAAGCATTTCTGGAAAAGGCCGCGAGGAAGATGAAGAAGTGGGCCGACGCGAGGCGAAGGCCGGTGGAGTACAATGAGGGGGACATGGTGATGGTGAAGCTACAATTGCAACAGTTCAAGGTGTTCCGGAAAGTGCACAAAGGACTGATTCGGAAGTACGAAGGCCCCTTCCCCGTGCTCAAGAAGGTAGGCAAGGTGGCCTACAAGCTCGAGCTCCCCGCCAAGCTGAAGATTCATCCAGTCTTCTATGCCAGTTGCCTGAAGCCGTACCATGAAGTCTTGGAGGATCCCCAACGAGGAGTTCCGAAGCGACCCACGACGACCATGACTACGTCCTTTGACAAGGAGGTGGAAGCCGTGCTGGACAAGAGGACCATTCGTCGGCGAGGCGTGTCCCCGTATGTAGAGTACCTCATCCAATGGAAGGGCATGCCGCACGGCGAGTCTAGCTGGAAACGTGCTGATACGCTGCATCAGTTCGAGACCGAGGTCTAGGCGTTTCTCAGCGAGTATGGTTGACGAGGGCATCAACGCCTTAGGTGGGGGAGAATGTAACGTCCCAAACGTTGCGTCTCGCCCGAGGCCAAGTTACATAACCTTTCCACGGACCAAGGTTATGCGGGAAGCTTCTAGAACATTCCAGAAGATGGCGGAACTCTCTAGAAGACGGTAGATTTCTCTGGAAGGCCCAAGATCCTTCTAGGTGGCCCAAGAACCTTCTGGATAGCCTATGAAGTTTCCTTTTATGTCCCTTAGAGAATAATCATGGAATATGTCGTTCCAGTTTTGGTAGGAAGAATAATTCCTGGAATATTCCTTCCAGAAGTTTCCATGTAAAGCTCTATGAGCTATTATAAAAGGGGGAGGCCTCATTTGTTCCTCACCACCTAAAAACTTGTAAGCATTCTCCAAGCAATAAAGGAATTCTTAAGAGTCCCATCTTTGCTCCACTCTTCTTAATTTTCTTAGCGATCTAGCTAAGTCGTGTTGGGAAGACTTGTATGAGTTTTCAAGGAGGAAGATAGTGTGCCGCACGGGACGAAGTGCTAGCAAAAATACTAAGTCCGTGACAGAGGGCTCAACGTGAGCAGCTTCATGTCATGGCTTATCTTGCCTCTCTCCGCCCTGATGCGGACTCTGCTCGCTCTCAGATTATTGCTGGATCTAAAGTTCTGTCCCTGTTGGAGGCACACTATCGTGTCCTTCGGGCAGCCAAAGTCGTTGAGACCACTCCGGGTGATACTCCTGCTGATCCCTCTAATCTCGGTGCCGCTCGTACGGGATTTCGTAGTGGTCGTGGTGGCCGACGAGATGGCCGAAATGCTGGTCGCGATGGAGGAGGGGGACGTGGCAATGGCAGACGTGATGGAGGAAGACCACGCACATTCTTTAATTGTGGTCAGCTAGGTCATTTCTACTGGCAATGCACTCAATCACCTGTTGCTAATATCACATCTGATGCTACCGATGATAGTGTCCGATCTATTCAGATGACTTCGGACTCATATACAGAGTTTCTTGATTTCCAGGCTCACCGTCGTGGTGAAGCTTCAACGTCTGGGTCCACAGCCGGATACTCAGCAGCGTGCATTGTGAAACCCAAACAGTGGATAATTGACTCTGGTGCGTCCTCTCACATGACTAGTGACACAAGTATGATACATGATTATGTAGCTGTCCATCATGTTTCTAGCATTACTGTTGCCAATGGAGGTTCCCTGACAGTTCGAGGACGTGGAAGTGCCAGTCTTTCTTTCGGACTGTCACTCAATTCTGTATTACTTACACCTGGAAACCCGTTCAGTTTAATTTCTATTAGTCAAATTACTCGTGAACTACATTGCTCGGTAACCTTTTTTCCTGATAGTTGTGTTTTTTAGGACCTAAAAACTGGGAAGACTATCGGTAAGGGGCATGTGGCTGGAGGCTTGTACCTGGTTGACGCACCTTCTTCTGTTGTCTGTGCCGGCATGAAACTCGATCCTTTCGAGTTACATTGTCAGTTAGGCCATCCATCAACCCAAGCTCTCCAGAAAATGTACCCTTCTTTAGATATCCATGCTTCTTTTCATTGTGAGCCGTATAGTTTAGCTAAGCATCACCGGGTTTTCTATCCGGTGAGTCAAAATAAAATTGCTTCCGCTCCTTTCGAGTTGGTACATTCTGATATATGGGGACCTTGTCCGGTTGAATCAATAATGGGTTTCAAGTACTTTGTTACTTTTGTTGATGATTATTCACGTGTCACTTTTGTTTATCTGATGAAAAATCGTTCTAAATTGTTTAACATTTGGTACAATTTTTATGGTGAAATAAAAACACAATTTGGTGTTCCAATCAAACAAATTCGGAGTGACAATGGCCGTGAGTATTTATCTCATGATCTCGACAGACATTTGGCCCACAATGACATCATCCACCAAACTTCTTGTGCATACACACCACAACAAAATGGTGTGGCCGAGCGCAAGAATCGTCATCTCTTGGAAACAACACGTGCTCTTATGTTTCAAGCACGTACGTCCAAGAGATTTTGGTCGGATACGGTTCTTACTGCTTGTTACCTTATTAACCGCATGCTTTCGTCAGTTTTCAATGGTAGCACTCCCTTCTCTAGGCTCTTTTCCGGACGAGAGTCATTTCCTCTGCCTCTCAGAATCTTTGGCTGCTTATGATATGTTCGGGATACCCGATCAACTCTTTCTAAATTAGATCATAAGGCAATACAATGTATTTTTCTTGGGTATCCTAAAGATCAGAAAGGGTATCGGTGTTATTCCCCTGTCCTTAAGAGATATTTTTTCACTCGGAATGTTACCTTTGTCGAAACCGAATTTTCTCCACTCCCAACGGGTCCAGTTCTCCACATCTATCCAGAAGAGGATTTTTTGTTATTTCCTTATCAAACACAACAGCCCCCGTACGGGTGCCCTCCCTTACCGAGCTAGTTTTCCAGGCCGATGGTCCGCATACACCGATTCAGTCAGGGACGACATCGCCCACAGAATCATTCTCTGGTTCTGCCAGCAGCTCCGGCGGTTCCACCTCCAGAATGTCCTCGTCGTGCCTGTCATGATCATCCCCTGTATGTTGATAGCTACAAAGGACTTACCAGTCACGCTCAGTCTCTGGTGGCTACTATTGATGGAATTCAGATTCCCAAGACCGCTGAGGAGGGTCTCAAACATCCTGGTTGACGTGCTGCTATGAATGAGATAAAAGCTCTCCGGAAAAACCACACTTGGGACTTGGTCGATTTATCTACTGGTAAACAGACAGTAGGTTGCAAATGGGTATTCACAATCAAGATGAAATCAGATGGCTCTATTGATCGCCTGAAGGCTCGTCAGGTGGCCAAAGGATACTCTCAAACCTATGGTGAAGATTACTTCGAGACCTCTCCTGTTGCAAAAATGACGTTTGTTCGTGTCCTCATGGCCTTGGTCGTTCGCTATGACTGGTCGTTGCTTCAACTGGATATCAAGAATGCTTTCCTCCACGGGGATCTTAAAGAAGAGGTATATGTGATGCAACCTCTCGGATTCGTTGCAAGGGAGGGTAAAGTGTGTCATCTGAGGAAGGCCCTCTACGGTCTGAAACAGTTACCCCGTGCGTGGTTTGGTCGATTTACACATATGGTTACTCAGTTTGGATTGTGTTAATCAAAGAAGGATCATTCTGTATTCTACCGACAGACATCAACTGGAAGGATATTACTTGGTGTCTATATTGATGACATTGTAATCACAGGAGACGACAGTCAGGGTATTGAAGGCCTCAAGAAGTTTCTGGGAGAACAATTTCAAACCAAGGATATAGGATTATTGAACTATTTCTTGGGTATTGAGGTCACACGAAGTAAGCAAGACATTGTAATGTCCTAGAGAAAGTATGTGCTGAACATACTAAATAATGCAGATATGATGCAAGCCAAGGGAGCAACCTCACCTATGGATCTAGGGACAAAGTTACTTTCAGATGAAGGGGCTCTGATGACCAACCCAGAACAGTATCGTCGAGTAGTTGGAAAACTCAACTACTTGGCAGTCATGACTCGTCCGGACATTTCTTTCGCAGTAAGTGTTGCAAGTAGATTTATGGCTTCTCCAAGAGCTCCACACTGGCAGGCAGTTCTCAGAATCCTGTGTTATCTAGTCAAGAATCCAGGAAAAGAAATTCGGATGGAGAATAATGGACACACTCGTATTGAGTGTTTTACTGATGCTGACTGGGGAGCAAGTCTGACAGATAGACGATCTACATCTGGCTACTCAGTATTTATTGGCGGAAATCTAGTGTCATGGAAGAGCAAGAAACAAAGTGTTATAGCACGCTCAAGCTCAGAAGCAGAATATCGAGCTATTGCTCATGGCACGTCAGAGGTATTATATATGAAGCATCTCTTACACGAACTGGGAGAAGACGCAGGATCTCAAGCGGCAGATCTATGGTGTGATAACCAATCTGCTATTCATATTGCCACCAACCCAGTATTTTATGAACGGACGAAGCATATTGAAATTGATATACACTTTGTTCGTGATGAGTATACAAAGGGAGTAATAAAGTTTCAACATGTAAGGACCGACGACCAGATAATTGATATCTTCACAAAGTCTCTTTTGGGTCCTCGGATTCAATTTCTATGTAGCAAGCTGGACATGATTGACATCTATGCTCCAGCTTGAGGGAGGGTGTTAAGTGTTATATTAGAGTTATTAGTTAATGGACTTTAGTCCCACATTGCTTAGAATAATAGGAGAGGGGGCTAGCCTCTCCTATATATATGTAGTCTCTCATCAATAATAATATATCCTATTATTTTTATCTCTACATGCATCATCGTTATCTGTCCATGACGATATCCTTTCATTTTCGTAAAGTCTCATATGTAGATTCATTACTTATCAACCAAGGACCACACCTTGCACCGTCGGCCACGTCATTCGTTTTCTTCTTGACAAACTCTCCGATGTGATTTTGAAGGTTCTTGTGAGAAAATACAAACCACTACCCAAAAACTGACCAAATACTGATTAAAAATATTCCGAAAACTGAACCGAAATTATGAACCAGTACCGAATTGTCAAACCGACTAAAATAGGGAATAATGGTAATGGTAGCAGTTAGAGTATAATACCGTACAGAAAATACCGAACCGATTATATATATATATATATATATATATATATATAAGAATTGAATTTTTGATCTTTTGAACTTATGTTTTTGTGTTTTCTTAGAACTTATAAGTGGATTTTGGTATACTGGAACTTATGCTAAGGATTGAATTTAGTAATTGTGTTGGATCTTTTGAGCTCATTTTTAGGTGTTTGGGACTTGTTATGTAATGCTCTAATAAATTTGATTAATTGCTTGGTCGGTAGAGGCTTGGCTTTGTAATTGAATGTTTCCAAAAAAAAGTAAACAATATATTTCTAGGTTAAGAGGTTCCATAAGGGTAAGTGTGTTGATTGACCGAATGTTAATCGGTAAAATACCGCTACCGAACAAAAACGAATATTGTTTAACCGAAACCGAAAAAATCGATTCCAAATGTTACGATATTGGTACTGATCTTTTAAATACTGATTTTAAAATACTGAAAAAATCTACCTGAGTGACGCCGTTCACCCTAAGGACTACCTATTCTACTGTTACTTCAATAGCATCATAATCTCCCTCAATCTACGAAGCACGGCCATTGCATCGGACGCAACATACATTCAAAATACACTTAATAAGACAAGGAAAAATGTGCCATATCCTGGTATCCGTAACGCCACGTCCACGTCGTGCCGTATCGTACTCATGCCAATGTGACATAGCCCTTGAACTAAACATGGCTTGAAGACCGCAAATTCATGTACGCATCCAAGCAAGATCTCTCTCCGTAATCTAACAACACAAACCCTAAATATTCCGTACTTTTATATTTTTTTAAAAATCACTCCTTTATTCCAAATCAAAAAACTAAATGAAGAAGTGATCAAAAATCGAACTTGCTTTTCCATATATGCATACATAGTACAAGAACCACGGAATCGAAACACTAATTGTGACCAAATCAAGCAAAAAAAAGGAGGAGGATTAGAACCGAACCTGTTGCTGGATCCTGGCGAGCTCTTCGGGGGAGATCCGGCTCATCTGCTCCTGCGCGATCCTCATCAACTCCGGATCCATCATGTTGTACATTTTTTTTTCCTCCACTTATTTTTTTTTTCCCCTCCACTTATTCGAGAATTCGAAAGATGGAGAGAGAAGAAAAAGAAAAGTGAAAATTAATATGGTTTGATTCTGTAAATAAAAAAGAAAGAGTTTGTTTCCAAATGGCAGAGAATGCAGGAAGCACCAAAGCGGACACTCCTTTGGAAAGAGAGTATCGAGTGTATATGTACAAAATACCAATCGACAACCGACAAAATTAGGTGTGCCGCCCATACTATACGCATATTTTATATTGGGTAAAGTACATTTAAATCCTCCTTAGATGTCAAGAAAACGTAATCAAAGACTTCCTGATTTGAAAAACCCACTCCGTTTCGATTTTGCTCAATTCACCTATTCCGTTGTTAATAACCGTTAAAATGACCTAAAAAGACGATTTTACCCCTCCCTCACTCCTCCCCTCTCTCTCCGGTGGTGGGGGCGGACGGGCGCCGGCGGAGGGGGGGGCGGGGGGGCGGGCGCTCGCCGGCGACGGGAGGAGGGGGGGCCTCTCTCTCCGGTGGTGGGGGCGGGCGGGCGCCGGCGGAGGGAGGAGGGGGGGCCCTCTCTCTCCGGTGGTGGGGGCGGTGTCACGTCCCAGAACCAGAATACTGGAGAGCGGGGGCAGACATAGCCAGCTACGTATATTGAAGTACAACTCACTTCGCTATACGGTCACGGCTGTCTAGATACATGAGGGTTTAACTACAAGCCAACAGTCTCTTAAGGTCGTGAACAAGCCTTGTGTCTCAACCACAAGCAAGTATTAATAGTTACAAGATGTAAAATTACCAAATATACAATAGTAAGGCGTCCCAAATATTACATATTCAGCTGATCATGAAGCTAGTCGTTACAAAATGTGAGGACTAGCAAGAGTTTAGTCATACATGATCAACCCTAGGATTTGTCAATCATGTTACAGCCCGTAGGCAGACAGTAAGTAAAATGCAATCGAGCTAAACAGGTGCTCGTCGGCTAAACGCCTCAAAAGAATATTTTACAATAAAGTGGGAGAGCCAAAAATAACCCACTCGTTGCCCTGGTTACGCCTGGTGGTCACCATCGGCCTGAAAAGTCGGTAGATCCTCTGGAGCTGCTCCGAAATCTGGCCATACAAAACCAGCTGGGTCAGACCCCAGAAAGAGCAAGTGCCACAAGGGAAGCTTCACTCAGGAACTAAAACCAGCAATTGGCACAAGTATATATAAATAGTAAGAACTGGAATTAAGAAAATCAGGATGATATACGACGAGATAACCATGGAACTATTCAGATAACCAGGTTACAACCCGTAAACCAAACAAGGACCGGGGTTGTAACCCTTCATCTAAACGGAACTTGGTTTCCCATCATTTATCGGCAAGATAATATAAGAAATCAGGACATGTAACAATCTGGTGCATGATCAAGATAAGACTAGACTGGTTATACCTCATCCAACAATCACGGCCAAGCAACAATTACGGCTTGATACTTTAACTAACTAGGTTATCACAGGCCTAGTTACTAGCAAGATGCAGCGAGATTATTCTACAGCCACAAGCCCTGCAGACCATCCAGGTTACCAGGTCGAATATTAGGGGTTGAATTCAGGTGGGTACATCGTCCAGGAAACGCATGTACCCTTAAGTGGCTTGAAGGGTGCAACACATGACAGTGTGCTGAAAATGTGCCCTACTCGACGGCAGGCTACAGATCCCAAGCGCGCCCAGGTAACGGAATTGCCTGTAGCTGGGAAATCTCTTCATGACTACTGTGTTATTCTAGTTATTAGCCTTAGTCCATTTCAGTAGGTACCCCTGACCGTGGTACTCAGGGGTCCCATCCTAAGCATGATGCAAGACAAGACAGGTTCATTTGTACAAGTACAATCGTCCACGGTGTCCAGGTTATTCATTCTTGTCATGTCAGATAGCCGTCGCAACAGCTTATCAAGATATGTCTTGTCAAGTTTACTTGTCGGGAGTGCGCCACGGCGGGCCACTATCATATCAGGTTACTTGTCAGGAGTGCACCACTACAGATCACTATCGTGTTCAGGGAACCTGTATAAAATAACACGGTACTAGCATTCTATCAAGAGACCCAAGTTATATTGAGAGTTACCAGACATGAGTATAATAATAATAATACACAGGGCTTAAGAGAGGGCCATGCGGCTGGGGCATATGCGGCTCAGGATTACTGGATCCCATGCGGCCAGTAAAGGAGAGCGCATGCGACTCGGGAGGGGCAGGGGCATGCGGCCATGGAGGCGAGGGCGCATGCGGCTCAAGAAGTCGGGTCTCATGTGGCCAGCGGAAGAGGAGGGCCTCATGCGGCTGGGAAAAAGGCTCTTATGCGGTCGGACGGGCATGCACTTATGCGGCCAGGAAGCCAAGTCTTATACGGCTAGAAATTATCGGGCCTTATGCGGCTCAGCTAATGCAGGTCATGCAGCTCAGGAGCGCTGGGTCCTTATACGACTGGGAATGGATTAGTTCCTATGTGGCCAGGAAAGGAAGAGGGGCGCATGCGGTTCAGTTAGGAGCCTATGCGGCTGGGATTCAATCAGGGGTGTAGGTGGTCAGCGGGAGAAATATCTCATGCGGCTGGAAAAGTCAGCCGTATGCGGCTAGTTTCAGATGGGGTCATATGCGGCTGGATAGACTTCATGCGGCCAAGAAGGACTGAATCTCCTACGGCTGGGAAATTACATGCGGCCCAAATTCCATGCGGCCAAGAAATGGAACTTGCCGCATAAGGCTATGCGGCAGAGTTCATGCGGCGGGAAAAACTGTATGCGGCTAAGGAACTGTTCTTCTTCTCCAAATTTCTGAGAAGAAGAACCAAGCACGCCATGGCTTCCAACTCCATAAATCCTTCATCCAGAGTCCAAATCCGAACTTTCATAGGTCAAAATGGGGCAAAACGAGATTTTCTACAACATGGAACCATCAAAACTTAGAAATAACAAGGTTAAACAGATCAAAATCCAAGAAATCTGAAAATGAAATAAACTTAGATCTACATGAATTTAGCCATGGAAATTGAAAACACTAAGTACTAAAGAGTCTTAGAATGTTGCAAGGAAGAAAATGGAACAATAAATCTTGAGTCCCTCCATGAAGCAAGATGCACTTGCCTAAGCTTCCTGGTAGGTAAGGAGAGTAATGGTGGAGAAGAAGAGTAATGAAGAGAAAGAAAGAGTTGGGGTTAATAACTGGTAGTGGTGGTGGTAGGTAGGGTTCTCCCCTTAGTTCATGATGAACCAAGACAAACCAAGCCTAGCCGAACCAACCCAAAATAAACTAAGCCATGAAATGCCAAGATAAGCCAAGCAAGGAATCATACAACACAAGATAAAATACGTACACGTATTCCAAAAATACGTAATACGAACCACGGGCATTACAACTCTACCCACCTTAAAAGAATTCCGTCCTCGGAATTTAATTAAGAGACTAGAGGGACAAGAACAAGCTATACTAATCACAAGCAAGCTATAACTAGACAATCAATCATTCATTTAAGCAAGGAACTTAGGGCATAAGGCATAAGAAAGACATTATACCTTACGAGTCAAACAGGTCGGGATATCGCGATCGGATATCATCCTCACGCTCCCACGTTGACTCACCCAAAGAGTGATGACCCCAAGCAATACGGACTAAACTAATAGTCTTGTTCTTGAGTTTCTTCTCTCTCCGATCCAATATAGACACGGGCCTCTTCTCATACGAAAGGTTGGTACCAACAACCAATTCCGAATGATCCAGGATATGGCTCAGGTCCGGGATATACCGTCGTAATTGGGATACATGGAACACGTCATGCACCTCGCTTAACGACGACGGAAGAGCGAGACGATAGGATACATCTCCTACTCGCTCCAGAATATCGAACGGCCCTATATACCTAGGACTAAGCTTTTCTCGCACGCCGAAACGAATGATGCCACGGTTAGGCAAAATCCTCAGGAATGCATGGTTGCCGACAGAAAACCCAAGAGGGCACCGATGAGAATCGGCCCAATGACGCTGGCGATCTTGGGCAACTCGAAGATGATCTCTGACTCTTCTGACCACTTCAACGGTCTGAGCAATTATTTTCGGACCAAGCATCTGCCTCTCTCCAACATCATTCCAAGCTAGCGGGGATCTGTACTTCCTACCATACAGTGCCTCGAATGGTGCCATCTGGATACTGGCCTGGAAACTGTTGTTGTACGAGAACTCCACCAGGTGCAGGTGATCTTCCCACAAACCATCGAAGTCAAGTGTACAAGATCTCAACATATCTTTAAGAGTCTAGATCGTGCGTTCCGACTGACCATCTGTCTACGGATGATATGCTGAGCTGAACTGGAGGTGAGTTCCCAAACTCTCTTACATACTACGCAAAAAGTGCGACATAAATCTGGAATCTCGGTCCGAGGTGATACTGACTGGCATACCTTGAAGCCTGACAATCTGCCTGAGATACATCTCTGCTAACTGAGCCGTCGACTGACCAACTCTGAACGGGAGGAAGTGAGCCACATTCGTGAGCCGGTTAACTATAACCCAAATAGCATCTCGACCAGCTGGAGATCTAGGTAATCCAGTCACGAAATCCATGGTCACATGCTCCCACTTCCATTTTGGAATCGGCAAGGGCTGAAGAAGTCCAGCTGGCCTATGATGTTCAGCTTTAACCTGTTGGCAAACCAAACACCGAGAGACAAACCGGGCTATATTCCTCTTCATGCCATTCCACCAAAAGTGCTGACGAATATCACGGTACATCTTCGTAGCGCCCGGATGAATGGAATACTGAGAACTGTGAGCCTCTGCCATGATCTCCTGTCTGATATCTCCACTAGGTACACAAAGACAATTACCATATCGAAGTGTACCATCCCCATGGATGCATAACTCTGGTATTCGTCCTGCCTCACACTCTGCTCTGAGTCGCTGAAGCATGGAATCTGCTGACTGCGCCATCCGAATCTTCTCGACTATAGTGGACTGAATCTGCATACTGGCCATCAATGCCATATTGGAAGGGAGAACAACTTCTATGCCCATCTTCTGGAGATCTGCTAACAGCTCTGGTTGGGCTGTTAGGAAATAAGCTCCGGCTCTCCTGCTCAACGCATCTGCAATAATATTGGCCTTCCCAGGATGATACTGCAGGTTGACATCATAATCTCCAAGTAGCTCCAGCCACCTTCTCTGACGCATGTTAAGATCCTTCTGGGTAAAAACATACTTCAGGCTCCTGTGGTCGGTGAAAATCTCTACCCTATCTCCATACAAATAGTGCCTCCATAACTTAAGTGCAAACTCTACTGCTGCCAGCTCCAAGTCATGGGTTGGGTAATTCCTCTCATGATCGCAAAGTTGTCGGGACGCACAAGCTATTACCTTCCCATGCTGTATCAGAACACATCCCAAACCTCTGCCTGAAGCATCACAATATATTGAGAATCCTCCAGTCCCATCTGGAAGCGTGAGAATGGGAGCCGTCATCAAGCCTCACTTTAATCTTTCAAAAGAATCCTGACACTCTATTGTCCAAGCAAACTGCACATCCTTGCGGGTCAACTGGGTCAATGGCACCGAGATCCGAGCAAAGTCTGAAACAAATCACCGGTAATAGCCGGCCAAGTCAAGAAAACTGCGAACTTCTACAACTGTGCTGGGCACTGGCCATGTCTCAATGGCCACAATCTTCTGGGGATCCACTTCCACTCCTCCCCTGGTGATGATGTGACCCAAGTACGAAATGTGATCAAGCCAGAACTCACATTTACTGAACTTGGCATATAACTGGTGCTATCGGAGAATCTGGAGGACAATTTTGAGATACTGCTCATGCTCTGCTACACTCTTACTGTAGACCAGGATATCGTCTAGGAACACAATCACGAACTGATCCAAATAAGGCAAGAAGATACGATTCATGAGGTCCATGAATACAGCCGGCACATTGGTTGCTCCAAATGGCATAACAAGGAACTTCCAATGCCCATACCGGGATCTGAATACTGTCTTCGGGATGTCCTGCTCTCTGACTCTGATCTGATGGTATCCTGAGCGCAAGTCGATCTTCGAGAATACTGATGCCCCTTTGAGTTGATCAAACAAGTCATCTATCCTTGGGAGAGGGTATTTGTTCTTGATTGTCACTGAGTTTAAGGTACGATAATCAACATATAACCTGGACATACCATCCTTCTTTTTCACAAGAAGCATCGGGGCTCCCTAAGGTGATCCACTAGCACGAATGAATCCCTCGGTCCTGAGTTCTTCAATCATCTTGTACAATATCTCCAACTCTGATGGTGCCATCCTGTAGACTCTCTCTAATACTGGGGCTGTCCCGGGGATCAAGTCTATGGTGAACTTGATCTCCCGCTCCAGCGGCATTCCTGGAAGCTCTTCTGGGAAAACATCTGGAAACTTTTCAACTATCCGAGGTAACTGCACTGCTGCTACTATCATCCGCAATACTGGAGGAGAAGGTTCAACTTCGCCTCGGGAAAAGGAAAATTCTGGCTCGCCTGGAATGCTAAAAACAACCCTGCCAATGTGGCAGTCTATTCTAGCATATTGGTTCCTCAACCAATCCATCCCTAAGACCACATCATAATCGGCCATCGGGAACTCTATCAATCTAGCGGAGAATTCTCTACCGCTAACTACAATCCAATACGAGGAAAACACTCTATCTACTCCCACGAGTCCGTTACCAGTAAGTATATTGAGCTTTACTGAAAATGACTCGGGCTCCAATCCTATCCGTGTCGCGAATCGTACAGACATAAATGAATATGATGCACCAGAATCAAATAAAGCTGAAGCTGGAAAGGAGTTAACGAGAATAGTACCTGTCACAACCTCTCCTGGTGCCAATCCTTCCTTTACGGTTATCACCATAGCCTGACAATGACCTCGGGGTGCTGGTCCCCTCTGCTGAAATCCTCGTTGCCTGTTCTGACTCAGGGCTTGGACTTGTGCATACTGTTGAGGGTGTTGTTGCTGGAATGCCTGGGACTGAGGCGACAAGGGCCTCTGAGGCTGATACTGCTACTGCTGGACTGGTGCTGGTCCTCTCACCGAAGAGCTAGAAAGGTTAGACGATGATGAACCACCCTTATTCGGGCAGGATCCAACCTTATGATCTGCTGCTCCACAAGCCAAGCATAATCCCTGCGCCCTGCGACATTCTGCTACCACATGGCCTGGCTTCCCATAATGAGAACATCCCACTGCGGAAGAGTGCTTCTGCTTCTGAGGGTACATCAGGGCTGAATGTTGCACCGACGTTACTGAGGCCGCCCGCCTCGGAGCTCCAATGGTCAAAGCCCGAACTACCGGGGCTGGTGCTGAAGACTGATTCATCTGGCCGTGAGATCTCTTTCGACCTCCGGCCCTATCCACGATCATCTGGGAGGTATACTCATGCCTCCTAGCTGCCCTCAAGACTACATCGAAAGTCTGATGCTCAAACTGCTCCACTGCTAATAAAATCTCTAGGTGGAGCCCCTGCTGGAACCGCTGGGCCCTATCATACTCGGTTGCCACCAAAGTGGGAACAAACCGACTGAGTCTGGAAAACTCAGCCGCATATCCGTCGACCGTCATGCCCATCTACTTCAAATTGGTGAACCTCGTCTGTAGATCGTACCGAGCTACAGCATCAAAATACTTAGTCTGGAATCTCTCTCTGAATACTGTCCAAGCAATGGGTGCCACTAATCCAACGGCCTGCACCGCCCACCAGCTGCGGGCAAGATCCAATAACTGCAGACGCACTACGGCCACCTTCTCGTTCTCTGGAGTCCTGGCTGCTTCTAGAATCACCTCTGTATCCTGAAGCCAAGCATCTGCGGCAATAGCATCTTCGTCACCATCAAAGAATGGAGGGTTCAAGCGCTTGAAGCTGTTGGCCGCGCTGTTACCCTGATGACCTCCTCTAGTCAGAGCATCTGTCACTGCCTGGTGCAAGGCATCTCCTCGACGATCTTGGGAAGCTATCAATCATCTGATGAGAGCTACCAAAGTGCCATCATCAGGCTCTGCAGGCTGAACTGGCTGGACTGGTGGCTCTCCTTCAATAAGCACGACACTGGAGGCTACCCCCGAATGCTGGGCTTGATCTCCAGGTTGCTGCTGGTCCACGGGAGGTGCTCCGCCTCGCTGATCGGCAGGGCCAGGCACAATGCCGTTGAAGAAGACGACATAGAAAAAAATAAGGAAGGACCAGGACAGACCAACGATACAAGTAATGTGATCAGGACAAGAATTTCAGGGATTCAGAGGATACGAACAGAGATCAAGGACGAGTACTAATTGAGACATCTATTCGATAAATCCTCACATATCTTGATTTACAAGACCTGCATGGGCCACCACTTGAACCATGTCATGCCCTAAAACCAGAATACTGGAGAGCGGGGGCAGACATAGCAAGCTACGTATATTGAAGTGTAACCCACTTCGCTATACGGTCATGGCTGTCTAGATACATAAGGGTTTAACTACAAGCCAACAATCTCTTAAGGTCATGAACAAGCCTTGTGTCTCAACCACAAGCAAGTATTAATAGTTACAAGATGTAAGATCACCAAATATACAATAGTAAGGCGTCCCAAACATTACATATTCAGCTGATCATGAAGCTAGTCGTTACAAAATGTGAGGACTAGCAAGAGTTTAGTCATACATGATCAACCTTAGGATTTGTCAATCATGTTACAGCCCGTAGGCAGACAGTAAGTAAAATGCAATCGAGCTAAACAGGTGCTCGTCGGCTAAATGCCTCAAAAGAATATTTTTACAATAAAGTGGGAGAGCCAAAAATAATCCACTCGTTGCCCTGGTTACGCCTGGTGGTCACCATCGGGCTGGAAAGTCGGTAGATCCTCTGGAGCTGCTCCGAAATCTGGCCATACAAAACCAGCTGGATCAGACCCCAGAAAGAGCAAGTGCCACAAGGGAAGCTTCACCCAGGAACTAAAACCAGCAATTAGCATAAGTATATATAAATAGTAAGAACTGGAATTAAGAAAATCAGGATGATATACGATGAGATAACCATGGAACTATTCAGATAACCAGGTTACAACCCGTAAACCAAATAAGGACCGGGGTTGTAACCCTTCATCTGAACGGAACTTGGTTTTCCACCATTTATCGGCAAGATAATATAAGAAATCAGGACATGTAACAATCTGGTGCATGATCAAGACAAGACTAGACTGGTTATACCTCATCCAACAATCACGGCAAAGCAACAATTACGGCTTGATACTTTAACTAACTTGGGTTATCACAGGCCTAGTTACTAGCAAGATGCAGCTAGATTATTCTACAGCCACAAGCCCTGCAGACCATCCAGGTTACCCAGGTCGAATATTAGGGGTTGAATTCAGGTTGGTACATCGTCCAGGAAATGCATGTACCCTTAAGTGGCTTGAAGGGTGCAACACATGACAGT
>JANAVB010043820.1:4129199-4228697 GCA_029216955.1 Iris pallida | reverse complement strand
TGATATTTCAAATTTTTACCACAACTCTGTAGCATAGTTCAAACTATCGGCCCAAAGCAATACATACCGGCTATCGTATCGGTTTGGCATGTTCATTCCAATACTGAACACACCCCCCCCCCCCCCCCCCCCCCCCCCAACACTTGGCCTCGCTTTCTCGGTCAAGTCAGCGGAGCAAAATTAAAAGAAAAAGTGAGAAGTGTGGGGGGAAAAAGTGTCAACACAACAATCCAGTTGTGCAAAATTAAAAGAAAAAGTGAGAAGTGTGGGGAAAAAAGTGTCAACACAAGATCCAGTTGTGCCGAAGATCAACATGCTATAGTGTGTCGATATGATTCTCTATCGACAAACCGTAACAATTATCATTTGCCAAAGCTTTATATATATATATATATTATATTAATATATATATATATATATATATCGGTATTGGAATCGGTATCGGACCCTTCCACCCTTCCTATGAGTATCAGGATCGACAATATCGACGGTTTCGGATCGGAGTATCGATTTTTTTTGTATCGGAAAGCAAATAATTACTAAAAATTTAGAAAAAATGTTTTATACATTTAGGCAAAACTTTGTATTTTCTGTGTTGTTTCTTAGTAGTTTGAAATTAAATGAAATACTAGTCACCCTTGTTAGTTGGTTTATCTGCGATAAATGAGTTTTCTGCATTTACGTGCTTTTACAACATTATTATGTTTTTACACCTTTGTTGATTAGTCTTTTTCGTTCAATGTTATCTACCGAATTGATTAGGAAAGAAACCTTCAACGTCGGTATCGGTAGCAATCGGTATTGGGTAAGGACATGTCAATTTGTATCGAGATCGGCCGATAGTGCAAACTATGCAACATTCATACATCTTAACATTATTCCATTAAAACTATCTATTACCTGTGTTACTTCGTTGAAAGTCATGTAAAAACAGAGTATTTATTGCAGGTGAATGATTCAGAATGTTACATATTTTTCCTTTCAAAACTAACAAGAAAATAAATCATGCATACAACAAAGCCTAAATGTATTAAATATTTTTCTATTTTTTAAATATATTTTTGTTACTTTTAGTTTCCAGACAAAGTTGGAAACTCCGATAGAAACTGCCAAAATCACCAAAAACGATACTCGTGAGACAGGTCTGAAATCAATTCCGATATTGTGAACCTTGCTTTGCAGAAAGGATCATCAGGTAATGCCCAAATAACTCACATAATAAAATGGACTATTGAGGTCGAAATGATTTTAAAAATGTGAAGAATTTCAAGAATGAATAATAGCAACATAGTCTTTCAGTTGAGAAGATAAGAGGTTATGTAAGTAGCAACCGTGAAGGCATTCAACAACATGAAATGGTACATTGGGATGGACATCATACATATCTATCCAGTTCCAAACCCATCTCCGGACAACAACATTGAATCCTTCAACCTAATTTTGCTATTCAACAGATACATCAGGTACCCACTACCCAGAGGACATCATAAATATGAGGACTACAAATAACACGAGCTCGACCTGCAAGTACAAAGGAGAGATGGGAATGTCCAAAGAAAGTGAACAAATTGTGTTTGAGAATTTTTAAATGAACTACAGTTCCAAATTTGCACACATATGATACCTCTGAACCTTAACTGACCCATTTTTGTGCTTGTGTATTGGAGCGAGGGGATTGGTAAGATCCAAAGGAAGTAAGATTACATGAAAATCATGAGAACTGCATGTGTGTATGGTAGTGTTGAGGGGTGAGAGGTGAGGGGAGTACCTCTGAACCTTCCTTGATGCACTCTTCAAACTGCCCCGTTTTCAGATAACAAGACATTAAATTTAGCGAACATTGCAACTGGAGAGATCCTCCTTTGGACGAGGGGATGCCTTTCAAGTTGTTTTTTGCCTGATATATTGTATATGTAATTTATCATTTGAACATAATCAACTCTAAAGGTATTAAAAGCAAAGCAGTAGGTATCGAAATAAAGTAGGTAACAGAATACACACATACAAGCATATACTTATTAGCGGCATCATGATATTGGCCCCGAGTGTGGAGCTGATTTCCCTGAAAAGGATGGCAAAAAGAATCAGGAGAAAACAAGTAATGTTGGAATAGAATATTATTACTTTAAATAATATGAACAGGAAGATGCAATGAGAAGAACACAAATTCAGAGAAAAACTCAATAGGAAAATAATATATAACTCAGTCAAAAAACAATAACGATACAGCCTTCATCCCAGAATTTGAGGTCGTCTAATTCAATTAAAGAACAATGCAAATTACAATTTGTAGTTCTGATCCACGTTTTAGGCATAACAAAAAGTCATGTTTTATGAATACAAACATATATATGCAGACTTCAACAGAGCAACTAATAGAGAATCTCATGGGTTCAATAATCATGGATCGGCTTTGTTGTAGAGTGTTAACGCTATCCTGTAGCATCTCAGCGCCTATCTGCAATGTTTCTCATCACCATGTTGTGACGGTCTATTTTCATCCATGTCACATGGAACTCTATTTGGACGCTCCAGTTCAACTTGGATTGACATTGCGGTCAGGGAATACGTAAGGGTCTACAGTCTGGCATATCTAGCTGAGGATCCCATCAAGTTCATATTGAAGGAAACAGAATCATGTTTGCATATTGCTTCCATGATATATATCAGGCATCCTCAGCTAAATAAAAAGGCTGTCAACAAAGAAACTTAAACCTTAGCATTTCATAGTCTAATGCCAGAAGCTCTAACAGTGCCCTCCCTAGTATACATTATGTAAATTATGTCTAATGCCAAAAGCTCAGATTAATTAATTAAACTAAACCTTAGCATTTCATAGTCTCAAATCTCAATATTCATTATATGTTACTAAATGCTATAAGCAAAACTAAATTAATAAGCATACTCTCAATATTCATTGTATGAGGAGATAATGGAGAATGAAGTCTAACACTTCGTCGTTGGGTTGCTAAATATTCTTTGTCCAAATCTTTTTTGTTACTTGTAATTAATTAAGTTTTAGTTTTAAACACAATTTTTTACTTGAGTCCATGACTATTGGATCATTAAAATTTTGAGTCTCTAGCATATTACATAATTATAATCAAGTCCCTGGCCCCACCCACCCCACCCATTTACAACTAAGGAGTCCAACCGATTTTAAAAAATGTACAACCCAGTCACCATGTGGGCCTGGACGGATCTTCCAGGCACCCAAAGGCGTCAAAAGCGTTTTCGGGCGCCAAAACACAAGGACAGGACACCCTATATAAAAAAAAGGGCCTTTTTGACGCACCCAGTGGTGCCCTGAACAACATAGCCCATTTCCCTACAGGTAGCCACCAGATGTGCCTACTAAATACCACTATATCCTGGTATTTTTAACTGGATTACTTGAATTGAACTGTTGATTACTTTAGGGAGTTTTTCACCATAATATTCGAAAGAAAGATGTGGGTAGTTAAAATGCAATAACATATAACCTGTTGCTTGAGCAACTGTGCTGCATTCGTTTCATAGGAGATTTGAGCATCTGCACGGGCTCTCATAGCTGCAAGCTCCTCTGGTGTAGCTTTTGACACTTTCTCACTCATCTCAACCATATCCTCAGCTCTAGTGTGTTTCATTTGTTCTGCAGCACGTTTCAAATCTTCAGGCCTCATGTTCTTCATACTTTCTGATGCTAATCTCACAAGCTCGGGATTGGAAATCATCTGCAAAAAAAAAATACATAAACAGAAAAAATCATCAAATTAAGCAAGCAATCTAGGAAGTTACTGCTGGTGATCAGGTAAACCAATACAATATGAAAGGGAAATTAGGATGTTAGTTGCAAGGTCTTTGAAAGCAATATGTAGCCCGTTTCATACCAGTTCTGCTACTGTCAATCCAGAACCCTACCTTGAACTTGATTATGGTCAATACATAACCATAACTCATAAACGAACATATGTGTCAAAAAAAACTTGGTTCTTGTTGTTTCCATGTTGGAGTTATAATAATCGCACATCTACTTGTGGATTTTAATTTTCAAGTATAAAAGGAACTAAATTATTTTACATGTCAGAAATACACTGCATATAACTTAACTCAAACTTCACTTATATAGTATATTTCTTCTTCGGTCAGTTGGAGATGAAGAGATCTAGGAAGTCGTGGCTAAAGAGGGTGGCGAGGCAGAGGTGTTGGAGAAGATATATGTTATATAACAAACCAAAGACTACCGATGGACCATATATTTAGGATATTTCTTTCAGTTGTGCATTCAATTATGTTTAGGTTTACTTAAAATTTTGTAATAATTTAGCACTTTCCTTTTATAGTTGGGTTCTTAATAGTACTAAAAATAGGAGTTTACTTGCTTTAGTAGTTGTTTCAAATTTGATATCCTACTTAACTTAGGTTTTATTTTTATTCAGTTCAGAGTCTTATCTGTAACGGCATTAGTAGTTATATTTGGATTGATAGGCTTGGGTTAGAGCCATATAAATGGCCTAAACCTCGTATTTTATTGGATGATTAACAATAAACGTTTTAGAACTGTTCTCCATTGCGTGATGCCATCTTTCTTCTTGCTGTGATTCCAAGTTTTTTAACCAAGCTTCAGAGTGATTTCAATGACGATAGGTGGTATGAGATGGTCTATTCAATCAGTAATCCAAGGTGTCCATCATTCTCCCCTTTCCTTCTTTATTCACCATTAAATTCACAGTTAAGTGTTATTTCCAACATTTAAATGAAATTTAATCTTTTGTTGTTGTTCAACCACCAAAACAACCATTAAAACCCTATGAAACTCTTAAATTCCCCTGGCGTGCTTTCCTCGATTCACCATTCTTATTTATGCTACTAGCTTCACCACGAGCCTAATGATCTATTCATGTTCTCTTGGTCCCGTCCGGGACTACTTACTATATGTTCATGATAAGGTAATCACCTTGAAAGCACAGACACTTCAAAAACCGGCGTCGTGTTTGTGTCCCGTCGTCCCAGACATGTATGGGACTTGGTATTTTCCGATGTGGCTCAAGAAGGATATCTTACTTGCTCTAGTGTTGAGATTGAACGTCGCGTCACGTCCTCTACTACTGTTGAGATCATCTAGCTTCGGCATCTCCTGCAGCATGGGCATTTCTCTCTCTGCTACACTACTCTACACTACGACAACATGTGTGCAGTCCAAATTGCAAATTGCCAGCAATCTAGTATTTCATGTGCATTGTTAAGTGTTATATTAGAGTTAGTTAATGGACTTTAGTCCCACATTGCTTAGAATAATAGGAGAGGGGGCTAGCCTCGCCTACATATATGTAGTCTCTCGTCAATAATAATCTATCATATTATTTCCATCTCTACATGGTATCAGAGTGTGTAGCACCCAGTTTCTAAAATGAGGATAATTTTGAACTTTTGTATTTTTAATTATTTAATAATGTTATTTAAACTATTATGATTTTTGGTAATTTTTAATTAATTTAAACTATTTAAAACCACGACTTGTGATTTTGATGGTTGACTAGTGTAACCCTAAAATTTGCTAAGCCTAGAGACTAACCATGACCATGGGAGCCTAGTCATGTGATTAGGATGACTAATTGCAACTTTTTAGCCTAGGATATTTTGGTCATTTTGACAATTTTGTGAAATTGTAATTTTGATTAATTAAATATTGTGCTAATCTTTTAGTTAAGCCTTAACCTAGAAGTTTAACCTAACCTAGATTAGTCTTGAGGTTAGAACATTCCTACTAAGTGCCAAGGTTAGTAATATCTAGATATTATTCTAGTAGGATATTTTTTCTTAGGATATTTGTGAAAAAGAAAGCTTTGAACCAATAGGAAGGCTTGAAATTGGGTGGAATGACCTTAGCCACTCATCTATACCTAAACAAACCCCAATTCCCTTAGATGACCAGCCATACAAGCCCCCCCCCCCCCCCTCCTATAAGTGTCATACTTAGAAGCCTTTGCCTCTTTTTAAAAACCTAGAAGAACCCTACTTTGTTCTTCCCTAAACCTCTCCCAATTAATCCAAATTGAGCCCAAATTGAGTCAAATCAATTGCATCATCATCCCCAACATTAGAGGAGACTTGTGGGTGCTTGCTAGCAAGATTTGAGGACGTTTGAACCGTAGCAAATCGAGGAAGACATCAAGTCGAGGCTCTTTACATTGAGTTTGAACACTCAATAGGTAAAACCCTACAAACCCTAATAAATTCTTGATTTTTCCCATAGATGCATTCATTTAGGGTCCCCCTAGGTGTAGCCCAAGTTTGGTAGGAATTCGTGTCCATTTCGTGTCCGTATCGGACACGTATCGGTGTATTTAAATGCGTGTTCGATGAAATGTCACATAGAAATGGATTTTGGTAATTTTCAAAACTAATTACATGTATGTGTAGCCTAACATGTGTATATTACAACCCAAATTGACTGAGTCGAATTTAGGCAAGTTTGGACACGGTTTTAGGGCTTGGACACGGCACGAGACACCGCACAGGGCTCGTGCGGCTCCCCTGTTGTTCGAGTGTCCTAGCGGACACGACACGGCACCACGTGACACGAAATTTGGTAGACACGTGGGCCTAGTGACTGACATCACACCCATAAAATTTTGTGGGTCCTCGTCGACTGTGCGCGAAGGAATCGAGGCTGCACCGATTCTCCACTGTCACTGCACACACGGAAATCTCCCACTGATACGCACTTCGCGCGTGGACACGCGACTTCGTGGATACGACTCAGGCACATAGACACATACCCCTATACCCCACCTACCCTCTGACATGTGCACGAGACCCAAGGATACACATACGTACCGATCCATCCTTCTTGGGTACGAAGAGTACCGGTGCACCCCAAGGTGAAGAACTAGATCGGATGAAGCCCTTGTCCTGCAGCTCATCCCTGCTACTCGGGCGGAACTGCTCGTTGCACACAGCGTTTCGACCCACGAAACTCAACACACACATTGTGTCCATGACTGACACGAGGTTCCTCGAGTTGCACGAGTCCTCGTGTCGTGTCGGACACGTATTCGTGTGTGCATGGGTTCGTCACTGTTCAGTCCAGGACAGTGTTGTGTGTGTGTGGTTCCTTGTGATTTTGTTTCAGTTAAATGTAGTTAACTCATGATTATAATTGTTGTTTAGCTCCTATATATCATTTATTAACTATGTTAGATTAGATTCACACATTAGAATAGGTTCTTTGGGTTTCGAACATAGGTTTTTGGCACTCACTGATACGCTCTGATACATTGTTTCCAGTTTTTTTAAAAACCTATTTAATTCCATGTTTTGTTATGTTTTTTCAACTGATTTTGATCCCCACATATTATAATACATGTTAGATAAGTTTTTACATTTGAATATAGGCTTTTGGTTGTGAGAATGAGACTTTGAATATTAGGTTGGCTTTCGAATTTGCAAATAACCTGAGATCCCAGTTTTCCTATTTCATGAACTGTTGCTAATTGTCAAGAACCTGAGAATAATTGATGAACTGATTCCTGTTTTTCCCTTTCTTCTAAAACTGAGTTTATTTTTCCAGTTTTCCCTTTTTCCTTTTTTTCTGATATCCTAGTATCAGTTATTTACTGATTTCAGTTCAGATTTCATATTTGGGTTTTGTCAATCATTTTTACCTAATCTATACTGTTAATTGCATGTTATTAAACCTCTAATATGTGTACCTACATGATATCTAATTGTATGAGGAAAATTGGACTGTTTTGATGTGGTTTTGATTCATAAATCTGGGTTTCAGTTTGAGGACTGTTTTAATTGTTAGTTGGGTTCATATAGATCTGAGTTTTGGGGTTTTATTGAACTGAGATTAGTATCTCTTTAACCTGAGATTTCTGGATGCATGTGTATCTCTTTAATCTGAGAACTGGGATGGAAGTTGGGTTTCAAAACTGAGAATTCAATGTCAGGACTGTTAAGTGGTTATGAGTTAATGTGAGTTATTGAATTGTTTAGATTCAATGTTAGAAATCTGGAAATGGGGGGGGTTGTTCATGTGAAATCTGAAATGATATAGGGACTGAAATCTGGAATATGAGTTGGGTTTTAAAAACCTGAAATTCAATTTGTTAACTGTTTACTGTTTTGGGATTTTGTGGAGATTCAAATCTGAGTTTGTACTCAGTATTTCCTCACTGTTTATTCACTGATTTTCTCACTATTACACTGTTTGCTATTCACTGTTTTCTTCACTCTACACACACTTTCTCATATCTAACACACACACACATGCCTATGTATCACTCACACTCTAACCTATCACACTCTAGCACACACACTTGAACACTCTCATGCCTCACTTCACTAGTACACACACACACATACACTTGGACACATGTACTTGTGTCCCCCTCTCTATACACATGTATATATGTGTATTATCATATAGTGTTGTAATGTATTCATATTTTAGCCTATAGGTAATATATTCTAAGTTATTTTGAATATCCATATCAATATGTGATTCCTTTTAGCTTATATAAATAGATATATATGTACTCTCTATTAGATTGTGTGATATGTATATATGTGTATGGTTTAGATATGGATATTGAATATGGTTTTGCTTAGCCCATGGCCTAGCCTCTTAGCCTATGGCCTATGGTTGTGTTTGCTTAGCTAGTGAGCCTAGAATAGACTAGTGTAGTCGTGTTAGACTTAGAATAGTCTTGTTAGACCTAGATTAGACTAGTTGACTTAGGTTTGACTTGGTTGACCTAGTTTGACTTCTAGGGTTGACCAGAGTTGACCAAGAGTTGACTTTGGTCTAGTTTGACCTAGATTCATGTAGAACGCATTGTAGTGCATATTATTACCATTCTGGACTTGTTGTGACTTGTGCTGTTCTAATAGGAGCCTGACACCACTCCTCGGACAATACTTTCGTCTTGGACATTCAGTTAGCAAGCGAGTACATTCTCTGATAGTTCTTTCATTTACTTGTCAATTACTGTACTTCAGTTAGTAGTTTTATGTGATTCTTACAACACGTATGGATATTTCTGGATTCATGTATGCGACACATACCATCTGTCTGGCCTCTATTTTCTGGAACCACTACTGGCATCACCTTCTGGAATCACTATTGGAACCACCTACTGGAATCACTCTGGAATCTTTTGCTGGTATCATTATGTTTGGCTGGACTCATCCCGATTTCTCGTGTCGTTTTCTGGATTCACTTGTACTTGCTGGACGGAAAAATATTGGAATAGGCATGTGAACATACCCAAATACTGGAACCACTCCCTTAGAATTATACTGGAATGATAGCCATCTCACACCCGGCCAGGTGTGTGATGTGCCGTATTACCTAAGCCGTTCACATGTCGATCCCGATATTTTAAAACACACTGTTAGAGTATAGGCTGGACTCACCCTGGAACCTTTGATCACCAACTGTACTCACCTTATACCGGACTCATCTTGTACTGGAACCACCTGGTATCAGATTCATGTTGTCTGGATTTACTTGGATTTTGCACTTGTTTACATTTACATTCTGGACTTATATCATGTTGCTCTAGTTCAGCTAGTTTCTATTTACAGTCCTTATTGCTATGTTCTTCTCTTGTTTTACTTACCTTACTTTCCTTGTATCTTAACTGTTCCTCTATACCATCACCTGTATACAAACTGCCATATTTCATCAATAAAATTGTTTATAACTGCTTTATAGTTCTCTGTCATTTAATTGGGATTTCTTGATGAGTTGTACTCGTTCCTGTCCTGACTGGACATGTTGAAATTTTACAGATGATTGCCGTGAGAACACATGCCCTACATATTATGGACCCGGAGACGGGATGACTACCTTTGGCCCCGACACTCAGGAGTGATCGGGATTTAGTTTAGTAGACTAGCATTTGTTTCCATGTTGAACTGTTATAGAAGTTTTGAGACTTGTGTAGTATTTGAGATTTGTTGAGAGTTGTTATTATTTTAGTAGTTGTTCTTTTATTCTTAGTTTAATTCTTCTGTGTTTATCTTATCGTGCTTAGACTGTGATTGAGTTCAATATCTTATACTTGTCCTCCGTTCGGAGTTGTAATTGCGTGAGTTGCTGGTTAGATAGTAACCTAGGACAGCGCTCTACCGCCGACACTGCGGCGTAGGCTGGACGTCGTTACGTATTCGTACCCTCACAGTGGGTGCGGGTCGTGACAGCACGAGACCCAAGGATGCGTGTGTCGTGTCCTAGACTAGCCGACACAGCCCCACGAGCTCACTGATACTGTGTTACTGTTTTAAAATAATTCCACTGTTTGGACAGTTGTGTCCACTGTATGGACACGGAACGACACCCCTAGACACGTGTTCATGTGGGGAACATTTCTACATGCCTGATTGTAGGTTACTATGGTATTGAAATAGAATTTTCGAAAGGGATTGGTTCTTCACTGATACTTAGGTTCAGGAACTGTTATATATGAACTGGAGATATGAGGTTGGGATCGAGTTTCAGGTTTGATGATGTATGCATAAGTTAGTACAACACTTGACCTTGACATCTTCCATTAAATCCAGTCCTTATTCAAGGTTTGGCCTGCATATCCCTTATTCAGACTTCGAGTATCAGCCCACACATGTTGTCCATCCCATTTGTGTTCAGTCGACCACTGTTTTAGTTATCAGCCTACTTGGATAGGGCTCTTTCATTGACTAATCTGTCCACCTCTCTTATATATGCATCTGTCCTTAAATGTCTAATGTCCTGATAAGTAGTTCAGTCCATATTGTATGGACAGTCCCTGCCCATATTGGTAATTGATTTGTCCCTTGATCAATGGTATGTCCATGTACCATCCTAACATGATCTAGAGCTCTGGTCCTTGATTTCAGTATGTATTAATGTATACATGTAATGTTTTGAAGGTATATAATAATGCAATCATGAGAGTATCTATGTATGCATAATTAAAACTGAATGCTAGGCATGTATGTAGGTTATGCAATGAGTGACAACCTGAAATTGGTTTGGGATTTAAGGTTGTATAGGTATATGTGATACCTATGTAAGTGAGGCTTTGGTATTCCCAGTGAGTGTTCCCATATCTGTGTTGTATACGCAGACTTTACTTGGCATCAGTTAGATGGGTAATATAGAAGAGAGATTCTACTGTAGGTAAGGGAATGTTGGTTTTGTTGGGTTTGATATTTTGGAGATTTGAAGGAGTGAACTTGTTAACATGAGTTGCAATGATATATATATATATATAGGTAATATGTTGTATCATGGAGGGACTGTGAACTGAAATCGAGTTTGGGTTGTTAGGTTGAATGGGTGTAAAACTGAAATCAGATTTAGAAGATTAATTGGAAACTAAGATAAATGTATATATGCATGTATGTATCCTAAATGTGTATGTAGGCATGGATACATAGAGTAGAGGGTTACACCTAGGATTGTGATGTCAAGGTCTAGTTGGACAATATGCTATATGCAAGATTGGCCTAGCTAAGGGGCTTAGGCATAGGATATATGTGGTTTGAGGTTAGTCTTGTGGGAGTATGTTGTAGATATATATATATGTCTATATGAGATATGGCTAAATGTATATGATGTAAGGTTGTATAAATATTTACTTGTGAACTTGTTAGATAGATGTGTGTCATAGGAAGTAGTTTTGAGATGTTAGTTCTTAGGATATCAGTTTGAGGTTTTGAGTTGAACTGATTTCTGATATCTGAGATATTGGTTGAGTATGGATAGGTATACAGGTGAGGCTATATAGGTATGTATATATCTATTAATATAGGTATATAGATATGAGTTAAACTTTTGTCCTATAAGTAATGTTTAGACTTAGGATTTTACATGGATAATATAGGTAGAATATATGACAGGTAGGTGATAACTTGGAATATGTTTAGTTTGACCTAAATTGACTTAAAAGATTGGCCAGTTGACCTAGATTGGTAGATTGACCCTTGATAGCCTAAGGTTGACTAGTTGACCAAGGTTTGACAATTTAGCTAGATATTGACTTGGTTTGACCCAGAGTTGACCAAGTTTGACTTTGACCTAGATTAACCTAGAAATCATTTAGATTGCATCGCAATGTTCTATATTATCATTCTGGACATGTTATAACCTGTTTTTACTCTAAATAGGACTCTGTGACACCAATTCGGACATATATTCATATCAGTCATACAGGATGACAGGCGAGTACATTCTCTGATCATTTCATACTTGTTAGGATTTATATTATTGCTCTAGATTACTTTACATGATGCTGTCACGTTATTATCACGGATTGGTTCTATATGGATCTTGTCATGCGATGTTACCTCCCTCGGGGTGCATCAGATACAGTTGTCATGTGCTTTTCACGAACACCTTGTATTTCATGTACACTGCTTTCATGTATACTCTTGTGCAATCTTGTACTCTCATGATCACGTGAGCAAACATAATAAAAACCTCTTGTACAAGGTAACGTAACTTGACTGGATCCTTGTGTATTGATTGGGGAGGGTGAGTAGGAAATGGTAATGTGATCAAATTCCATCTTGTACAATCTTGTGAAATCTTGTGAAATCTTGTACAATTTTGTGAAATCTTGTATATGTCCTAACCCGTTTATATAACCATCTCATGCTCTAAATCACAGGTTACTTACAGTTCTTACTTATCATGTATATAGATATTTCCAGTTATCAAATCTCTCTCGTTTTCATATATATTTCTTTACCGTCCATGTATCTTACTCTTTGCATGCTTTATATTTTCCAACATGATATGAACTGCGTGAGATGTATTGTGCTCGCTCCTGTCCTGACTGGACCTGTTGAAAATATTACAGATGATGATGGTGACTGCCCTACCTTCTATGGGGCACATGAGGGTGACCTTTAGGAGCCTGAGGAACATCTAGCTCAGTAGAGGGTACCTAGTCTAGTCTAGTATTTATAGTTTTCAGTTTGTATCGGATTGTTCCGATTGTTAGTTGAGACTTAGTTATATTTCATGACTTGTATTTATTTGTGTTGAACATCTATATTGTGTGGTGTGATAACTCTATTTATATTCAGTTTCTTCCTTTTATCTGATTCCATATCGTGCTCTATCTTTCCTAGACTTGTGATTGAGATATCGAGTTGAGATATTATATTATACCTCCGTGCGGAGATGACAGGTTATATATCTTGTTGTTAGATGTTAGATGTTATAGATGACCTATACAGCGTTCTACCACCGACACTACAGCGTAGGCTGGACGTACCCACGTTCTCGTGCCCCTAAACAGGGTGCGGGTCGTGACACAAAGCCAAAACTCTAGCCATCACCCACAACTCTCTCTCTCCACAAAACCCTAACCTACCGCCCCCTCCCTTCTAGCCGCCACCCCCCTTCCCTACTGCTGCTGCCGCTGCCCCTACTGCTGTTGTCGCTGTCCCACCTATTGCTGCCACCTACTGCCTTCCCCCACCCCATCCACCCCCCCCCCATCCACCCCCCCCCCCCCCGACGTCAGCAAAACACCACCACCACCCCTGCCAGCATCCCCCCCTCTCGCCCCTGTGCTGGCACCCCCTCCAGCACCCCCCCTCTGCCACCTGATGCCGACCCCTCCAGCACCCCACCCCTCTGCCACCTGTTGCCGACCCCCCCTCCCCTTCACGACAGCCAACCCCCAAACCCTAACTTAGTTTTCAAAAAAAAAGAGAAAAAAACAAATATATATATATATATATATATATATATATATATATATATATATATATATATAATTGTTGGGATTCTCAGAGGGTAAACATATGTTTGTTGGAACCTCTGACTCTCAATGATTTTTTTGGAAATTTAACAAAGAGCAAACATATGGTTTGTTTTGCATGAATCTTTGTTTCTTTCCTTGATCTTTACATGAGGATCTCACAAAGGTTAACATGGATTATCTCTCTGTCCTGGCTTGTGATTCACACTCTCTGTTTTCTATGCGTGTGTTCCGGTTCGGGCTTCGTTTTTAGCGCATTGGCAGAGTGGATGTGATTATCAAGTTGAAAAGAACAAATCGACAGTCGAATCAAGAACTCTGATAAATGGCAGACTCTACGGCGAATAGCATTGCCATCGATACTAGTGTCAGTAACACACTAGCAGAACCAATAGGCACCAGCACGACGATTTCCTCAATTCGACTTGTCGATCGAAGGTTGGAAGGGCCAGAGGGCTACTCGACATGGAGAAAGAAAGTCGAAAAGACGCTTCGCGGAATGCGGTTGTCCAAACATCTGACTAACAACCCTCCAACAGAAGATGATCCCATCTTTGAGCAATGGGAGACGGATGATAGTCGACTGTTTACACAGTTGATGAATTCCATGGAACCATCGGTAGAAGGCATGGTTCAAAATACCGACTCCGTGAAGGAGTTATGGGAGGTACTGGCAGCGACGTTTGATGGTAAACGTGATTTGTCTCGTATCTATGACTCGGTCATTGGTGTATACCGAGCAAATCAGGGAGACAAATCTCATAAGGACCATTTTTGGACATTTAAGACTATGTCTGATGAGATCGACCGCGTTTTACCTCTTACGTCGGATATTAATAAAGCGAGGCATAACGTCCCAAATGTTGCGCCCCGTCCGAGGTCAAGTTGCATAACCTTTCCACGGACCAAGGTTATGCGGAAAGCTTCTAGAACATTCCAGAAGATCGCGGAACTCTCTAGAAAACGGTAGATTTCTCTGGAAGGCCCAAGATCCTTCTAGGTACCCAAGAACCTTCTGGATGGCCCATGAAGTTTCCTTTTATGTCCCTTAAAGAATAATCTTGGAATATACCGTTCCAGTTTTGGTAGGAAGAATAATCCCTGAAATATTCCTTCCAGAAGTTTTCATGTAAAGCTCTATAAGCCATTATAAAAGGGGGAGGCCTCATTTGTTCCTCACTACCTAAAAAACTTGTAAGCATTCTCCAAGCAATAAAGAAATTCTTACTAGTCCCATCTTTGCTCCACTCTTCTTAATTTCCTTAGCAATCTAGCTAAGTCGTGTTGGGAAGGCTTGCACGAGTCTTCGAGGAGGAAGATAGTGCGCCACATGGGATGAAGTACTAGCAAAAATACTAAGTCCGTGACAAGTGGTATCAGAGCAAAGTTTCGATCGTCGTCATGTCTTCGTCCGAGATCGTCCACCACGAGGAGCAACCCGCATCGCCTAAGGAGAAGGCGAAGCCCTCGAGGAAGGGTAAGAGCAAGGAGCCGTAGATGGAACGGGCCCTTGGCGAGTTGGCGTCCCATGTGGAGATGCTGGAGAAAGGCGTGATGGCCATCGAGCATGAAGTGGAGCAAAACCAGTCGGCTCACGATGAGTTCGCCCATGGGTTGGAGACTGACGTTGCTACGGCGATGACGCAGTTTCGGGAACAACTCCGCGAGATGCAAGCCGAGTTCGAGAAGGAACAAAAGGCTACCAAGGCGGAGATTGCCGAACTGCGCGAGGAGTTGAAAACCAAAGCGGCGATTCTCGAGAAGGCCATTGCTGGTGGTGCGTTTCCGATGAGGGAGGCGGCCCAAAAGGTGAAGTATCCAGAACCCAAATCCTTCAACGACGTGCGAGACGCGAAGGAGGTGGATAACTATATCTGGAATGTCGAGCGGTTCCTGAAGGCGGTTCGCATCGAAGATGAGACCGACAAGGCAAACACGACGTCCCTATTTTTCTCTGATGATGCTATGTTGTGGTGGCGACGCAGGTGCATCGAGATAGAAAAGGGACTATGCTCGATCGAGACTTGGGAGGATCTCAAGAAGGAGATCAAGTCTCAATTCTACCCGGAGAACGTGGAGTACGTCGCGAGGCGGAGCTTGCGACAACTCAAGCACATCGGGTCCATCAAGGAGTATGTGGCGGAGTTCACCCGCCTGATGCTTGTCATTTCCAGTATGGGCGAAGAAGATCGCATGTTCTTCTTCCTAGACGGTCTACAACCGTGGGCGGCGCAAGAGTTGCAGAGGCAACGCGTGACAGATCTGAACACGACCGTTGCAGAGGCCGACAAGATGTGGAGTATCGGCAGAGCGATATTCCCAAGCCCAAGGCAAAGACCACCACCAAGTTCAACGGTGGGGGAGACAAAAAGAACAAAGGAATGGGAGCCCCGTCGAAGGACAAGCATCCTACGAAGCCTCCGACGGAGCGAAAGATCGAGTACTTCGTGTGCGGTGGAAATTACTTCGCACGCGACTGCACCAACAAAGGCAAAAGGGTCAACGCGGTCCAAGGCGGGGAGGCCGAGGACGAGGAGCCTAAGATGGGGGCTCACATGGGTGCCCTGCGCCTACTGAATGCTTTGAGAACAAGGCGGTCGTGGCCAAAGCCCCGAATCGAGAACTGATGTACGTGGACGTGAAAATCAACGGCCACGACACGAGGGCGATGGTCGACACAGGGGCAACCCACAACTTCATCTCGGACGCGGAGGTCCAGCGCTTGGGTCTGGTACTTGAAAGAAACTCGAGCAAGATGAAGGCGGTCAACTCAGAGGCGCGCCCTATGCAGGGGGTGGCCAAAGGCGTGAAGATCCAATTGGGTGACTGGACAGGAGTCACCAGTCTCACGGCCGCGTCACTGGATGACTTCAACATGATCCTCAGGATGGACTTCCTTACTTCGGCAAAGGCGGTCCCAGTGCCGCATCTGGGAGTCGTTGGGATTATGGAGAGCTCCCCGTGCATGGTGATAGTTGTACGAGGCGAGCTTGCGAAGGGGAAGACTCTCTCCGCCTTACAACTCAAGAAGGGGATGCAACACGGAGAGATGACCTACCTTGCGGTGCTCAAGACGGAGGAGGCGCCCGTGCAGGGGGATCTTCCGTCTCAAATCGATGACGTCCTTGTGGAGTTCGGGGACGTCATGCCGAAGGAGTTGCCAAAGAGGCTACCTCCGCGAAGGGAGGTAGACCACGCCATCGAGTTGGAGCCGGACACGAAGCCGCCCGCCATGGCTCCATATCGCATGGTCCCGTCCGAGCTAGACGAGTTGAAGAGGCAACTCAAGGAGCTGCTGGATGCGGGATTCATCAGACCGTCAAAGGCCCCGTACGGTGCACCGGTGCTGTTTCAAAAGAAGAAGGATGGAAGCCTTTGTTTGTGCATCGACTATCGTACACTAAACAAGGTAACCGTCAAGAACAAATATCCCATCCTGTTGGTGGCGGACTTGTTCGACCAATTGGGAGGCGCAAGATACTTCTCCAAACTTGATCTGCGTTCGGGGTATTATCAAGTCCGGATTGCGGAGGACGACGAGGCTAAGACGGCATGCGTCACGAGGTATAGTGCATATGAGTTTATGGTTATGCTTTTTGGTCTAACAAATGCTCCTGCAACTTTTTGTACTTTGATGAACAAGCTCTTTCATCCCTACCTGGATCGGTTCGTCGTGGTCTATCTCGACGATATCGTCGTGTACTCAAACACGATGGAGGAGTAACTTGAGCATTTGAAGACCGTCTTCCAAGTGCTGAGGGAGAACGAACTCTTCGTCAAGCGGGAGAAGTGCTCATTTGCACAAGAAGAGGTGTCGTTCTTGGGGCACTGGATCGGGCACGGCAAGATATGGATAGACGGTGCGAAGGTCCAGTCCATACGGGAGTGAGAGGCTTCCACCAGGCCGACGGAGCTGCGATTGTTCCTTGGCCTGGCGAACTACTATCGACGGTTCATCCGAGGATATTCCGCCATCGCAGCGCCTCTAACCGATCTGCTGCGGAAGGATCGGGCGTGGAGCTGGACGCCCCGATGCGAGGAGGCATTCGAGGCGCTGAAACGGGCTGTGACGAAGGAGCCGGTCCTATCTCTATCGGACTACTCCAAGGCGTTCGAAGTGCATACGGACGCGTCCGACTTCGCCATCGGTAGGGTGTTGGTGCAGGAAGGGCATCACATCACGTTCGAGAGCCGCAAGTTGAATGATACCGAGCGGCGCTACACGATGCAAGAGAAGGAGATGACCGCAGTTGTGCATAGCTTGAGGACATGGCGGCACTACCTTCTCGGCACCAAGTTCGTGGTCATGACGGACGATGTTGCCACGAGCTACTTCCATTCCCAGAAGAAGCTGTCTCCGAAGCAGGCGAGATAGCAAAATTTTCTAGCCGAGTTCGACATGGAGTTGTGGTACAAACCCGGCAAGGAAAATCAAGTGGCCGATGCGCTCAGCAGGAAGGCCGAGCTCGCATCAGTGTGCTTGCTCAAGGGGGGCATTCTAGACCGTGTTCGAATGGATATTATGGAGGACCCGCTGACACAGGCTATAGTGAAGCTTGTCAAGGAGGACAAAACGAGAAGGTTCTAGTGGCTTGCGGAGACAGCTGCTCAAGGAGTGCCATGATACGAAGTGGGCTGTACACCAGCGGCAGAAGCGGACCTTGGCGCTGCTGGAGGCTGCCTACTACTAGCATCGCATGCGCGAGGATGTGGAGGACTATGTGCGCACCTGTCTTGTGTGCCAACAAGACAAGGTGGCCCATCAGAAGCCCGGGGGCCTACTGGAACCTCTTCACGTACAGAGCAGGCCGTAGGAGAGCATATCGATGGACTTCATCTCCGCCCTGCCGAAAGTGTGGGCGCTTGGGTCCATTCTCGTGGTGGTGGACCGGTTCTCAAAGTACGCGACATTCATTGCTGCTTTAACGGACTGCACAGCAGAGGAGGCCGAGCGACTGTTCATCAGCCACGTGGTGAACTTTTGGGGCATCCCGGTGAACATAGTCAGCGATCGGGATCCCCGCTTTACGAAAAAGTTCTGGACGGAAGTGTTCAAAATCCTCGGGACGGACTTGCACTTCTCGACCAACTTCCACCCGCAAACGGACGGACAGACCGAGCGGGTCAATTCACTACTCGAGGAGTACTTGCGGCACTTTGTGAGTGCCAACCAGAGGGATTGGATGCACCACCTCGACGTTGCTCAGTTCTGCTACAATCTTCAACGGAGCGAGTCGTCGCACAGCAGCCCATTCGAGTTGGTGATGGGTCGACAGCCACTTGCCCCACACACACTGAGTGCAGGGTCCTCGAGTAGAAGCTCTGCGACCAACCTGTTTACTTCAAACTTCAAGGCAAAGGCGGACATTGCCAAAGCATTTCTGGAAAAGGCCGCGAGGAAGATGAAGAAGTGGGCCGACGCGAGGCGAAGGCCGGTGGAGTACAATGAGGGGGACATGGTGATGGTGAAGCTACAATTGCAACAGTTCAAGGTGTTCCGGAAAGTGCATAAAGGACTGATTCGGAAGTACGAAGGCCCCTTCCCCGTGCTCAAGAAGGTAGGCAAGGTGGCCTACAAGCTCGAGCTCCCCGCCAAGCTGAAGATTCATCCAGTCTTCTATGCTAGTTGCCTGAAGCCGTACCATGAAGACTTGGAGGATCCCCAGCGAGGAGTTCCGAAGCGACCCACGGCGACCATGACTACGTCCTTCGACAAGGAGGTGGAAGCCGTGCTGGACAAGAGGACCATTCGTCGGCGAGGCGTGTCCCCGTATGTAGAGTACCTCATCCAATGGAAGGGCATGTTGCGACTCGCACGGCGAGTCTAGCTGGAAACGTGCTGATACGCTGCATCAGTTCGAGACCGAGGTCTAGGCGTTTCTCAGCGAGTATGGTTGACGAGGGCATCAACGCCTTAGGTGGGGGAGAATGTAACGTCCCAAACGTTGCGCCCCGCCCGAGGCCAAGTTACATAACCTTTCCACGGACCAAGGTTATGCGGGAAGCTTCTAGAACATTCCAGAAGATGGCGGAACTCTCTAGAAGACGGTAGATTTCTCTGGAAGGCCCAAGATCCTTCTAGGTGGCCCAAGAACCTTCTGGATAGCCTATGAAGTTTCCTTTTATGTCCCTTAGAGAATAATCATGGAATATGTCGTTCCAGTTTTGGTAGGAAGAATAATTCCTGGAATATTCCTTCCAGAAGTTTCCATGTAAAGCTCTATGAGCTATTATAAAAGGGGGAGGCCTCATTTGTTCCTCACCACCTAAAAACTTGTAAGCATTCTCCAAGCAATAAAGAAATTCTTAAGAGTCCCATCTTTGCTCCACTCTTCTTAATTTTCTTAGCGATCTAGCTAAGTCGTGTTGGGAAGACTTGTATGAGTTTTCAAGGAGGAAGATAGTGTGCCGCACGGGACGAAGTGCTAGCAAAAATACTAAGTCCGTGACAGAGGGCTCAACGTGAGCAGCTTCATGTCATGGCTTATCTTGCCTCTCTCCGCCCTGATGCGGACTCTGCTCGCTCTCAGATTATTGCTGGATCTAAAGTTCTGTCCCTGTTGGAGGCACACTATCGTGTCCTTCGGGCAGCCAAAGTCGTTGAGACCACTCCGAGTGATACTCCTGCTGATCGCTCTAATCTCGGTGCCGCTCGTACGGGATTTCGTAGTGGTCGTGGTGGCCGACGAGATGGCCGAAATGCTGGTCGCGATGGGGGAGGGGGACGTGGCAATGGCAGACGTGATGGAGGAAGACCACGCACATGCTTTAATTGTGGTCAGCTAGGTCATTTCTACTGGCAATGCACTCAATCACCTGTTGCTAATATCACATCTGATGCTACCGATGATAGTGTCCGATCTATTTAGATGACTTCGGACTCATATACAGAGTTTCTTGATTTCCAGGCTCACCGTCGTGGTGAAGCTTCAACGTCTGGATCCACAGCCGGATACTCAGCTGCGTGCATTGTGAAACCCAAACAGTGGATAATTGACTCTGGTGCGTCCTCTCACATGACTAGTGACGCAAGTATGATACATGATTATGTAGCTGTCCATCATGTTTCTAGCATTACTGTTGCCAATGGAGGTTCCCTGACAGTCCGATGACGTGGAAGTGCCAGTCTTTCTTTCGGACTGTCACTCAATTCTGTATTACTTACACCTGGAAACCCGTTCAGTTTAATTTCTATTAGTCAAATTACTCGTGAACTACATTGCTCAGTAACCTTTTTTCCTGATAGTTGTGTTTTTTAGGACCTAAAAACTGAGAAGACTATCGGTAAGGGACATGTGGCTGGAGGCTTCTACCTGGTTGACGCACCTTTTTCTGTTGTCTGTGCCGGCATGAAACTCGATCCTTTCGAGTTACATTGTCAGTTAGGCCATCCATCAACCCAAGCTCTCCAGAAAATGTACCCTTCTTTAGATATCCATGCTTCTTTTCATTGTGAGCCGTATAGTTTAGCTAAGCATCACCGGGTTTTCTATCCGGTGAGTCAAAATAAAATTGCTTCCGCTCCTTTCAAGTTGGTGCATTCTGGTATATGGGGACCTTGTCCGGTTGAATCAATAATGGGTTTCAAGTACTTTGTTACTTTTGTTGATGATTATTCACGTGTCACTTTTGTTTATCTGATGAAAAATCGTTCTAAATTGTTTAACATTTGGTATAATTTTTATGCTGAAATAAAAACACAATTTGGTGTTCCATCAAACAAATTCGGAGTGACAATGGCCGTGAGTATTTATCTCATGATCTCGACAGACATTTGGCCCATAATGACATCATCCACCAAACTTCTTGTGCATACACACCACAACAAAATGGTGTGGCCGAGCGCAAGAATCGTCATCTCTTGGAAACAACACGTGCTCTTATGTTTCAAGCTCGTACGTCCAAGAGATTTTGGTCGGATACGGTTCTTACTGCTTGTTACCTTATTAACGCATGCTTTCGTCAGTTTTCAATGGTAGCACTCCCTTCTCTAGGCTCTTTTCCGGACGAGAGTCATTTCCTCTGCCTCTCAGAATCTTTGGCTGCTTATGATATGTTCGGGATATCCGATCAACTCTTTCTAAATTAGATCATAAGGCAATACAATGTATTTTTCTTGGGTATCCTAAAGATCAGAAAGGGTATCGGTGTTATTCCCCTGTCCTGAAGAGATATTTTTTCACTCGGAATGTTACCTTTGTCGAAACCGAATTTTCTCCACTCCCAACGGGTCCAGTTCTCCCCATCTATCCAGAAGAGGATTTTTTGTTATTTCCTTATCAAACACAACAGCCCCCCGTACGGGTGCCCTCCCTTACCGAGCTAGTTTTCCAGGCCGATGGTCCGCATACACCGATTCAGTCAGGGACGACATCGCCCACAGAATCATTCTCTGGTTCTGCCAGCAGCTCCGGCGGTTCCACCTCCAGAATGTCCTCGTCGTGCCTGTCATGATCATCCCCTGTATGTTGATAGCTACAAAGGACTTACCAGTCACGCTCAGTCTCTGGTGGCTACTATTGATGGAATTCAGATTCCCAAGACCGCTGAGGAGGGTCTCAAACATCCTGGTTGATGTGCTGCTATGAATGAGGAGATAAAAGCTCTCCGGAAAAATCACACTTGGGACTTGGTCGATTTATCTACTGGTAAACAGACAGTAGGTTGCAAATGGGTATTCACAATCAAGATGAAATCAGATGGCTCTATTGATCGCCTGAAGGCTCGTCAGGTGGCCAAAGGATACTCTCAAACCTATGGTGAAGATTACTTCGAGACCTCTCATGTTGCAAAAATGACGTTTGTTCGTGTCCTCATGGCCTTGGTCGTTCGCTATGACTGGCCGTTGCTTCAACTGGATATCAAGAATGGTTTCCTCCACGGGGATCTTAAAGAAGAGGTATATGTGATGCAACCTCTCGGATTCGTTGCAAGGGAGGGTAAAGTGTGTCATCTGAGGAAGGCCCTCTACGGTCTGAAACAATTACCCCGTGCGTGGTTTGGTCGATTTACACATATGGTTACTCAGTTTGGATTGTGTTAATCCAAGAAGGATCATTCCGTATTCTACCGACAGACATCAACTGGAAGGATATTACTTGGTGTCTATATTGATGACATTGTAATCACAGGAGACGACAGTCAGGGTATTGAAGGCCTCAAGAAGTTTCTGGGAGAACAATTTCAAACCAAGGATATAGGATTATTGAACTATTTTTTGGGTATTGAGGTCACACGAAGTAAGCGAGACATTGTAATGTCCTAGAGAAAGTATGTGCTGAACATACTAAATAATGCAGATATGATGCAAGCCAAGGGAACAACCTCACCTATGGATCTAGGGACAAAGTTACTTTCAGATGAAGGGGCTCTGATGACCAACCCAGAACAGTATCGTCGAGTAGTTGGAAAACTCAACTACCTGGCAGTCATGACTCGTCCAGACATTTCTTTCGCAGTAAGTGTTGCAAGTAGATTTATGGCTTCTCCAAGAGTTCCACACTAGCAGGCAGTTCTCAAAATCCTGTGTTATCTAGTCAAGAATCCAGGAAAAGAAATTCGGATGGAGAATAATGGACACACTCGTATTGAGTGTTTTACTGATGCTGACTGGGAAGCAAGTCTGACAGATAGACGATCTACATCTGGCTACTCAGTATTTATTGGCGGAAATCTAGTGTCATGGAAGAGCAAGAAACAAAGTGTGATAGCACGCTCAAGCTCAGAAGCAGAATATCGAGCTATTGCTCATGGCACGTCAGAGGTATTATATATGAAGCATCTCTTACACGAACTGGGAGAAGACGCAGGATCTCAAGCGGCAGATCTATGGTGTGATAACCAATCTGCTATTCATATTGCCACCAACCCAGTATTTTATGAACGGACGAAGCATATTGAAATTGATATCCACTTTGTTCGTGATGAGTATACAAAGGGAGTAATAAAGTTTCAACATGTAAGGACCGACGACCAGATAATTGATATATTCACAAAGTCTCTTTTGGGTCCTCGGGTTCAATTTCTATGTAACAAGCTGGACATGATTGACATCTATGCTCCAGCTTGAGGGAGGGTATTAAGTGTTATATTAGAGTTATTAGTTAATGGGCTTTAGTCCCACATTGCTTAGAATAATAGGAGAGGGGGCTAGCCTCTCCTATATATATGTAGCCTCTCATCAATAATAATATATCCTATTATTTTTATCTCTACATGCATCATCGTTATCTGTCCATGACGATATCCTTTCATTTTCGTAAAGTCTCATATGTAGATTCATTACTTATCAACCAAGGACCACACCTTGCACCGTCGACCACGTCACTCGTTTTCTTCTTGGCAAACTCTCCGATGTGATTTTGAAGGTTCTTGTGAGAAAATACCAACCACTACCCAAAAACTGACCAAATACTGATTAAAAATATTCCGAAAACTGAACCGAAATTATGAACCAGCACCGAATGGCCAAACCGACTAAAATAGGGAATAATGGTAATGGTAGCGGTTAGAGTATAATACCGTACAGAAAATACCGAACCGATTATATATATATATATATATATATATATATATATAAGAATTGAATTTTTGATCTTTTGAACTTATGTTTTTGTGTTTTCTTAGAACTTATAAGTGGATTTTGGTATACTGGAACTTATGCTAAGGATTGAATTTAGTAATTGTGTTGGATCTTTTGAGCTCATTTTTAGGTGTTTGGGACTTGTTATGTAATGCGCTAATAAATTTGATTAATTGCTTGGTCGGTAGAGGCTTGGCTTTGTAATTGAATGTTTCCAAAAAAAGTAAACAATATATTTCTAGGTTAAGAGGTTCCATAAGGGTAAGTGTGTTGATTGACCGAATGTTAATCGGTAAAATACCGCTACCGAACAAAAACGAATATTGTTTAACCGAAACCGAAAAAATCGATTCCAAATGTTACGATATTGGTACTGATCTTTTAAATACTGATTTTAAAATACTGAAAAAATCTACCTGAGTGTCGCCGTTCACCCTAAGGACTACCTATTCTACTGTTACTTCAATAGCATCATAATCTCCCTCAATCTACGAAGCACGGCCATTGCATCGGACGCAACATACATTCAAAATACACTTAATAAGACAAGGAAAAATGTGCCATATCCTGGTATCCGTAACGCCACGTCCACGTCGTGCCGTATCGTACTCATGCCAATGTGACATAGCCCTTGAACTAAACATGGCTTGAAGACCGCAAATTCATGTACGCATCCAAGCAAGATCTCTCTCCGTAATCTAACAACACAAACCCTAAATATTCCGTACTTTTATATTTTTTTAAAAATCACTCCTTTATTCCAAATCAAAAACCTAAATGAAGAAGTGATCAAAAATCGAACTTGCTTTTCCATATATGCATACATAGTACAAGAACCACGGAATCGAAACACTAATTGTGACCAAATCAAGCAAAAAAAAGGAGGAGGATTAGAACCGAACCTGTTGCTGGATCCTGGCGAGCTCTTCGGGGGAGATCCGGCTCATCTGCTCCTGCGCGATCCTCATCAACTCCGGATCCATCATGTTGTACATTTTTTTTTCCTCCACTTATTTTTTTTTTCCCCCTCCACTTATTCGAGAATTCGAAAGATGGAGAGAGAAGAAAAAGAAAAGTGAAAATTAACAAGCATGGGTTTTCATAAACGATCGGTTCAAAAACACCATAAAACCGGTAAAATCACTGTTCCCAAGCAGACCCTTAATATGGTTTGATTCTGTAAATAAAAAAGAAAGAGTTTGTTTCCAAATGGCAGAGAATGCAGGAAGCACCAAAGCGGACACTCCTTTGGAAAGAGAGTATCGAGTGTATACGTACAAAATACCAATCGACAACCGACAAAATTAGGTATGCCGCCCATACTATACGCATATTTTATATTGGGTAAAATACATTTAAATCCTCCTTAGATGTCAAGAAAACGTAATTAAAGACTTCCTGATTTGAAAAATCCACTCCGTTTCGATTTTATTCAATTCACCCATCCCGTTGTTAATAACCGTTAAAATGACCTAAAAAGACGATTTTACCCCTCCCTCACTCCCCCCCTCTCTCTCCGGTGGTGGGGGCGGGCGGGCGCCGGCGGAGGGGGGGTCGGGGGGGCGGGCGCTCGCCGGCGACGGGAGGAGGGGGGGCCTCTCTCTCCGGTGGTGGAGGCGGGCGGGCGCCGGCGGAGGGAGGAGGGGGACACTCTCTCTCCGGTGGCGGCGGCAGTGTCACGTCCCAGAACCAGAATACTGGAGAGCGGGGGCAGACATAGCCAGCTACGTATATTGAAGTGCAACCCACTTCGCTATACGGTCACGGCTGTCTAGATACATGAGGGTTTAACTACAAGCCAACAGTCTCTTAAGGTCATGAACAAGCCTTGTGTCTCAACCACAAGCAAGTATTAATAGTTACAAGATGTAAGATCACCAAATATACAATAGTAAGGCGTCCCAAACATTACATATTCAGCTGATCATAAAGCTAGTCGTTACAAAATGTGAGGACTAGCAAGAGTTTAGTCATACATGATCAACCCTAGGATTTGTCAATCATGTTACAGCCCGTAGGCAGACAGTAAGTAAAATGCAATCGAGCTAAACAGGTGCTCGTCGGCTAAACGCCTCAAAAGAATATTTTTACAATAAAGTGGGAGAGCCAAATATAACCCACTCGTTGCCCTGGTTACGCCTGGTGGTCACCATCGGGCTGGAAAGTTGGTAGATCCTCTGGAGCTGCTCCAAAATCTGGCCATACAAAACCAGCTGGATCAGACCCCAGAAAGAGCAAGTGCCACAAGGGAAGCTTCACTCAGGAACTAAAACCAGCAATTAGCACAAGTATATATAAATAGTAAGAACTAGAATAAAGAAAATCAGGATGATATACGACGAGATAACCATGGAACTATTCAGATAACCAGGTTACAATCCGTAAACCAAACAAGGACCGGGGTTGTAACCCTTCATCTGAACGGAACTTGGTTTCCCACCATTTATCGGCAAGATAATATAAGAAATCAGGACATGTAACAATCTGGTGCATGATCAAGATAAGACTAGACTGGTTATACCTCATCCAACAATCACGGCCAAGCAACAATTACGGCTTGATACTTTAACTAACTAGGGTTATCACAGGCCTAGTTACTAGCAAGATGCAGCAAGATTATTCTACAGCCACAAGCCCTGCAGACCATCCAGATTACCCAGGTCGAATATTAGGGGTTGAATTCAGGTGGGTACATCGTCCAGGAAACGCATGTACCCTTAAGTGGCTTAAATGGTGCAACACATGACAGTGTGCTGGAAATGTGCCCTACTCGACGGCAGGCTACAGATCCCAAGCGCGTCCAGGTAACGAAATTGCCTGTAGCTGGGAAATCTCTTCATGACTACTGTGTTATTCTAGTTATTAGCCTTAGTCCATTTCAGTAGGTACCCCTGACCGTGGTACTCAGGGGTCCCATCCTAAGCATGATGCAAGACAAGACAGATTTATTTGTACAAGCACAATCGTCCACGGTGTCCAGGTTATTCATTCTTGTCATATCAGGTAGCTGTCGCAACAGCTTATCAAGATATGTCTTGTTAGGTTTACTTGTCGGGAGTGCGCCACGGCGGGCCACTATCATATCAGGTTACTTGTCAGGAGTGCACCACTACGGCTCACTGTCGTGTTCAGGGAACCTGTATAAAATAACACGGTACTAGCATTCTATCAAGAGACCCAAGTTATATTGAGAGTTACCAGACATGAGTATAATAATAATAATAATAATACACAGGGCTTAAGAAAGGGCCATGCGGCTGGGGCATATGCGGCTCAGGATTACTGGATCCCATGCGGCCAGTAAAGGAGAGCGCATGCAGCTCGGGAGGGGCAGGGGCAGGGGCATGCGGCCATGGAGGCGAGGGCGCATGCGGCTCAAGAAGTCGGGTCTCATGCGGCCAGCGGAAGAGGAGGGCCTCATGCGGCTGGGGAAAAGGCTCTTATGCGGCCGGACGGGCATGCGCTTATGCGGCCAGGAAGCCAAGTCTTATGCGGCTAGAAATTATCGGGCCTTATGCGGCTCAGCTAATGCAGGTCATGCGGCTCAGGAGCGCTGGGTCCTTATGCGGCTAGGAATGGATTAGTTCCCATGCGGCCAGAAAAGGAAGAGGGGCGCATGCGGTTCAGTTAGGAGCCTATGCGGCTGGGATTCAATCAGGGGTGTAGGTGGTCAGCGGGAGAAACATCTCATGCGGCTGGAAAAGTCAGCCGTATGCGGCTAGTTTCAGATGGGGTCATATGCGGCTGGATAGACTTCATGCGGCCAAGAAGGACTGAATCTCCTACGGCTGGGAAATTACATGCGGCCCAAATTCCATGCGGCCAAGAAATGGAACTTGCCGCATAAGGCTATGCGGCCGAGTTCATACGGCAGGAAAAACTGTATGCGGCTAAGGAACTGTTCTTCTTCTCCAAATTTCTGAGAAGAAGAACCAAACACGCCATGGCTTCCAACTCCATAAATCCTTCATCCAGAGTCCAAATCCGAACTTCCATAGGTCAAAATGGGGCAAAACGAGATTCTCTACAACATGGACCATCAAAACTTAGAAATAACAAGGTTAAACAGATCAAAATCGAAGAAATCCGAAAATGAAATAAACTTAGATCTACATGAATTTAGCCATGGAAATTGAAAACACTAAGTACTAAAGAGTCTTAGAATGTTGCAAGGAAGAAAATGGAACAATAAATCTTGAGTCCCTCCATGAAGCAAGATGCACTTGTCTAAGCTTCCTGGTAGGTAAGGAGAGTAATGGTGGAGAAGAAGAGTAATGAAGAGAGAGAAAGAGTTGGGGTTAATAACTGGTAGTGGTGGTGGTAGATAGGGTTCTCTCCTTGGTTCAAACCAAGCCTAGCCGAACCAACCCAAAATAAACTAAGCCATGAAATGCCAAGATAAGCCAAGCAAGGAATCATGCAACACAAGATAAAATACGTACACGTATTCCAAAAATACGTAATACGAACCACATGCATTACAACTCTACCCTCCTTAAAAGAATTTCGTCCTCAGAATTTAATTAAGAGGCTAGAGGGGCAAGAACAAGCTATAATAATCCCAAGCAAACTATAACTAGACAATCAATCATTCATTCAAGCAAGAAACTTAGGACATAAGGCATAAGAAAGACATTATACCTTACGAGTCAAACAGGTCGGGATATCGCGATCGGATATCATCCTCACGCTCCCACGTTGACTCACCCAAAGAGTGATGACCCCAAGCAATACGGACTAAACTAATAGTCTTGTTCTTGAGTTTCTTCTCTCTCCGGTCCAATATAGACATGGGCCTCTCCTCATACGAAAGGTTGGTACCAACAACCAATTCTGAATGATCCAGGATATGGCTCGGGTCTGGGATATACCGTCGTAATTGGGATACATGGAACACGTCATGTACCTCACTTAATGACGATGGAAGAGCGAGACGATAGGATACATCTTCTACTCGCTCCAGAATATCGAACGGCCCTATATACCTAGGACTAAGCTTTTCCCGCACGCCGAAACGAATGACGCCACGGTTAGGCAAAATCCTCAGGAATGCATGGTCGCCGACAGAAAACCCAAGAGGGCACCGATGAGAATCGGCCCAATGATGCTGGCGATCTTGGACAACTCGAAGATGATCTCTGACTCTTCTGACCACTTCAACGGTCTGAGCAATCATTTCCGGACCAAGCATCTGCCTCTCCCCAACATCATTCCAGGCTAGCGGGGATCTGTACTTCCTACCATACAGTGCCTCGAATGGTGCCATCTGGATACTGGCCTGGAAGCTGTTGTTGTACGAGAACTCCACCAGGTGCAGGTGATCTTCCCATAAACCACCGAAGTCAAGTGTACAAGATCTCAACATGACTTCAAGAGTCTGGATCGTGCGTTCCAACTGACCATCTGTCTGCGGATGATATGCTGAGGTGAACTAGAGGTGAGTTCCCAAACTCTCCTGCAGACTACGCAAAAAGTGCAACGTAAATCTGGAATCTCGGTCCGAGGTGATACTGACTGGCACACCTTGAAGCCTGACAATCTGCCTGAGATACATCTCTGCTAACTGAGCCGTCGACTGACCAACTCTGAACAGGAGGAAGTGAGCCACATTCGTGAGCCGGTCAACTATAACCCAAATAGCATCTCAACCAGCTGGGGATCTAGGTAATCCAGTCACGAAATCCATGGTCACATGCTCCCACTTCCATTCCGGAATCGGCAAGGGCTGAAGAAGTCCAGCTGGCCTCTGATGTTCAGCTTTAACCTGTTGGCAAACCAAACACCGAGAGACAAACCGGGCTATCTCCCTCTTCATGTCATTCCACCAAAAGTGCTGACGAATATCACGGTACATCTTCGTAGCGCCCGGATGAATGGAATACTGAGAACTGTGAGCCTCTGCCATGATCTCCTGTCTGATATCTCTACTGGGTACACAAAGACGATTACCATGTCGAAGTGTACCATCCCCGTGGATGCATAACTCTGGTCTTCGTCCTGCCTCACACTCTGCTCTGAGTCGCTGAAGCATGGAATCTGCTGACTGCGCCATCCGAATCCTCTCGACTATAGTGGACTGAACCTGCATACTGGCCATCAATAACACATTGGAAGGGAGAACAACTTCTATGCCCATCTTCTGGAGATCTGCTAACAGCTCTGGTTGGGCTGTTAGGAAATAAGCTCCGGCTCTCCTGCTCAACGCATCTGCAACAATGTTGGCCTTCCCAGGATGAAACTGCAGGTTGACATCATAATCCACAAGTAGCTCCAGCCACCTTCTCTGACGCATGTTAAGATCCTTCTGGGTGAAAACATACTTCAGGCTCCTGTGGTCGGTGAAAATCTCTAACCTATCTCCATACAAGTAGTGCCTCCACAACTTAAGTGCAAATACTATTACTGCCAGCTCCAAGTCATGGGTTGGGTAATTCCTTCCATGATCACAAAGTTGTCGGGACGCACAAGCTATTACCTTCCCATGCTGTATCAGAACACATCCCAAACCCCTGCCTGAAGCATCACAATATATTGAGAATCCTCTGGTCCCATCTGGAAGCGTGAGAATGGGAGCCGTCATCAAGCCTCGCTTTAATCTTTCAAAAGAATCCGGGCACTCTGCTGTCCAAGCAAACTGCACATCCTTGCGGGTCAACTGGGTCTATGGCGCCGAGATCCGAGCAAAGTCTGAAACAAATCGCCGGTAATAGCCGGCCAAGCCAAGAAAACTGCGAACTTCTGCAACTGTGCTGGGCACTAGCCATGTCTCAATGGCCACAATCTTCTGGGGATCCACTTCCACTCCTCCCCTGGTGATGATGTGACCCAAGTACGAAATGCGATCAAGCCAGAACTCGCACTTACTGAACTTGGCATATAACTGGTGCTCTCGGAGAATCTGGAGGATAATTCTGAGATACTGCTCATGCTCCGCTACACTCTTACTGTAGACCAGGATATCGTCTAGGAACACAATCACGAACTGATCCAAATAAGGCAAGAAGATACGATTCATGAGGTCTATGAATACAGTCGGCGCATTGGTTGCTCCAAATGGCATAACAAGGAACTTCCAATGCCCATACCGGGATCTGAATGCTGTCTTCGGGATGTCCTGCTCTCTGACTCTGATCTGATGGTATCCTGAGCGCAAGTCGATCTTCGAGAATACTGATGCCCCTTTGAGTTGATCAAACAAGTCATCTATCCTAGGGAGAGGGTATTTGTTCTTGATTGTCACTGAGTTTAAGGTACGATAATCAATATATAACCTGGACGTACCATCCTTCTTTTTCACAAGAAGCATCGGGGCTCCCCAAGGCGATCCACTAGCACGAATGAATCCCTCGGTCCTGAGTTCTTCAATCATCTTGTACAATATCTCCAACTCTGATGGTGCCATCTTGTAGACTCTCTCTAATACTGGGGCTGTCCCGGGGATCAAGTCTATGGTGAACTTGATCTCCCGCTCCGGCGGCATTCCTGGAAGCTCTTCTAGGAAAACATCTGGAAACTCTTCAACTATCCGAGGTAACTGCACTGCTGCTACTGTCATCCGTAATACTGGAGGAGAAGGTTCAACTTTGTCTCGGGAAAAGGAAAATTCTGGCTCGCCTGGAATGCTAAAAATAACCCTGCCAATGTGGCAGTCTATTCTAGCATATTGGTTCCTCAACCAATCCATCCCTAAGACCACATCATAATCGGCCATCGGGAACTCTTTCAATCTAGCGGGGAATTCTCTACCGCTAACTACAATCCAACACGAGGAAAACACTCTATCTACTCCCACGAGTCCGTTACCAGTAAGTATATTGAGCCTTACTGATAATGACTCGGGCTCCAATCATATCCGTGTCGCGAATCGTACAGACATGAATGAATGCGATGCACCAGAATCAAATAAAAGCTGAAGCTGGAAAGGAGTTGACGAGAATAGTACCTGCCATAACCTCTCCTGGTGCCAATCCTTCCTTTACGGTCATCACCATAGCCTGACCATGACCTCGGAGTGCTGGTCCCCTCTGCTGAAATCCTCGCTGCCTGTTCTGATTCAGGGCTTGGGCTTGTGCATACTGCTGAGGGTGTTGTTGCTGGAATGCCTGGGACTGAGGCGACAAGGGCCTCTGAGGCTGATACTGCTACTGCTGGACTGGTGCTGGTCCTCTCACCGAAGAGCTAGAAAGGTTGGACGATGATGAACCACCCTTATTCGGGCAGGATCCAACCTTATGATCTGCTGCTCCATAAGCCAGGCATAATCCCTGCGCCCTACGACATTCTGCTACCACATGGCCTGGCTTCCCACAATGAGAACATTCTACTGCGGAAGAGTGCTTCTGCTTCTGAGGGTACGTCGGGGCTGAATGTTGCACCGACGTTACTGAGGCCGCTCGCCTCGGAGCTCCAATGGTCAAAGCCCGAACTACCGGGGCTGGTGCTGAAGACTGATTCATCTGGCCGTGAGATCTCTTTCGACCTCCAGCCCTATCCACGATCCTCTGGGAGGTATACTCATGCCTCCTAGCTGCCCTCAAGACTACATCGAAAGTCTGATGCTCAAACTGCTCAACTACTAATAAAATCTCTAGGTGGAGCCCCTGCTGGAACCGCTGGGCCCTATCATACTCGGTTGCCACCAAAGTGGGAGCAAAACGACTGCGTCTGGAAAACTCAGCCGCATATCCGTCGACCGTCCTGCCCATCTACTTCAAATTGATGAACCTCATCTGTAGATCGTACCGAGCTACAACATCAAAATACTTAGTCTGGAATCTCTCTCTGAATATTGCCCAAGCAATGGGTGCCACTAATCCAACGGCCTGTGCCGCCCACCAGCTGCGGGCAAGATCCAATAACTGCAGACGCACTACGGCCACCTTCTCGTTCTCTGGAGTCCTGGCTGCTTCTAGAATCACCTCTGTATCCTGAAGCCAAGCATCTGCGGCAATAGCATCTTCGTTACCATCAAAGAATGGAGGGTTCAAGCGCTTGAAGCTGTTGGCCGCGCTGTTACCCTGATGACCTCCTCTGGTCAGAGCATCTGTCACTGCCTGGTGCAAGGCATCTCCTCGACGATCTTGGGAAGCTATCAATGATCTGATGAGAGCTACCAAAGTGCCATCATCAGGCTCTGCAGGCTGAACTGGCTGGACTGGTGGCTCTTCTTCAATAGGCACGACACTGGAGGCTACCCCCGAATGATGGGCTTGATCTCCAGGTTGCTGCTGGTCCACGGGAGGTGCTCCGCCTCGCTGATCGGCAGGGCCAGGTACAATACCGCTGAAGAAGACGACATAGGAAAAAATAAGGAAGGACCAGGACAGACCAACGATATAAGTAATGTGATCAGGACAAGAATTTCAGGGATTCAGAGGATACGAACAGAGATCAAGGGCGAGTACTGATTGAGACATCTATTCAGTAAACCCTCACATATCTTGATTTACAAGACCTGTATGGGCCACCACTTGAACCATGTCCCGCCCCAAAACCAAAATACTAGAGAACGGGGGCAGACATAGCCAGCTACGTATATTAAAGTGTAACCCACTTCGCTATACGGTCATGGCTGTCTAGATGCATGAGGGTTTAACTACAAGCCAACAATCTCTTAAGGTCATGAACAAGCCTTGTGTCTCAACCACAAGCAAGTATTAATAGTTACAAGATGTAAGATCACCAAATATACAATAGTAAGGCGTCCCAAACATTACATATTCAGCTGATCATGAAGCTAGTCGTTACAAAATATGAGGACTAGCAAGAGTTTAGTCATACATGATCAACCCTAGGATTTGTCAATCATGTTATAGCCCGTAGGCAGACAGTAAGTAAAATATAATCGAGCTAAACAGGTGCTCGTCGGCTAAACGCCTCAAAAGAATATTTTTACAATAAAGTGGGAGAGCCAAAAATAACCCACTCGTTGCCCTGGTTACGCCTGGTGGTCACCATCGGGCTGGAAAGTCGGTAGATCCTCTGGAGCTGCTCCGAAATCTGGCCATACAAAACCAGCTGGATCAGACCCCAGAAAGAGCAAGTGCCATAAGGGAAGCTTCACTCAGGAACAAAAACCAGCAATTAGCACAAGTATATATAAATAGTAAGAACTGGAATTAAGAAAATCAGGATGATATACGATGAGATAACCATGGAACTATTCAGATAACCAGGTTACAACCCGTAAACCAAATAAGGACTGGGGTTGTAACCCTTCATCTGAACGGAACTTGGTTTTCCACCATTTATCGGCAAGATAATATAAGAAATCAGGACATGTAACAATCTGGTGCATGATCAAGACAAGACTAGACTGGTTATACCTCATCCAACAATCACGGCCAAGCAACAATTACGGCTTGATACTTTAACTAACTAGGGTTATCACAGGCCTAGTTACTAGCAAGATGCAGCGAGATTATTCTACAGCCACAAGCCCTGCAGACCATCCAGGTTACCCAGGTCGAATATTAGGGGTTGAATTCAGGTGGGTACATCGTCCAGGAAACGTATGTACCCTTAAGTGGCTTGAAGGGTGCAACACATGACAGTGTGCTGGAAATGTGCCCTACTCGACGGCAGGCTACAGATCTCAAGCGCGCCCAGGTAACGGGATTTCCTGTAGCTGGAAAATCTCTTCATGACTACTGTGTTATTCTAGTTATTAGCCTTAGTCCATTTCAGTAGGTACCCCTGACCGTGGTACTCAGGGGTCCCATCCTAAGCATGATGCAAGACAAGACAGGTTCATTTGTACAAGCACAATCGCCCACGGTGTCCAGGTTATTCATTCTTGTCATGTCAGGTAGCCGTCGCAACAGCTTATCAAGATATGTCTTGTCAGGTTTACTTGTCGGAAGTGCGCCACGGCGGGCCACTATCATATCAGGTTACTTGTCAGGAGTGCACCACTACGGGTCACTGCGTGTTCAGGGAACCTGTATAAAATAACACGGTACTAGCATTCTATCAAGAGACCCAAGTTATATTGAGAGTTACCAGACATGAGTATAATAATAATAATAATCATAATAATAATAATAATAATAATAATAATAATAATAATACACAGGGCTTAAGAGAGGGCCATGCGGCTGGGGCATATGCGACTCAGGATTACTGGATCCCATGCGGCCAGTAAAGGAGAGCGCATGCGGCTCGGAAGGGGCAGGGGCATGCGGCCAGGGAGGCGAGGGCGCATACGGCTCAAGAAGTCGGGTCTCGTACGGCCAGGAGAAGAGAAGGGCCTCATGCGGCTGGGGGAAAGGCTCTTATGCGGCCGGACGGGCATGCGCTTATGCGGCTAGGAAGCCAAGTCTTATGCGGCTGGAAATTATCGGGCCTTATGCGGCTCAGCTAATGCACGTCATGCGGCTCAAGAGTGCTGGGTCCTTATGCGGCTGGTGTCACGCCCCAGAACCAGAATACTGGAGAGCGGGGGCGTACATAGCCAGCTACGTATATTAAAACAGAATACATCTCAACTATACGGTCACGGCTGTCTAGATATGAGGGTTTACTACAAGCCAGCAGTCTCTTAAGGTCAAGCCTACTGTCTCAATCTCAAACAAATAATATAATTACAAGATGTTTGACCACCAAATATACAATAAAAGGCGTCCCAAATATTACATATCGGATGATCATGAAGCTAGTCGTACAAAATGATAGGACTAGCAAGAGTTCGGTCATACATGATCAACCCTAGGATTTGTTAATCATGTTTACAGCCCGTAGGCAGACAGTAAGTAAATGTGCATCGAGCTAACAGGTGCTCGTCGGCTAAACGTCTCAAAAGAATAAATTTACATATAAGTGGGTGAAACAAAAAGGGAAAACCCACTCGTAGCCCGGGTTCCGTCTAGTGTTCACCATTGGGCTGGAAGCTTGGTAGAGCCTCGGGAGCTGCTCCGAAATCTGGCCACACAAAACCAGCTGGGTCAAACCCCAGAAAGAGTAAGTGCCACAAGGAGGCCACAAAATAAGAACAAAAGCCAGCATATCAGAACATAAGAAAATGAAAGAAAAGAAGGTACAAGTAATAAAGAGTGTAACAGGACAATAAACGACTAGTGACGTGGGACCATTCCGGGAGCCAGGTTACAACCCTTAAACCAGACAAGGACCGAGGTTGTTACCATTCGCCTGAACAGCACTCTGTCTCTACCTATTTATTGTTAAGATAAGTAAAACAAGCATGATCAGGGGATCCAGGTACAGGGACTAGACAAGACTTAGACAGGGCTAGACATCATCCATTCACAAGCGGCCAAGCAAAATACTACGGCTTACTACTTTAACTAACTAGGGTTATCACAAGCCTAATTACTAACAAGATGCAAGTGAGAATTTTCCAGTCCCAAGCCCTGCAGACCATCCAGTTATCCTTCCGCGGGTTGAGAGTATGGTTGGGTACATCGCCCCGGAGACGATATACCCTTAGGTGACTTAGAGGGTACAACACATGACAGTACGCTGGAAATGTGCTCTACTCGTCGGCAAGCTATAAGTCCAATTAAGAGCACCCAGATAACAAGATTGCCTGTGACTGGAAATTCTCCATGAACTATAGTTAGATCTAATCATTAGCCTAATCCATGTTCAGTATGAATCCCTGACCATGGGAACCAGGGAGTCACGTCCTAGACATGATGCAAGACAAGACAAGTGGATTGCACAAGCAAGCAAGCAGGAACACCTACGGTGTCAAGTTGATTATACAAGTCAAGTTACAAGTTACAAGTCAAGTCAAGTCAAGAGTGCGCCGCCACGGGCCACTATCAAGTTATCAAGTTAAATCATGTCAGGGTACTTGTCAGGAGTGCGCCACGACGAGCCACTATCATGTCAGGTTGGTCATGTCAGGAGTGCACCACTACGGGTCACTGTCGTGTTATGCTAGTTCCTTGTCATACCATGCCATGTACAATAGTCATTCCAAACATATTAAGTAAACTCAAGTTCATGACAAAAGACGTAAGGATATAAAATGGGCATAAAATATCTAATAAAATATCAATATATAGGACTATAGAAGAGCCAAGCTTAAAGAAAATAAAACCAAATCTCCATGATTGGACAGATTGTGCAAGGGTCCCTGGGGTCGGGTTGCGCAGGAGTCAAGTGCGCCAGGGGCCAACTGCGCAGGGGTGAGCTGCGCAGGGTACCAACTGCGCATGGGTGAGCTGCGTAGGGTACCAACTGCGCAGGGGTGGATGGCGCAGCAGATGGATTGTGCTGGATCAGGTTGCGCAGGAATGGATGGCGCATGGATGGATTACGCAGAAGTGGACTGCGCAAGAGCCATACGCGCAAGGGAAAAGGGAACGCTGGGCTAAGAAGCGCCAGAGCAGTTCAGCTCAGCGCAATGCTCTGGCCTAGGGGATGCGCAGTTCACCAAAGGGTGAACTGCGCAATCGGCCTTGCGCTAAAGAGCGCAGGCCGAGAGGTCTGCTCCTCCAACCCGAGAAGAACTCCAAAACTTTAATTCTTTATATCTTTGTCAAATCAAAGCCAAATCTAGATTTTCAAAGGTCTAATTTGAGTAAAATTGAATTCTCTTCCACATGGAAGCATCAAAACAAACAAAAATCAAAGTTAAATAGATCAAAACCATATAAATCCGAAAATAGTAAAAACCTAGATCTAGAACAAAGGAAACTCCAAATCACAAAATGACAAGTTCTAATGTTGATCACCATGGCCTAATCTAGCTAATGGACAAATAAAAGTGGTTTTCATGTGGTGGCAAGGTGCACTTGCCTATGGTATTGGTGGAGGAAGGAGGAAGAAGAAAAAGAAATTAATGGAGGGAAGTAATGAGGAGAGAGAGTGTTAGGTGGGGACTTATGAGGGTGGGTTGTGTTGTGATGAGGGTGGAGTGTAGGTTAAAGTGCTCCAATGCATGTTAAACCAAACCAAATCAAACCAATTCTCCTCCACAAAATAAACTAAGCCAGGTAAAACCCAATTACGAGAACCAAATCTGCAAGTCAAGCCAATTACAAGTACATGCCAAAATTCGAGAAAATAAATACAGGTCTGAAATACATGCAAGCTTGACAAAATACGTATTCAGAATTTGGGTGTTACAACTCTACCCACCTTAAAAGAATTCCGTCCTCGGAATTTAATTAAGAGGCTAGAGAGACAAGGACAAGCTATATTGATCACAGGCAAGCTATAACCAGGCAAGCAATCAGACAATCATACATACAAGCAATGGATGGAAAACATAAGGCATAAGAAAGACATTATACCTTACGAGTCAAACAGGTAGGGATATTGCGATCGGATATCATCCTCACGCTCCTACATTGACTCACCTAGAGAGTGATGACCCCAAGCAACACGGACTAAACTAATAGTCTTGTTCTTGAGTATCTTCTCTCTCTGGTCCAATATAGACACGGGCCTCTCCTCATACGAAAGGTTGGTACCAACAATCAATTCCGAATGGTCTAGGATATGGCTCGGGTCCGGGATGTACCGTCGTAATTGGGACACATGGAATACGTCATGCACCTCTCTTAGCGACGGCGGAAGAGCAAGACGATAGGATACATCTCCTACTCGCTCCAGGATATCGAACGGCCCTATATACCTAGGACTAAGCTTTCCCCGCACGCCAAAGCGAATGACGCCGTGGTTAGGCGAGATCCTAAGGAATACATGGTCGCCGACGGCAAATTCTAAGGGACGCCGATGAGCATCGGTCCAATGCCGCTGGCGATCTTGGACAACTCGAAGACGATCTCTGATTCTTCTAACCACTTCAACTGTCTGGGCAATCATCTCTGGACCAAGCATCTGCCTCTCTCCAACATCATCCCACGCTAATGGGGATCTGCACTTCCTACCATACAGAGCCTAGAACGGAGCCATCTGGATACTGGCCTGGAAACTATTATTATACGAGAATTCTACAAGATGCAGGTGATCTTCCTACGAACCACCTAAGTCGAGCGTACAAGATCTCAGCATGTCTTCAAGAGTCTGGATTGTGCGCTCTGACTGGCCATTTGTCTGCGAATGATATGCCGAACTGAACTGGAGACGAGTTCCCAAACTCTCTTGCAAGCTATGCCAGAAGTGCGATATAAACCTTGAATCTCGGTCCGAGGTGATACTGACGGGCACACCGTGAAGCCTGACAATCTGCCTGAGGTACATCTCTGCCAACTGAGCCGTTGACTGCCCAACTCTAAATGGGAGAAAATGAGCCACCTTCGTGAGCCTGTCAACTATAACCCAAATAGCATCTCGACCAGCTGGAGATCTAGGTAATCCAGTCACAAAATTCATGGTCACATGCTCCAATTTCCATTCTGGAATCGGCAAGGGCTGAAGAAGTCCAGCGGGCCTCTGATGTTCAGCTTTAACCTGCTGGCAAACCAAACACCGAGAGACAAACCGGGCTATCTCCCTCTTCATGCCATTCCACCAAAAATGCTGACGAATATCACGATACATCTTCGTATCACCGGGATGAATAGAATACTGCGAGCTGTGAGCTTCTGCCATGACTTCCTGTCTGATATCTCCACTGGGGACACAAAGACGAGTGTCGTGTCGAAGCGTACCATCTTCATGGATACATAACTCTGGCCTTCTTCTTGCCTCACACTATGCTCTGAGCCACTGAATCTTGGAATCTGTACACTGCGCCGTCCCGATCCTCTCAACTATGCTGGACTGAACCTGTAGACTGGCCATCAACGCCACGTTGGAGGGAAGAACCACTTTAATTTCCATCTTCTAAAAATCTGCTAATAACTCTGGTTGCGCCGTTAAGAAATAAACTCCGGCTCTCCGGCTCAACGCATCTGCTACAACGTTGGCCTTCCCCGGGTGATACTGCAAATCCACATCGTAGTCCACCAGTAGCTCAAGCCATCTTCTCTGCCGCATATTAAGGTCCTTCTGGGTGAAAACATACTTCAGGCTCTTGTGACCAGTAAATATCTCCACTCTATCTCCGTACAAGTAGTGCCGCCAAAGCTTAAGTGCAAACACTACTGCTGCCAGCTCCAAGTCGTGGGTCGGATAACTCTTCTCATGGTCACGAAGTTGGCATGATGCATAAGATATTACCTTCCCATGCTGCATCAAGACACATCCCAATCCTCTGCCTGAAGCATCGCAATAGACTGTGAATCCTCCGGTCCCATCTGGAAGTGTGAGAATGGGAGCCGTTATCAATCCTCGCTTCAACTTCTCAAATGATTCCTGACACTCCGTTGTCCAAGCGAACTGCACATCCTTACGAGTCAACTGGGTCATCGGCGCCGAAATCCTTGCAAAATCTGAAACAAATCGTCGGTAGTAGCCGACTAATCCAAGGAAGCTGCGAACTTCTGCCACTGAGCTGGGTACTGTCCATGACTCGATAGCCACAATCTTCTGGGGATCCACTTCTACTCCTCCTCGAGTAATGATGTGACCCAAGTACGAAATGCGATCGAGCCAGAACTCGTATTTACTGAACTTGGCGTACAACTGATGCTCCCTAAGCGTCTGAAGGACGATTCTGAGATGCTGCTCATGCTCTACTTCGCTCTTGCTGTAGACCAGGATATCATCTAGGAACACGATCACGAACTGATCCAAGTAAGGCAATACTTCGTCTGGAATCTCTCTCTAAACACTGCCCAAGCAATGGGTGCCACTAATCCCATGGCTTGCGCTGCCCACCAACTGCGAGCTAAGTCCAACAACTACAGGCGTACCACCGCCACCTTCTCATTCTCAGGTGTCCTAGCTGCTTCCAGAACCACCTCGGTATCCTGAAGCCAAGCGTCCGCGGCAATCGCATCTTCACTGCCGTCGAAGAATGGAGGGTTTAAGCGCTTGAAGCTGTTGGCCGCGCTGTTCCCTGGATGACCGCCTCTGGTCAAAGCATCTGCCATAGTCTGGTGCAAGGCGTCTCCTCTGCGATCTTGAGAAGTTATCAAGGCTCTGATGAGACCTACCAAGGTACCATCATCTGGCTCTGCGGGCTGGACGGGCCGAACTGGTGACTCTCCTCCAGTAGGCACAACTCTGGAGGCTACCCCAAAATGCTGGGCTTGATCTCCAGGTTGCTGGTCCACATGAAGTGCTAAACCTTGCTGATCGGCGGAATCAGATACAGTGCCGCTGAAGAAGACGACACAGGGAAACAATAAGGAAGGACCAGGACAGATCAACGATACAAGCATATAATAGGGCAAGAATTCCAGGGATTTGGAAATATGGGCGGAGATCAAGGGCGAATACTGATTGAGACATCTATCGGTAAACCCTTATATTTCTTGATTGACAAGACCTGCATGGGCCACCACTTAAACCATGTCACGCCCCAGAACCAGAATACTGGAGAGCGGGGGCGTACATAGCCAGCTACGTATATTGAAACAGAATACATCTCAACTATACGGTCACGGCTGTCTAGATATGAGGGTTTACTACAAGCCAGCAGTCTCTTAAGGTCAAGCCTACTGTCTCAATCTCAAGCAAATAATATAATTACAAGATGTTTGACCACCAAATATACAATAAAAGGCGTCCCAAATATTACATATCGGATGATCATGAAGCTAGTCGTACAAAATGATAGGACTAGCAAGAGTTTGGTCATACATGATCAACCCTAGGATTTGTTAATCATGTTTACAGCCCGTAGGCAGACAGTAAGTAAATGTGCATCGAGCTAACAGGTGCTCGTCGGCTAAACGCCTCAAAAGAATAAATTTACATATAAGTGGGTGAAACAAAAAAGGAAAACCCACTCGTAGCCCGGGTTCCGTCTAGTGTTCACCCTTGGGCTGGAAGCTTGGTAGAGCCTCGGGAGCTGTTCCGAAATCTGGCCACACAAAACCAGCTGCGTCAAACCCCAGAAAGAGCAAGTGCCACAAGGAGGCCACAAAATAAGAACAAAAGCCAGCATATCAGAATATAAGAAAATGAAAGAAAAGAAGGTACAAGTAATAAAGAGTGTAACAGGACAATAAACGACTAGTGACGTGGGACCATTCCGGGAGCCAGGTTACAACCCTTAAACCAGACAAGGACCGAGGTTGTTACCATTCGCCTGAACAGCACTCTGTCTCTACCTATTTATTGTTAAGATAAGTAAAACAAGCATGATCAGGGGATCCAGGTACAGGGACTAGACAAGACTTAGACAGGGCTAGACATCATCCATTCACAAGCGGCCAAGCAAAATACTACGGCTTACTACTTTAACTAACTAGGGTTATCACAAGCCTAATTACTAACAAGATGCAAGTGAGAATTTTCCAGTCCCAAGCCCTGCAGACCATCCAGTTATCCTTCCGCGGGTTGAGAGTATGGTTGGGTACATCGCCCCGGAGACGATATACCCTTAGGTGACTTAGAGGGTACAATACATGACAGTGCGCTGGAAATGTGCTCTACTCGTCGGCAAGCTACAAGTCCAATTAAGAGCACCCAGATAACAAGATTGCCTGTGACTGGAAATTCTCCATGAACTATAGTTAGATCTAATCATTAGCCTAATCCATGTTCAGTATGAATCCCTGACCATGGGAACCAGGGAGTCACGTCCTAGACATGATGCAAGACAAGACAAGTGGATTGCACAAGCAAGCAAGCAGGAACACCTACGGTGTCAAGTTGATTATACAAGTCAAGTTACAAGTTACAAGTCAAGTCAAGTCAAGAGTGCGCCGCCACGGGCCACGATCAAGTTATCAAGTTAAATCATGTCAGGGTACTTGTCAGGAGTGCACCATGACGGGCCACTATCATGTCAGGTTGGTCATGTCAGGAGTGCACCACTACGGGTCACTGTCGTGTTATGCTAGTTCCTTGTCATACCATGCCATGTACAATAGTCATTCCAAACATATTAAGTAAAATCAAGTTCATGACAAAAGGCGTAAGGATATAAAATGGGCGTAAAATATCTAATAAAATATCAATATACAGGACTATAGAAGAGCCAAGCTTAAAGAAAATAAAACCAAATCTCCATGATTGGACAGATTGTGCAAGGGTCCCTGGGGTTGGGTTGCGCAGGAGTCAAGTGCGCCAGGGGCCAACTGCGCAGGGGTGAGCTGCGCAGGGTACCAACTGCGCATGGGTGAGCTGCGCAGGGTACCAACTGCGCAGGGGTGGATGGCGCAGCAGATGGATTGTGCTGGATCAGGTTGCGCAGGAATGGATGGCGCATGGATGGATTGCGCAGAAGTGGACTGCGCAAGAGCCATGCGCGCAAGGGAAAAGGGAACGCTGGGCTAAGAAGCGCCAGCGCAGTTCAGCTCAGCGCAATGCGCTGGCCGAGGGGATGCGCAGTTCACCAAAGGGTGAGCTGCGCAATCGGCCTTGCGCTAAAGAGCGCAGGCCGAGAGGTCTGCTCTTCCAATCCGAGAAGAACTCCAAGAACTCCAAAACTTTAATTCTTCATATCTTTGTCAAATCAAAGCCAAATCTAGATTTTCAAAGGTCTAACTTGAGTAAAATTGAATTCTCTTCCACATGGAAGCATCAAAACAAGCAAAAATCAAAGTTAAATAGATCAAAACCATGTAAATCCGAAAATAGTAAAAACCTAGCTCTAGAACAAAGGAAACTCCAAATCACAAAATGACAAGTTCTAATGTTGATCACCATGGCCTAATCTAGCTAATGGACAAATAAAAGTGGTTCTCATGTGGTGCCAAGGTGCACTTGCCTATGGTGTTGGTGGAGGATGGAGGAAGAAGAAGAAGAAATTAATGGAGGGAAGTAATGAGGAGAGAGAGTGTTAGGTGGGGACTTATGAGGGTGGGTTGTATTGTGTTGAGGGTGGAGTGTAGGTTAAAGTGCTCCAATGCATGTTAAACCAAACCAAACCAAATCAAACCAATTCTCCTCCACAAAATAAACCAAGCCAGGTAAAACCCAATTACGAGAACCAAAATCTGCAAGTCAAGGCAATTACAAGTACATGCCAAAATCCGAGAAAATAAATAGAGGTCTGAAATACATGCAAGCTTGACAAAATATGTATTCAGAATATGGGTGTTACAGCTGGGAATGGATTAGTTCCCGTGCGGCCAGGAAAGGAAGAGGGGCGCATGCGGTTCAGTTAGGAGCCTATGCGGCTGGGATTCAATCAGGGGTGTAGGTGGTCAGCGGGAGAAACATCTCATGCGGCTGGAAAAGTCAGCCGTATGCGGCTAGTTTCAAATGGGGTCATATGCGGCTGGATAGACTTTATGCGGCCAAGAAGGACTGAATCTCCTACGGCTGGGAAATTACATGCGGCCCAAACTCCATACGGCCAAGAAATGGAACTTGCCGCATAAGGCTATGCGGCTGAGTTTATGCGGTAGGAAAAACTGTATGTAGCTAAGGAACTGTTCTTCTTCTCCAAATTTTTGATAAGAAGAACCAAGCACGCCATGGCTTCTAACTCCATAAATCCTTCATCCAGAGTCCAAATCCGAACTTTCATAGGTCAAAATGGGACAGAACGAGATTCTCTACAACATGGAACCATCAAAACTTGGAAATAACAAGGTTAAACAGATCAAAACTCAAAAAATCTGAAAATGAAATAAACTTAGATCTACATGAATTTAGCCATGGAAATTGAAAACACTAAGTACTAAAGAGTCATAGAATGTTGCAAGGAAGAAAATGGAACAATAAATCTTGAGTCCCTCCATGAAGTAAGATGCACTTGCCTAAGCTTCCTGGTAGGTAAGGAGAGTAATGGTGGGGAAGAAGAGTAATGAAGAGAGAGAAAGAGTTGGGGTTAATAAATGGTAGTGGTGGTGGTAGGTAGGGTTCTTCCCTTGGTTTATGATCAACCAAGGCAAACCAAGCCTAGCCGAACCAACCCAAAAAAATTAAGCCATGAAATGCCAAGATAAGCTAAGCAAGGAATCATGCAACACAAGATAAAATACGTTCACGTATTCAAAAAATACGTAATACGAACCACAGGCATTACAGGCGGACGAGCGCCGGCGGAGAGAGGAGGCGGGAGGGGGGGTCGAGGGGGCTGGCGCTCGCCAGCGACGGGAGGAGGGGGGCCTCTCTCTCCGGTGGTGGGGGCGGACGGGCGTCGACGGAGGGAGGAGGGGGTGTTCGGGGGGTGGGCGCTCGCCGGCGACGGGAGGAGGGGGGCGCCCCCCCTCTCTCCAGTGGTGGGGGCGGGCGGGCGCCAGCGAAGGGAGGAGGGGGGTCGGGGGGGGGGGCGGGCGCTCGCCGGCGATGGAAGGAGGGGGGTGCTCGCCGGGGAAGGAGAAGAGGGGTGGGGGTCGAGGGGGCTGGGGGGGTCGGGGGGCTGGGGGGGGGTAGTTTAGTCATTGTTTTTATTTTTTTTGAAAAAATGTGACTAACGGCCATTTTTTACGGCCACTTGACGGAAAGGACCATTCTGAGCAAAAACAGAATTTAGGGATGTCCATGCTGCTTAAGTTTTCTAAAAGGTCTTATTTTGCGAACGAGGCAAATCTATGGAGGGTTTAAATGCACTTTACCCTTTTATATTTTATTTTGTACTGACCCGAAATAAAACGAGTGTATACGTACAAAATACCAATCGAGTGTATACGTACAAAATACCGATCACCCGAATAAAATACGTATTATACGCGATTTTTTTTGTATCTTACATAAACGTATAATACTTACGTACGTTTGAAAATTTTGGACTTGTACACGAATTTTAAGCCTGTGGAGTTTTAAACACGTACCGTACGAATTTTTAAAACATTCGGCCAATAAAACTTGACTGAGAAACCCAACAGTTTTCACTTTCTTGACTTTTGCTACTTTTAAATATTAAGACTGGCACAATTATCAAAAAAAAAGAAGAAAAAATCTGACAGTTGTAACCAAAAGAAGAAACCTAAGAATCTTTGCACATGTTGCTTGCAACAATCAAAGAAAAACCTTTCGGTTTTCCATCCTACTTTCACTTTCTTTTCTTTATATAATGTTCCCCAACTTCATCTTATTCTCACACTGAACCCTTTTTTATGAAGGAGTAGAGGTGGAGTAGAGGTGGGTAGGCCATATATATATGTCGAATTTTTAGTGCGGAATTTGTTCATATGAAACGTACTAAACACGAATTAAATCTAATCCGAATGTTTTTCGTTAGACGATTTTTTGACCAAATTTTTTACCGTATTTTACTTATATTGTGCCGATTTATAGTCGTACTTTTGTCGTTCCGAATTTTTTCCGTTTGCCGAATTGCTAACAAGGCCCTGACCCAAGTAGTGTCCTCGAATAGAAGTAGAGGTACAACTCAGACAGGTTGGGTCGGACTTGAACTCAATCCGAACCCAACCTGATGAATAATAAACATAGTCCGAGCACAAGCTCAATCCGACCTCTGGTTCAACATATGAAGGCCAAGATCGAACCCGGAGGAAGCTCAGGTTGGGTCGAGTCCATCGAATTTATCGGACTCTTATATAATATTTAAAATAATTTTAAACAAGATCAATAATAAATACATAATCAAATAGCAATCAACATCATTGATTACAAAATACAAACAGACATGAGATTTAGAGGGAGTTGAAGAGTTCGGGTTGAAAATTTTAGAATTTAAACTTTTTATTTAAAAAGTATGAAACTATATATATATATATATATATATATATATATTTATATATATATATTTCTTTTCTTTTCTTTTTTTCAGCACGTGCGGTCTCAGTTAAATCGTGTGTCTTATCGCACACGATTTTTAGCCGGTCGTCATGTCGCTTCAGACTCTTCGTGCGGATCTTGTCAGCACTGGCTTTTTCATCATCGCCCCACACGTATATCTCGCGCACTCCGTGCGCTCCCGAGCCTCACGGGATGGCCAACGTCTTTCGACGTCGGCAACTCAATGCCTCGCTTCGCCCACGACGCCGAAGGCGCCCCCGACGTCTTCACGACGCCTACGACAGCTGATGCCCCCCAGCCACCCATTCTATGCGCACGACACCCTTACGACGTCTTTACGACGCCCATTGGGTGCCGCACGATGGGCCGCGTGGTCGGCCATCGTTTATACCCGTGGTAGAATGGTGCCGGTCCTCGACCGTCCGTGCGGCGCCTCTAGCCGTTGAGTTTTCGTGCACAGGATGCCTCATTCTATCCCACGCCAACTAAACAATATATATATATATATATATATATATATATATATATATATATATATATATATATATATATATATATATATATATATATGGGTTTCGGGTTCTTTGGGTAGCCCGACACGTGAACCCGAGACCAATCCGAATTTTGATCGGGTTCGAATATTTTAATCCGAACCTAAGTCCGAGCCCAAGTATCTTCAACCTTAACCCAATCCATTAGCAGGTTTACGCAATCGGACTCGGGTTTAGCCCGTCCGAGTTGCACCCCTAAATGGAAGTATATCTAATCCTCCAAATGGGTAGGATAAACCCCACATAAATCATATCCAGCTTGGAAACTATTCCAATAAAAATAGTTATCGTTAAATTTTATGTGCTATTTGAATTTAAAATTTTAGTGTATGTTATATAGATTGTAACAAAATATTCGGACTTGACCTAGATCGATATAGACTTAACCCAAAGTTTCGATGAACGGATATGGTACAACCTCTTTCTAGAGAACCACATCTGACATAAACCGAAATCGAAGGTTTTAGGGTATGGTCCGGGTCCAAAAGTTGGATCTACAAGAAAGGCTAAGTCAGAGACTAACCTGCACGTTCCAATCCCAAAAATAATACGGGGAACAAAACACATAGCAATGGCTACATCCGTATCAAGCAGACTCGAGCCAAACTCAATACGTATATGTTGTCTAAGGTCACGTCATCTAACTAGTATATCTTATGACTGAATTAAAGATTTTTTTTTTTATTTTTTTATTTTTTTTCAATCAACAAAATATATGAATATCAAGAATAGACAATGTAAGATTGGTCGCCCAATAACACACTTGTACGATAGGCCCGAAGAATGATATAGGCCTACAAATACAAGGCTACAGAAGGAGAGCAATAATGGAAATAAAGCATAATATATAAGAGATAACAAGATACATGAATCCAAGAAAGAACCATCAATGTTCCTTAGGTATAAGCTCTGCATAAACCTACTCACCTAACCTGGAAGAAAACTAAGTTCTCAAAGAGACGTAACATGATACATTATAACATGATAAATGTAAAACGGTACAACATACACAAGACAGGATCAAGGTACTATTATACTACTCATCTGCATGAATGTAATCGAGGATAATGTTTGTATGCATGGGTTGTAAGACTAAGGGGCAACTAACAATTGGTTTTCATCGTGAGACCTCAGCCAACAAAAATCTAACAAACTTAGCCCATCATGTATTCCTGCCAACAGAATCTAAAAATGTAGCTGACTATGAGACTTTTGGCTGACAATTTGTGATGGTATTTATTGATGATATCCTCATCCATTCCAGTAGCAAGGCAGAGTATGAGGAGCATCTCTGAAGGGTGTCGCAGATTCTAAGAAAGCGTCAGTTGTATGCAAAGCTTAGTAAGTATGATTTCTGGTTGGATCATATTTTATTTTTGGGACATATAATCTCCGGAGCAGGAGTATCAGTGGATCCAAGGAAGGTTGAGATCGTAGAAAGTTGGCCTGTTCCAAGTACAATAGTTAATGTGCTTAGTTTTCTAGGGCTAGAAGGATATTACCGGAGGTTAGTAGACTTTGCTAGGATATTATCACCCTTGATGCATTTGACTCATAAGGATGTTGTGTATGATTGGTCAGCAGAGTATCAAACTTCGTTTGAGGAGCTGAAAATGAGATTAATTTCAACATCGATTTTGACGTTTCCAGTAGGACCATGAGGGTTAAGTGTTTATTGTGATGCATCCGGTAAGGGACTTAAATATGTATTAATAAAGCATGGGAGAGTGATAGCTTATGCATTTTGGTAGTTTTAAGATCATGAGAAAAACTATCTGACGTATTATTTGGAGTTGGCAGCAATAGTATTTGTGCTCAAGTTATGGAGGTATTATTTATATAGGGATCGAGTGGTGATTTATACTAAAAACAAAAGCCTGAAGTATGTCTTCACCCTTAAGGACTTGAACATGCACCAGAAATGGTTATAGTTATTGAAGGCTTATGATGTAGATTTTTAGTATCATATGGGCAAGGCGAATGTTGTAGCAGATGCATTGAGCATGAGAGCTAATGCATCCGTCTTGACGACTCAGAGGTACATATTAGAGGATCTTCAGGAGATGGATATTAATGTGATTCTTCTATATGAAAATGTAGCCTCATCCAGTTTGCAAATTCAATATACTTTGGTCAAAAGGATCAGGACAACACAATCAGAGGACCCACAAATTCAGAGGCTTCAAGCAGAGTGTGAGTCTAATTTTAGGAAGGAGTTAAGGATTTATGAGGATAAGACAATCATTTGTGAGTCGTCTTTGTGTGCCGAGTGAAGATATCCGACATAATATTATGTCTAAGGCACATAATTCTCCATACTCCATCCATCTAGAGGGTACAAAGATGTACCAGGATGACAGACAACATTTTTGGTGGCACAGAATAAAGAGAGAAATAACGAGGTTTGTTTCTCGTTGTTTAGTGTGTCATTAGGTGAAGACCAAGCAATAGATACCAGTAGGGTTATTGTAGCCACTTCCTATTTCGGAGTGGCATGGGATCATATTACGATGAATTTTATGACCTGTTTACCTAAATCCCAGTCAAATCGAGATACAGTCTGGGTGCTGTTAGATTGGCTCATGAAGGTGGTACATTTCCTTCCATTCAGAGTTGGAAAGTCTATAATGTAAGATCGATGGCACCTCTAGAGGGGGTGAATAGAGTTCAGCAAAAAATATTTACCAATTAAAAACTAAGCAGTTGAAGCAAATATATAAATAAACTTAAATACAACGAAGTAAAGCAATAAGTAAGTGGAGGCAAGAAAGCAATACGCAGACACCAAGGTTTATATTGGTTTCCCTTGAGAGGACTAGTCCAGTTCACGAGAACTCTTGCTCGCTATAATCTACTATTTTGAATAGAGATTACACAGTGTGCTTTGCTCCGAAGAACACGCCAACTTCAACATCGTCATGTTTTTATCCGAAGTCCACAAACAAACTTCAACACCTTTTTGAGAAAAGCTTTTATAAGCCAAGCTTGTACAACTCGAATACTCCTAATCGAAAACCACCGGCACTTAGAAGAATGTGAGTTGTCTTCGAGATTTGAAGATTGAAGCTCTTTAAGTAGATAGAAAGCTTTGGAATATATAGAGAAGATGAAGAATGAATGAGTAGAAATGAGAAATTCTTCTCCTTTTATAGGATTTTCTAGGACATAGTTCGGGCAGAACTCGGTAGGCTAACGTTCATAATTTTAAACGTTGCAGATCCAAAAGAATAGGAAAATACAGCTGACCAGGAGTGATCCTAGGGGACCGAGTTTGGTCTGAGTTCGGGTAGACCTCGGACCGAGTTCGGTTACTAGGGTTTTAGGATTTTTTTGGTTTAGGTAGACTTTGGATGTTGGTTTGGCTTGGGATCAAAGATAGGTTTGTTTTTGGTTCAGGATAAACTTCTAAATGCCAGTGATCCCGACGTACAATTTTTTAGACTCAATAAAGAGAAAATAAAGAATAAAATAAAAATTTAGTTGAGACAAATTCTGTGACCTTTTGTTTCTTCTCATATCGAGCTCAAAACTTTAAGTCAATTATCGAAATCGGTTCGACCATGGCTGAATGGGCCAACAATCTCCTCTATTTTGATAATTTGACAAAACTATGATTGATACTTAAGAAGTTGTTCAGCTCGGTGTTTGTCATTGATTGTAGAAGTACAGAACAGTTTTATGGGAGGACTGAACTTAGACTCACAATACAAACTCGCTTGTACAAAAAAAACCTAGGGACGAAAGCCTAGGTACAGCAGACTAAGTACAATTGTTTATTTTAGATTCTGGGGGGTGACGATAGAGGCTCGGGAAGGCGACGACAGCCTTGTCTTACTCCTTGGACGATCGGTATGCAGCCTTGGCTCCAGAAGATTTGCTCGACGTTGAAGAAATGCTCTCTTTGCTCTCTCTCTGCTTTTTTCTCCAAGTCTTCTAATGCTCTCTGATCTCGAAAAGGGGTCTCTCTGGTCGCGCTCTCTCCATTGTATATATTGCCAGGGAATGTATATCTTGCAAGGGAATGGCACCTTGATTTATAGGAATGGGGTGTGATCATTAGGGTTGCAATGATTGCTTCCTGGAGATGGCGGCGGCCTGTGGATTAGTCAATCTAGGCCATTAGTTTTGAGTGTGATGAATCTGGGCCATTAAGTGTAGATTACACCAAATCTCATCAGTAATTAATGCTGATTGGAATAAATCTTCCTCATGATGATCTGCTGATGTCTGCGAATAAATTTGATTTATTCTCCTGCCACGTGTTCCAGATTATTGGGATTTGACCCAATCTCTGATTGCAATAAATCTGGGAAATTGATCGGCTTAGGACACGTATCCTAGGAGCCACTGGGGGGATCTGAACCGTATGAAGATTGAGCCGCATAAGGTTTGGGCCGCATAAGGTTTGGGCCACGTGTCAGGGCTGCTTGGGTAGTGGCCCCCCCTCGAACCTTTGAACCGCATGGAGATGATCATTGCGAGCCGCATAGGGATGTATCCGCCTGAGCCGCATGGAAATGGTTCTCTTGAGCCGCATGGGAAGGCCTCCGCTTGAGCCGCATTAGACTGTTTCGGCCTGAGCCGCATAGGACGGCTTCATTCTGAACTGCATGGAAAGTCTTCGCTCGAGCCGCATACGAACGCCCACGTGGCAAGGCCACATGGCATTTTTATGGATCTCGGGGGATTGTGTCAGAGATCTCTTTCTCTTCCCTAGGGGTCTGTCATTATGACAGAGTCATAATTACCTCTCTTGTGTCAGGGCTATCATTTTTTTCAGAGTTGTCAGCCGTCAAAAAGTTATTAATGCAGCATAGGGCGGAGGGGAGCAATGTTACGCCACGTGTCTTCTGAGCCGCATGGGATGTCTTGAGCCGCATAGTCCCTTATGCTGCATGACTCTCTGAGCCGCATGGGCTTTCTGAGCCGCATAGGGTTTTCTGGCCGCATGGGTCTTTCTTTATTATTATTTTCCATGCTTCTACAAGACCCCCTTCAAAGTTTTCAATTTGCAAAATTGAAATACTTTGAATAAGAAGCATGGCTGTATATTCTTCTGGCCGCATATGAAACCCTGACCGCATGGATATCTTGGCCGCATAGATTGTTCAGCCGCAGAGACTTTCGAGCCGCATAGCTTCTTGCCACGTGTGCGGGTCTTTAATTGTCTCAAATTCGTTTCAGCACCCTTTTTTAGGGGGAAATCCCAAGGGTCGGCTCATTAAATTTTTCTAATTTTATGCCCTGGGTGAATCTCGGAGACGAAATCCGAGGAGTGGGTTTCACTTTTTACGAGGCGGTTACTGGCCCACGTGTCCTCCTTCTCTCGTCCTCCTATAAGTAGGAGGAGTTTGAAGAGAGAAAGGGCTTCTTTACTTTCTTTTTTTCTTTCTGATAGGGACGTGGTCCCGACAATATGTAATACTTTTTCCTTTCTTCAAATAAAGAGTACTTTCCATCCTACCCTTTTTTTGTATTACTTGTTGTGCCTGTGATGTTGTTTGCCCCGCATGGGGGACTTGTTTGTGGACCTGTCATCCATGGCATACGTTGGTTTTAGGTACGGATGACAAGTTTGGTTAGGACACCTGGAACAGCCATGGCAAAGTGGTCATGGATGCTCTTGGTATCGGAAAAAGAAATGCCGTAGAGCAGCTGGGCTCCCGGGGCATGATGAGAGATGGTGGACTTGTGCTAAGAAACTTAGCGGAGGATATTTGTGGACCTATTATCCTTGGCGTACCCTGGCTTAGGATAGGGATAATAGGATGAAAGGGGAACCAACATACTTGCTCAGAGGTAATAAGGACATGGCAAGCATGGGGGTTTTACCGTAGAATCTTCCTACTCAGAGGTAATGAGGACATGGCAGGAGTGAATTCTACGGAGGATATTTGTGGTCAACAGAGGACATTTGTGGACCTATTATCCTTATCGTACTCCGGTTGTGGGTACAGATAATAGGTTGAAAGGGAATCGACATACTTACTCAGAGGTAATGAGGACATGGCAAGCATGAAGGTTTCTTCGACGGAGCCTTTCCACTCAGAGATAATGAGGACATGGCAGGAGTGGGCTCAATGAAGAGGGGGTACATAGAATGACTCAGAGGTAATAAGGACATGGAAGTTCCATATAAGTGGGTGATTTATTTTTGGCGGAATTGAGACGACTCAGAGGTAGCATCGACATGGTCATTTTGGAAGTTTGTGGACCCGTTACCCTTTTTGTGCACTGGAAGTGCGGGTAGTGGATCATGAGAGAGGATCTCTTTTAGGAAGAAAGTTCAGAGGTACGGTTATACATGACTTTCTTTCAAAAGAGTGACCGGGATGTAAGTTCAGGGGTACCAGCGGGTACATAACTCGACAATCCATGAATGTTAGAATCAAAGTGTAAGTTCAGAGGTACCAGCGGGTATATGACTTGGTAGTTTGGGATATCTTTGTGGAAGAAGGGCATGAGTTCAGCGGTACAAGAGGGTACATGACTCAAAAATCTGGAATATTGTGGATGTGAGTTCAGCGGTACCAGCGGGTACATGACTCGATGATCTGGGATATTGGAAATATGAGTTCAGCGGTACCAGCGGGTATATGACTCGATGATCTGGGATATTGTGAATGTGAGTTCAGCGGTACCAGCGGGTACATGACTCGATGATCTGGGATATTATGAAAGTGAGTTCAGCGGTACCAGCGGGTACATGACTCGATGATCTGGAATACGTTGTTTAGACATAATATTTCTTCAAAAACTTGTCGTTGACGGGCAACATGAGAAAGTCTCCGTTTTGCTTTATGAGGCGGTAAGCACCGTTGGAGAATACTGCCTCAATGATAAATGGGCCTTCTCACTTTGGCTAGAATTTGCCGGCAGTTTTGTGAGACATGACCATCGGCCTCCGGACTGCCAGAACGAGATCGCCCACTTGGAATGTTCTGATTTTAACCTTCTTATTGAAGGCTCCAGAGATACGTGCTTGGTATAGTTCAATTCGTTACTGAGCCAAGAGGCGCTTTTCATCTAAGGCCTCCAACTCTTGTAGCCGACGACTGTAGTTATCATCTGTCGTCAATTGATAAGTAAGGGCGACATGAAGTGAGGGTATTTGAGTCTCCAATGGGAGGACTGCCTCACTCCCGTATACCAGGGAAAATGGTGTGTTCCCAGTAGCTGTTCGGACGGTAGTACGGTACGTCCATAAGCATTCGCCAAGTTTTTCGTTCCAATTGCGCTTGTTGGAGGATACAAACTTCTTGAGTAACTTGATGATGGTCTTATTGAATGCTTCTACTAACCCATTTGCTGCTGGATTGTATGGCGTTAAAGCAATATTTTGGATGCGGTGCTTATCACAGAACCGGTAGAAGGCATGGCTAGCGAACTGTGGACCATTGTCGTGGATGATCCTTCGAGGCAGTCCAAAGTGATATATGACGTAATATTTAAGGAAGCTGATCACGTTTGACGTCTTCACTTCTGCAAGCGGGACAGCTTCCACCCATTTGGAGAAGTAATCTGTGATTACGAGTATGAAGCGGTGCCCTCAGGAAGAAGGTGGAGCAATTGGACCGATGACATCCATCTCCCATGCTTCAAATGGCCAGGATGCCACTGTTGGATAAAGAAACTCGAATGGCTGGTGAATGAAGTCCGCGTGGACTTGGCAAGCTTTGTACTTTCTCGTATAGTCTATCACATCTGCTACCATCGTGGGCCAGTAGTAGCCCATTCGGCGAAGGCGGTCTTATAATTTAGGGCCAAGCTGATGGACCCCGCATATACCGTCATGAGCTTCTCGTACGGCTTCTTTGGCTTTCGCGTTTGACAGGCACCGAAGTAATAATCCATCATAAGATCGTCGATACAGCATTTTCGTCTCTGTATCGTAGAAGAATCTGAGAGAACGCCGTTTGATGGAGGTGGCTTCCTTTGGATTCTCTGGGAGGATGTCGCAGACGACGAAGTCGATGAATGGTTGTCTCCAGTCTGGTGCTTCATCGACTGCCTGGGCAGAATAGCTCGCCACGAATTGAACGTTGTTCTTGGGACAGACCAGTTCGTAGCCTATTACCTCCACGGACTGGTAGGCATAGTTCGAAACCGCTAGGGAAACGGCAAGGCCAGCTAGGGCGTTAGTTTCAATATTTTGGAGTCTGGGGACATGCTCAATGAAGAACCCCTCGAACATCGAGATGATGTCTATCGCTATTTGGTGATAGAGGATCATGTCTTCATGGCGAACCTCGTACGAGCCCCGGATCTGGTTGGCAATTAATTGCGAATCGTCGTATGCTTCGAGATATTCTACCCCCAGCTCTTTTGCAAGTTGGAGGCCAATGGCCAGAGCGTTGTACTCGGCCACATTGTTAGAACAGGGTTCTGTGAGAGAGTAGGCGCGATTGATCACCAATCCGGAAGGAGAAACCAGCACCACCCCGACTCCGACAATGATGTTGCCCTTGGTTCCGGTTCTTGAAGTACCGTCGAAGAACATCCGCCATATATTATCGTGAGAAGTTGCATTCGAGTCGGCGACCTCATATGGGATTTTTTTCATATATTCTAAACGACTCCGAACCCGGGTGGGCTGCCAAAAAGTCCGCCAGGGCTTGACCTTTGACAGCCTTTTGTGGAACGAAGATCATGTGATAGGGGGACAGCAATATTGCCCACGTAGCGAGGCGAGAGCTGAGTACCCCTGGTTTAGTCATGAGGACTCTGAGAGGGTTGACTCGTGAGATCACATGTATGGTCTGTCCAGTGACATAGTGCCACGTTTTTTTGAATAGCGAACACCAGGGCGAGGCATTCCTTCTCTACGGCGGTGTATCGGTGCTCTGGCCCAATCATCATTCGGCTGAGGTAGTATATGGCTTGTTCATGGCCCGCATCATTATTTTGTGCCAACAAAGCACCAAGGGAATGTTTCATTGCTCGTACGTAGAGCAGGAATAGTTTTCCAGCAACCGGGGCCACCAGGACTGGAGGATTCGACAAATATTCTTTGATGCTGTCGAAGGCACGCTGACATTCCTCGTCCCATACGAATGAGACGCCTTTCTTCATGAGGTGGGTGAACGGTCGGCACCGCCCGAAAAGGTTAGAGATGAATCTTCTGATGTAAGCTAGCCTCCCTTGAAGGCCTCTGAGTTCGCGAAGATTTTTCGGGGGACCCATCTCCATAATTGCCTTCGTCTTCTCAGGGTCTACATGAATACCCTGGGCGGTGATGATGAAACCTAAGAACTTTTCGCTGGATACGCCCAAGAAAGATTTCGTAGGGTTCATTTTCAAATTGTGGGCTCGCATCAGGTCGAATACCGTCCTCAGGTCCTGCAGATGGTCTCCCTTACAGCGACTCTTGACGGCGATGTCATCAACATAGCATTCTACCGTCTTGCGCAAGTGTTCTCTGAAGATGATGTAACACCCATATTCTGAATACGTATTTTGTCAAGCTTGTATGTATTTCAGACCTGTATTTATTTTCTCGGATTTTGACATGTACTTGTAATTGGCTTGACTTGCAGATTTTGGTTCTCGTAATTGGGTTTTAGCTGGCTTGGTTTATTTTGTGGAGGAAAATTGGTTTGATTTGGGTTGGTTTGGTTTAATATGCATTGGAGCACTTTAACCTACACTCCACCCTCAACATAACACAACCCACCCTCATTAAAACTCTACCTACTTTTCTCTCTCCTCCATAATTCTCTCATTTATTTCTCCATCTTCTTCTTCTTCCTTCCTCTACACAACACCAACACCCATAGGCAAGTGCCCCTTGCCACCACATGAGAACCATATTTTATTTGTTCATTAGCTAGATTAGGCCATGGTGATCAACATTAGTGCTTGACATTTTATGATTTGGAGTCTCCATTGTTCTAGATCTAGGTTTTAACTATTTTTGAATTTATATAGTTTTGATCTATTTTGGTTGGATTTTTGTGGGTTTTGATGCTTCCATGTGGAAGAGAATTCAATTTTACTCAAGTTAGACCTTTGAAAATCTAGATTTGGCTTTGATTTGACAAAGCTATGAAAAATTGAATTTTTGGTGTTCTTGGTGTTCTTCTCGGCCTGGAGTAGCAGGCTGCAGCCTGCGCTCTTTAGCGCAGTACTGGACTGCGCATCCCCTCTCGGCCTGCGCTCTTTAGCGCAGCGCCGACCGCGCTGCTTGCCCCTTGGCGAACTGCGCTCAGCCCCATGCGCCATCCATTCATGCGGAGTCTGCTCATGCGCAATCCACCCCTGCGCAGTTGGTACCCGCGCAATCTAACCCTGCGCGCTTGGACCCTGCGCACTCCATTCCTGTGTAGTTCATTCCTGCGCCAACCATTCCTGCGCAGTTCATTCCTGCGCCCACCATTCCTGCACAGTTCATTCCTGCGCCAACCATTCCTGCGCCATCCACTCCTGCGCAACCCGACCCCAGGGACCCTTGTGCAATCTGTCTAATCATGGAGATTTGGTTTATTTATTTTCCTTAAGCATGGCTCTTCTATAGTCCTGTACATTGATATTTTATTAGATATTTTACGCCCATTTTATATCCTTACGCCTTTTGTCATGAACTTGATTTTACTTAATATGTTTGGAATGACTATTGTACATGGCATGGTATGACAATGAACTAGCATAACACGACAGTGACCCGTAGTGGTGCACTCCGGACATGACCAACCTGACATGATAGTGGGCCGTTGTGGCGCGCTCCTGACAAGTACCCTGACATGATTTATCTTGATAACTTGATAGTGGCCCGTGGCGACGCACTCCTGACTTGACTTGACTTGTAACTTGTAACTTGACTCGTATAATCAACTTGACACCGTGGGTGTTCCTGCTTGCTTGCTTGTGCAATCCACTTGTCTTGTCTTGCATCATGTCTAGGACGTGACTCCCTGGTTCCCACGGTCAGGGATTCATACTGAATATGGATTAGGCTAATGACTAGATCAAACTATAGTTCATGGAGAATTTCCAGTCACAGGCAATCTCGTTATCTGGGCGCTCTTAATTGGACTTATAGCTTGCCGACGAGTAGCGCACATTTCTAGCGCACTGTCATGTGTTGCACCCTCTAAGTCACCTAAGGGTATATCGTCTCCGGGGCGATGTACCCAACCATACTCTCAATTCGCGAAAGGATAACTGGATGGTCTGCAGGGCTTGGGACTGGGAAATTCTCATTGCATCTTGTTAGTAATTAGGCTTGTGACAACCTTAGTTAGTTAAGTAGTAAGCCGTAGTACCTGCTTGGCCTCTTGTGAATGGATGGAGCCCAGCCTTGTTTAAGTCTTGTCTAGCCCATGTACCTGGAACTCTTGTACATGATTGTTTTTCTTGCTTTAACGATAATTGGGTAGGGACAAGGAGCTATTCAGGCGAAGGGTTACAACCCCGGTCCTTGTTTGGTTTACGGGTTGTAACCTGGCTCCCAGAATGGTTTCACATCCCTAGTCGTTTATCGTCCTGACGTGCTCTTTATTACTTGTACCTTCTTTCATTTTCTTATGTTCTGATATGCTGGCTTTTGTTCTTATTTCGTGGCCTCCTTTGTGGCACTTGCTCTTTCTGGGGTTTGACCCAGCTGGTTTTGTGTGGCCAGATTTCGGAGCAGCACCCGAGAATCTACCGAACCTCCAGCCCGATGGTGGCGACTAGAAGGAACCCGGGCTACGAGTGGGTTTTCTATTTTGTTTCGCTCACTCTATTGTAAAATTATTCTTTTGAGGCGTTTAGCCGACGAGCACCTGTTAGCTCGATGCACTTTTACTTACTGTCTGCCTACGGGCTGTAAACATGATTAACAAATCCTAGGGTTGATCATGTATGACTTAACTCTTGCTAGTCCTAGCATTTTGTACGACTAGCTTCATGATCAGCTGATATGTAATATTTGGGACGCCTTTTATTGTATATTTGGTGGTCAAACATCTTGTAATTATATTATTTGCTTGAGATTGAGACAGTAGGCTTGACCTTAAGAGACTGTTGGCTTGTAGTAAACCCTCATATCTAGACAGCCGTGACCGTATAGCGAGATGGACTTCATTTCAATATACGTAGCTAGCTATGTTCGCCCCCGCTCTCCAGTATTCTGGTTCTGGGGCGTGACAGATGATACTCATGGCTCGTTGATATGTGGCGCCAGCATTCTTTAAACCGAAAGGCATGACTGTGTAACAGTATGTACCAATTGGTGTTCGAAATGATGTATACTTTTCGTCGTCAGGAGACATCTTGATTTGGTTGTACCCCGAGAATCCATCCATGAATGACATACGTTCGAAGCCGCATGTGTTGTCAATCATGATGTCTGTGATAGGGAGGGGGAATTCGTCTTTAGGACATGTCTCGTTCAGATTGCGGAAGTCGATGCAGATTCGGATCTTCCCGTTCTTCTTGAGGACCGAAACTATGTTGGCGATCCAATCCGGATGTTGTTCCTCACGAATGAAGCCGCTGGCTATTAGTTTGTTGACTTCGGCTTCGATCGCATCCATGACGCCTGGGCAGAAGCATCGCTGTTGCTGCTTGACTGGCTTTGCATCTGACCGAATGTTGAGTTTATGAAGAGCAATATCGGGATCTAACCCCGGCATGTCTTCATAACTCCATGCGAACACATCAATATATTCTCTGACAAGTTCCAGCAGCGATTTTCGCTCTTCGTCTGTTAAGCTTTTACTTACGAAGATTGGCTTTGGGGAGGATTCGCTGCCGAGGTCGATCTGCATAACCTCATCTTCGGTGGAAGGTTCTCTCTGTTCGAACCGCTTTTCCCATTGTGCATCCAGCTGTTGGGCCCACGACTCTAGCTCGAGGATTTTCGGAATGTCTTCGTCTTCTTCGTAAGCGTCGGCGAATGCCATATTGACTGACAGGACTTGTCTAAATATGTCTCCGATGCCGGTATCCGAGTCGGAGGTTGGTGACCCGGTTGAATGTGACTGCCAGTCACACTCTTCATCTGAACTCTCAGGGGTTGCCGTGGGTGTTACATACCCTAATCGAGTTTTGCTATAGTAGTCCCGTGGCTTGCCAGCCGGGACTGGTGGCTTCAAAGGTAGTCGTAGTCCGGTACCGTAGTTCAAGCCTGGCGTAGTCTCCAGATCATATCCCTGTTTTTGGAGATCGCCAATCTGACACTTCAGACGAATCTTCCCAATTGGGTAGCTCCTGCCCGAATTGAAACGCTGATGGCGGTGCTTGTAGGCGTCAGGCGATGTATCGGAATGCGAAGATGATGTAGCAAACCCTTCGGGATGATGCTTATAGAAGACCCAGGATCAATGTGCATCCGATCCACCTTCACGTCGCCGATGTATCCAGTGTAGTACAATAGGCGATCGTGCAGGTTGGTCTTGATGAGCATGTCTTGTGGAGTGAAGACGATATTGGGCATTGCTCCTGTACATGCACTGTCTTGGAGGTCTGCAGGCTGGTTTTCTCCCGTGAGGTTGATATGAGCCAAGTATGAGTCGGCATTTTGGAGTACATCGTTCAAAGCTGCGCGGACATCCTTCGAGAGCCTCAGGAGTTTATATAAGGATAATTTGGCCGGTGTATTGGCCAATTGTGCCAAGATGTCGAAGTTGTAGGGCCTCTCCAGCCCCTGAGGTATCTCTTTTCGGAGGGATTTGTCGAAGCGAGTCTCCTTTGGCCTAGGTTTGTCGGTCGTCGGAGGCTGAGAAGGCCCTGGAGCGTCAGTGGTAGCTGGCGGATGATCTTCAGTCGAGTTCTCAGCCACAGGTTGGGATTGTGCTCCAGATCGAGTAACGACAGCCGTGACCTCTTCCACATCAGCCGAGATGGTGCGACAGGATCTGACTTTTCCACTTCTCTTCTTGTGAATGGGAGGCGACGTGGACTGAGTCACCTCGTGTACTAGGTCCGGATGGACCCACATGATTTCCCCTCGTGATGTGGTGAGGGGCACTAGACCAGCAGCTTGCTCCCGAGCAGGCAGAAGATTAGCAATTTCCATCATCGCCAGAGGGATGGATATAACACCGTCTTGAGTCTCTGTTGGAGGGAAGCTGCCGAATTGTACGGACACCATGTTGGCTGCTACGGTTATCTCCTCAAAATCGATGGTCAGAGCGTTCGAATCGATGAGGTTTTGGATGTACCATTTTAATTGGAAGCAGTCGTGTGTAGCATGGTGGACGTAGCAGTAGTAATGGCAGAACTTTGGGTTCTCCAGATCTGCCGACCGAGGTTCCCGTCTTGGTGGAGGAAGCTGAATTCTGTCTCCTTGTATGAGCATGTCCAAAATAGGCTTGACGTGGCCGTCTTCGAAGGAGTAAGTGATTTGCGGCCATTGTTTGTCTGCCGATTTTGACTCAGGTTTTTGGGCTGTATCGGCCACCATAGCCTGCTTCCCCTTATTGTCCCGATTATTGGAGGAGCTACCTCCGTTGTTGGTGTTGGCGTTGGGACGCTTGCTCTTGTCCTCCCCTTCTGAGATGTGCAATCCCAGTTGGCGAGCCTTCTTCAATCGTTCTTCGGCGCTTGTGGCACTGATGATAAATGCCTTCCAGTCTTTGAATTGACTCTCGCCCATCCAGAGACTGATTGTCGGGAGCAATCTCTTTTGGCAAATTTCAATCAAGGAGGAATCCGGGTTTCCTGAAGGCATCTTCATCGCGGTTTGGCAAAACCGTTCAATATAGTTCCTTGTCAGCTCTTTCTCTCCTTGAATAACGTCTATGAGGGTGGACATCGTGACGTCCTGCTCTACCTCGTAGAATCTCTCCAAGAACATACGCTTGAAGCCGGCAAAAGAGTGGATGCAGTTGTCTGGCCGGTTGCGGTACCAGTCGAAGGCGACTCCTTTCAATGCCCCAATGAATAATCGTGTGAGGATAGCATCATCATAGGACAGATGGTCGGTGGTGACCTCGAATTAAGTGATGTACCGACTTGCTGAGGTCTTGCCATCATATGGGTTGATATTGAACGGCTTATATCTTGGTGGGAATGGAACATCCCTCCATTCAGCAGGGTATGGTTGCCGCATTCTTAGGTCTTAAGAGTTTTCTCGGGCGTGGAACATGGTTCGGAGCTCCTGAACCTCTCTTTTTACTTCTCGGGCCTCATCTGCAGCGATGGGGGCCGTTATTTCAGGAGGATTATTGCCCGGGTTCGGTGCCGCTGAGTTTGAGTCCGCATTGACCGCGGGACCCGTGCTTATTTGGCCAGGCGTCCCTCCTTACAGAGTTGGAAGAGCTGCTTTGATTTTATCTACAGACTTGACCAAGGCCTGTAGTATAGCCTCCAGAGTATCGATGCGTTGGCGATCACTAGACCACCTTAATTGCTGTCCGTCATGAACACCGTCCTTACATGAGGAGTGATGGAAGGAACGGTGGAGGATGTGCCCTCCGAGTCATACCCATGCACCAAGAAGTCATCGGGGTATGTGGGAATGTTCTTTTCGGGTTCGGACTTGGAGGGAATAGTACCCCCAGCTTCAGAGCTTGCTTCATCTTGAGAGTTATGGATGTCCTCGGGGACATCAGCACCTGTTGTACCTGATGGGAGAGTTGTCTTCCTGGACTCATCTCCTTGGAACATCGGATTGTCGTGGATGTTCGGAGGAGTGCTACCCCCAGTTCCTACGACCCCCAGTGATGTGGATGATGAATCTCCCATTGTAGCAGATTTCGTCTTTGAATGCGTGCCTTGGAAAACTTCGGTGGTGGACAACCGTTTAGAAGAAAGTCTTTTAGCTGTAGTGGTTGATATCTTTGGGCTGGAGATACTTGTCTTCTTCCCTCTCCCCTCGGCGGGGATTTTTTGAGTAGAGTTGCAGGGGTCAACAGGAGGCGCCTCGTCCTCCGAGCTTGGTCATTACAGTCTTTGGAAGATGGACCGCCAGTCTTCTCGTACCATTGCGTTGTTGTAACAGCAGTTGACAATGATTTGGGTGCAGTGACGTCCGTGAGAGGACTCTTTGCACCCTGGGGCACCTTCTCTTTCCTTGCGTTTGTGGAGGATGGCCTCACGCAAGTCAGATGGGTCCGGATCGACCATGTTTGCTCCCTGGATTTGGGAGACTTTTGGGAACCTCCCTATCCGTTTGCCGCCGGGGGCTGGACTCGAGTGGTTCTGTACAACTTTCCATCAGAGGCCCGCATAACAGTACACGGGACGCTCGGATGGTCAGAGGTCGGATCAATGGACCAAGCTTGCCAAGCTCGTGCTGCCTTAGACTTCTTCACTCTAGTGCGTACGGGCACATAGTAGAAAGAGTCTAAGTGGTGCTGTAGAGAATCAGACATGTCTTCTTGGGAGAACAGGAGATCAGGACCATAGGTGAGTCGATCGAAGACGAAGCCACGTGGAGTGGGCGTCGTGCGGCTGGAATCAGCGATCCTGATGCGGCTGGCAGTCGTAGCCGCATGGGTCTTTTCCATGCGGCTGGAAACACTGGCCACATAAGTGTTCTCCATGCAGCTGGAAATCTTGGCCGCATGAGTACTATGCTTTTGGCTAGCAGTTTCAGCCGCATGGTCATTATTCATGCGACTGGTAATCTTGGCCGCATGAGTCCTCGCTTTGTGGCTAATGCCCTTATTTGGTTTCTTTCTGGAGCCCATAGAATCGCTCTTTGCCCCTGCAAGTCCAGCATCGTAGTGCTTTCCTTTGCTGAACTTGGGGACAACAGAATCTTCTACGGCTTGAAGTGGGGCCGCGCGAGAATCGCCTTCACCGTCTTGGGTAGCAGAGAGTACTCCATCGAGGGCCTGGGGAGGAGCAAACGATTTTGGCCTCCACTCTTTATGAGCCTTCGTGGTGCGGGTGCGCTTCTGGACCGGGCCAGCGCTTCCTTCGGAGAGCATCTCTTCGAACGCCTGTTGGTCGAAGCGGACGACCATCTTCTGTTGTGTGGAGCCAAGTTTGGCTGCATCCGATTGCGTCACCAACTCCTCAGCCGTGGAGAAGTTTGTCCCCAGCAGAGTCGCCATCGTGTTTGCCATTGATTGTAGAAGTACAGAACAGTTTTATGGGAGGACTGAACTTAGACTCACAATACAAACTCGCTTGTACAAAGAAAACCTAGGGACGAAAGTCTAGGTACAGCAGACTAAGTACAATTGTTTATTTTAGATTCTGGGGGTGACGATAGAGGCTCGGGAAGGCGACGACAGCCCTGCCTTACTCCTTGGACGATCGGTATGCAGCCTTGGCTCTAGAAGATTTGCTCGGCGTTAAAGAAATGCTCTCTTTGCTCTCTCTCTGCTTTTTTCTCCAAGTCTTCTAATGCTCTCTGATCTCGAAAAGGGGTCTCTCTGGTCACGCTCTCTCCGTTGTATATATTGCCAGGGAATGTATATCTTGCAAGGGAATGGCACCTTGCTATTTATAGGAATGGGGTGTGATCATTAGGGTTACAATGATTGCTTCCTGGAGATGGCGGCGGCCTGTGGATTGGTCAATCTAGGCCATTAGTTTTGAGTGTGATGAATCTGGACCATTAAGTGTAGATTACACCAAATCTCATCAGTAATTAATGCTGATTGGAATAAATCTTCCTCATGATGATCTGCTGATGTCTGCGAATAAATTTGATTTATTCTCCTGCCACGTGTCCCAGATTATTGGGATTTGACCCAATCTCTGATTGCAATAAATCTGGGAAATTGATCGGCTTAGGACACGTGGCCTAGGAGCCACTGGGGGGATCTGAACCGCATGAAGATTGAGCCGCATAAGGTTTGGGCCGCATAAGGTTTGGGCCACGTGTCAGGGCTGCTTGGGTAGTGGCCCCCCTCGAACCTTTGAACCGTATGGAGATGATCATTGCGAGCCGCATAGGGATGCATCCGCCTGAGCCGCATGGAAATGGTCCTCTTGAGCCGTATGGGAAGGCCTCCGCTTGAGCCACATGAGACTGTTTCGGCCTGAGCCGCATAGGACGGCTTCATTCTGAACCGCATGGGAAGTCTTCGCTCGAGCCGCATACGAACGCCCACGTGGCAAGGCCACGTGGCATTTTTATGGATCTCGGGGGATTGTGTCAGAGATCTCTTTCTCTTTCCTAGGGGTCTGTCATTATGACAGAGTCATAATTACCTCTCTTGTGTCAGGGCTATCACTTTTTTCAGAGTTGTCAACCGTCAAAGTAATTAATACAGCATAGGGCGGAGGGGAGCACTGTTACGCCACGTGTCTTCTGAGCCGCATGGGATGTCTTGAGCCGCATAGTCCCTTATGCCGCATGACTCTCTGAGCCGCATGGGCTTTCTGAGCCGCATGGGGTTTCCTGGCCGCATGGGTCTTTCTTTATTATTATTTTCCATGCTTCTACACTCGGTTCGGAAGAAGACTTGATGCGGTACAGAAGGTATGAAAGTAGCTTTGGCATTGAACATTGGTATAATATATTTGCTCCCCCATAATGTACGATCAAGTCTTGTTACTCCCCCATAACAAAACATATAGGCTGAACATATGAAAAGTTTAGAAAACAAGAACTCCAACAAAAAATTAGAGCTTACTTCAAATTTGTTAGTCATATGGCATAATAATCAATAATCAACAAGATGATAAAGTAATTATCACATTCACAAACATTTATAATTAAGTATCATATTACTCTCTCGTTTTGTCACATAAGCAAAATGACATAACGATCGAATAACATTACTCAGCACAGTAGAGAGCAGAGCAGAATATTAACGATAAATATTAAATAATGCAAAGTTCTGAAATAGGAAATACTGATATAAACTGGAATAATAGAAAGTGCATACAACTAGTCAAATAAACTGAAACTGATAATGCTTGAAAAAAGCATTTATCACAAATACATAGTAAGAAAAAAAAAACATAACTAGTGATGCTCTATCACGAGGAAACACATCCTCAATCGTCATCCTCCTCCTCATCATCATCAACACCTGCCATCATGGAAGGACCGGTCTCAGCAGAACGGTAGGGATCATAGCGGGCAGATGAGATGCCCAAGTCTTGTAGAATCACGAACCATGAGAATAGGACCACCAGGGTTGTGAGTAAGGCTACATAAAATATCCCACATAGAGTTGGATATGACCTGAAGCTGAAGGGTGGTACAGAAGTCCATGGACCGAAACTGATCAATCATGAGAGCCTGAAGTGACTCAAGAGTAATACCACCAGAAGGATGAGTAGGATGGGGGTCAGCAGCTGATGGGTCAACTGGAGGAGGAGGAGCCTGAATGGGAGCAGTATGACGATGCTCATGAAGATAAGCAGGAGCAGCATCCTGAGCACAGTCATCTAAAGTGACATCAAAGTGCTGAAAAATGATAGCAGATACATCACATAGAGAAGACGTCGCGGTTTCTTATGACACTTTTCCATAGTAGTGATGATAGTCTTAGGCAGAATGAAGATGACATGGAAGTGAAAATAATAGATAGCAGAAAGCTCCAAATATGAAATCTCATCAATGGTGGTATTTTTCGGAATAATAGTAGAAAATACCATTCTGTGGAGGTCATAGAAGTAGTTGTTCAAGTGTTTAGGGCGAAGAGTGCCTTTGGGACGAGAGTTTGGTGCATACAACGAATCACGAAAAGAATTAAAAGTTATTCCAATAGGAAATTGCACCGAGATGATATCAACTAATGCTTCATCGTTATTAGGAATATGAAGCATGATTGCCAAATCATCAGTATCAAACTTGATGTCAATTCTGCCAACTTTTGATTTAACCGTAACGTTAGTGACCAATAAGTTGCAATAGAACATGCAGATTGCATTAGCATAAATTGGATAACTAGATTGAACTAAATCTAGTAACTCAAAGTGTTCAAAAACGTTGACGTGATCAAAAAATAAGGTAAAATTGATAGGATTTCCCTCACAAATCTTTGTTTGATGAAAGTTATTAAACCATTCATTGGATGCATCTTATGACACACAAAAATCACCATCCAATTTAGAGGGACTGAACAATGAAAAAGGCTGCCTTGTGAGGAGTAGAGGACGAACCTTCATCAACTTTCCTCTTCTTTTTGGAAGAATGGGGAATTTTGGGAGCCCTTCGAAATTGAAAAGGATGGAAGGAGTGGAAATATACTGAAATTGATGGTAGACAGTAGAAGAGAACCTCGAGAGAGCTCTGAATCCAAGTTTTAAGAGCTTGAGAAGCTTGGAGGAAAGAGAACTAGGAGGTTAGGGTTAGGGTTTTCGATGGAGTTTTAGGAAGGCTTGGTGAAGAAGATGATAATTTTGAGGGTTTAAATAAAGGGGAACCTGACTATCCAGCTTCTATTCGGATTCACCCAGACCGAGTTCGGTCCTAGTTCGGCCAAAACTCTAACCGAGTTCGGTCCATGGGTGATCAGGATAGACTTTGGAAAGTGTGTGATAAAGTTTTAACATAAATGCTAATTTAATTAGAAATAGTTGTGTTGAAAAAATAATTAATATTAATTAATTAAAATACATAAATCGTATCGAATATTTTGGATTTGCTGTAGGGGCCGGATCCCAGCTAGCAGTATTCTGAAGACTAGTACACCGTGTCGCTTCAGGCTATTTATACCTGTGTGACAGAAGGGCCCTTTCGACTTATAACCAAAATAATTTCTACGAATTTATGAGTCTTAATCAAATAACATTTAATTATATTACTTCACCATCCAAATTTCCTAATTGTCTTCGTATAAAGTTAAAACGATCTCCAGCCATGGGCTTAGTGAAGATGTCAGCTAGTTGATGTTCAATGTCAACAAATTCTAACTTAATTTCTCCCTGTAAAACATGATCTCTAAGGAAGTGATATCTAATTTCTATGTGTTTAGTGTGAGAATGACATATAGGATTCTTCGTCAGATTTGTAGAACTAGTGTTATCACAAAAAATAGGGATGTAGTTAAACGATAACTGATAGTCTTCCAAAGTTTGTTTCATCCACAAAATTTGAGCACAACAACGTCCTGTGGCTATATATTCAGCCTCGGTTGTTGATGACGCAATAGAATTTTATTTTTTATAAAACCAGGAGACCAATGGCTTTTCTAAAAAATAACATGTGCCGCTGCACTACAAGAAAAAACCCATTTTACAATGTTAGAAAAACGTTGTAAAAGGTCTATTACAACGTTTAATAGAAGGTTGTTATATCCAGGGTTGTAAAAGGGGGGTTATCTTCCACAATGTTTGTTTGAATGTTGTAAAAATGTTGTAGAAGTACTTCCCACAACAATTTATAAACATTGTTGAAATTTATAAAATCTAACAAAAAAGTTTCTACGACATTTGACAAGTATTGTAAAATTACTTTGAAAACGTATTACAAGTGTTGTAAATATAATTTTAATAACATTTTACAACTGTTGTAAAAATAATATCTACCACGTTCAATAAACATTGTACATAGATTTTCTACAACAGTGTAGACACATTGTAAAAAGTGTTCATACAACTTTTAACAAATGTTGTATATTTTAGTCGATCATGTTTGCCAAACGTTGTAATATATATTTGTATGTTGTAATTATAACATCAACAATGATTTAAAAGTATTGTAAATAAATTTTACAATGTTTAAAAAAGTTGTTATAATGTTATTTGACAACAGTTTTGAAACGTTATTGATTATGTTTCCATTTAAAAAAATACAATTTATAAATAAAAATATATTGATTACAATTATACTAATACTAATACAAATACAAATACAAATACAAATACATTACATTATTCTAATTTTCACTCGGCTCATAAACAATCAGTTAAGACGATACAAAGTTAAGGTTGAACCAAATAATGAGCAAAAGGAACAAAATAACAATAACTTGAACACAATACATATTACAAAAGTAACAATTTTAGAAGGCTAAAGAAATGTTCTCTACATCTATATACTTGTAAAACTCCACAGATGACAAACAATAGGGGATACTTAATTAACTTGCCGTTCAAACATCCGATTTACTCAACACCCTTACAGATATAAAGTCAACCTTCTAAATGTAGTTTGATTTTGATTTTATCGGTGATACAATCAGAGTATGATAGGGATCAATAAATATTCCTAAACTAACATTTTTTATACAATCCTTTGCATGTTCAAAATACTATTGTGAAAAATCCTTAGAGCTTTGGAAAATTGAAACCCATGCTCACTCCACCTTGACTCCGCAACTCGTATTAAGTCGACTCCCATGCCCGTCATGCTTCGATAAGTTTTAAACGTGGAACAACATTTATTGATTGTAGTTCCTGAACGCATAAAAAAAGAAACAAGATATAATCATAAGTTTTACATAGGGAATTAAATTATTACAAAACATAGTAGTAAAGAACAAACAAAATCCTCATTTATTTAAGGGTATATGAAATGAAAGGAACGTGAAAAATACCATCCGTCTTCACTAATGTTAAGAGGAAAAAACATACAACTCCCTATTTTTCCTAAAACAATTGAATTACAAGACGAAGAAAGAAGAACTTGATCCTGTGTAAATGCTAAGATGCAAAATGTAATCCAGCTTTACCATGTGTTTCAATTACTAGTTATTACTAAAAGGTTCTCTCTTTAATATGGGTCATTCACTCTAGGAGTGTGCCAACAAACTTTAAAGACTTTTCCAATTATAATCTACTAGAGCAAGCTGAAGCAACCTTTCTACAAAACTCTGGCTCTCTTACTAAAGCAATAATACAACAACAAAGTTCATTGTCAATCAATAAAAAAAACAAGATTATAGGTGCAGAGGAAGAGGTGGAGCATACAGGAAGAGATCATAGAACATAATATAATGGCAACATCAAGTCTGGCTTAAGCTTGCATTTTTACATGTAGTATACTGCATATTAGAAATGTCATTAACAGCCTTGATCAGAGTGTACTTAACTACTTGTGAATGCCCATCGGGCTTCATAGTTCCTCTTCAGTTTCTTTTTCAATAAAAATTAGCACGTTCAATGACATTGAACCATCAAAAGCATAAAAAACATATATCTAAAATAGAAGGAAAATTTGACATTCATACTTGTCATTACAGTAAAAAGTTTCTGGAATAAGTATTAGGTTATATACCTTTTCCACATGGGTCGAGTCTGGTGAAAGATTTTTTTGCAATTACACCCATTAAAATATCCCTCGAACTAAATTCAATGAGGAAGAGAAGTCAGCATAAACGAGCAAATCAAGGAAACAATCTTAGTTTACTAAAACATAAACTTTGGGGATAGCTTACGTAATTATTCCCCTTAGCTTGTTATCAACTGCTACAACTGCTGAACACATCTTCAGTTCTAGCATCCTCTTTGTTACGGTCAACATAGAGTCAGTGGGTGAGAATGTAACGGCCCTAATAAGAAATGGTTCAATCATCTCATCGCATTACTCTCATATTGCTTGCCATGTCGCAAGAAAACCTTCCACAATTCCAGATTAGGGTATTACCTACTTTGAATTTCTAAAATAATGGTAGACGAGGCTGGCCTAAACATTCGCTCACGAAGTGTTTCAATAAATATATTAGGACCTGTTCAGAGAAATAAAATGTTGATGTTGCAATGGTCTATAAAAAGTTTTGTGAAGAATCATCACCAAAAATTTTAAAAAAAAAGAAGAAAAAAACATGAAATACTTCAATAAGTTGAGAAACTCAAATGAAAAAAATAAATGAAGGAATTAGATGAAGAATGATTGCCTTGCACATTCTACCCAAACACACTTGAATATAGTTTACCAGATATTGATGCTCTCTACTGCTTTTCGACACCTTCAACAGCAGCTGCAATGGCCTTTCCCTTCTCTACTGCCCTTTCCATCCGGGCAATGGCATTATAAAGGCACTTTGCTATATCAAGTAATGCAATGACCTCACCTTTCTCCACAACAGGAAAATGTCGAAACTTTCCTGGATATATCAAGGACAAGATAAAAATACTAGTAAATTTCATACAGAATGGGTCGGAAGTCCTTAGATTCAGAGAGTCCTCACAAACCTAGAACCATCTTCTACAAAGCCTCCACAGCTAATGTGTCTGAAAGAACAAAAACATGATTCCGAGTCCTGACTTTGGAAATAGGAGTCTCTCCAATCTTTAGTTCACAAGCAATGACTCTTGTTACATCCTTCCAGTCAAAACATTAGAAAAGGGTTATTTGAATCATTGAATCCATGAAGTCCCTATAAATACAATACGGAAAGGTGAGAATGACTATCTTGTCTGTTAGTATCCCACAAAGCGAATCATTTGACTCTGTTAGAAGTACATCATCAACCTTCCTACTGGCCATCCTGTGACAAGCCTCTCGAACAGTCGTATTCTCAGGTACTGTAAGGGCTTTGAACAAGCGCAATCTCTTTACAGTTCTCTCACTGCTCAAATTCTTGCTAAATAGAAAAGTCACTACAAATATTTGGGTTTTTAGCAGCGAAATATTTCATTGCTAAAAGTACAAAAATCATTGCCAAAAGATTTAGCAACGAAAAATAGTCGTTGCTAGACCCATTGTTGTAGGTGCATGACCTAAAGTATAGGCAACGAAATTATGAAGTCGTTGCTAAATCTTTACTTTTTAGCAACGCGACTACTTTTTAGCATAGCATTGTATCAAAGTCAAATTTTACTTAATAGATTTCCTTCCTGTGCTTGCAAGGCAATCAAGATATAACTTTCCTTCGTAATAGAAAGAAAGGCAGAAATTTTAGCAGAGTTAAAAAAAATTGAATAAAGAAAGTTTTGAGTCTCTCTGTGTAAAATGTATGTGGGTTTCTTGTGGTGAACATGGTGAGGTGTAGGTTTCTTACCTTTGAACTATGTGATCTAAAGCTGGAAAGTTTTTCTGTCTCCAATTGCAACGAGTCCATATGATATAGCTTTCTTGTCGAGGGTGTGCTTCTTCCAAGAAGATCTTTAGTGTTCAGACTCTTCGATACTTCGACATCATCATTTTTGCTTTTGCTTCCACTATCATGTATTGGATCTTCTATATTTGGTGCCTGTTGTTCCATCTTTTCTACATTTGAACCTTCTCTTTTTTTCCATTTTATAGGAAGCACATATAGTGAATATATTAGCAAATTAGAGTATGTGTTCACTGTTGGAGTTGTGTCACTAGCTGAACACAACATAAAGACTTTCCACCATCTCCTTACGTAACGTCTTGTTGTATTCGAGGTTGGAAACAAGTAGTCTGCAATCAAGAGAGTCATTAGAATGTAGATAAACTACTAACAAACAAGAATGGCTCCTAATGCAATTCTTGCACACTGCATGGAAGATGTTAACCACATCTTGTTCTTAGAAATGTGTGCATATTCATTTAGTGTACTTATTTTCCATTTTGAAATCATATATTCTAAATAACTAACTGATTTTCAACTGAAGAAAATAGTCACTCAAATGAATTTTCAGAGGCATCTATGCATATAAAATATTGTTTTCATATTCATTCAATGTCTGTACTCTACTTTGCGGCCGCACATTCTAAATAACTCTTTCCAGCGTCCGTACAAACATAAACTGGCAGTCGTTGAAGTACAATTTATTGAATATAAAGAATAAGGATACATGATATCGACCCTCAGAGACCATCCTATACATAAACTACTTATCCTCCATGAGTCTTTTAGAGATAAGCAAGCTATATAGAAGTACTTAATTTCTTGACTTCAGATAGCATCCTTTAAGCATCACCATCTCCAACAGCCCATAATAAAGTATGTGCTATTACTCTCAAATTTACAGTACAACAATGTGGAAAATTGAGAAGTAGAAATATAGTCTTAAAAATATTTCTCTTGAAAAGAAAATGAAAGCTCGCATTGCAATTAACTTGATGCAAAAAAAATTCTCAAAGACGAGCCAAGCCATGAATACAAAAAGAGGAATATATTGATGAATGATATTTTCTATAAAAATGATGAATGCTATAAAATATTCCACTCGTTGCATTTTAATTTCGCATATGTGTTCAAGCTGCCAACCTATACTCCCATTTCTCAAAATATCAAATTTTCTGTGCACGAATAGGCCGACCCCTTGGATGATGTTGATGGTGTATGGAAGAATAAAGATTTATAACATCTATAGTCTTCATAAATTGTAATTTATCCAATTCCTGCTTTTAATACTACATAAAGCAATAATTTGAAACAAGAAAAGAGTACAGATACAACAGTTGGAAAGGTAAGAGAGATGGTTTCATCTGATACAAATTGACTTCACTTATACATACATAAGTTGGGTAATCAGATTTTGATCCTCGAGGATCTGTACCTGTATACAGAAGGAATCATACATGTTTATAGAAGAAATAAACAATGGAATAATATTCAAATTTTATGGATCCTATCAATAAATAGATGGATCTAAATACGGGGATCATAATAGCAGGCTCCATAATGAACTTTGCATTTGCACAAAAGCGTACAACCCAAATGGAGTAGCTCTTTAAGAATAGCAGCCACTTCCAGTATCAAATGTCTCCTCTGCAATTATTTAGATATATCATCTTTTTGTTTCCTATTGGGACTCGAGCATATGATGTAAAAGATCATTTTATTTTGCATGTGGTAGATGTTTAACAGGTCCTTAAGCTTGCAATGTTAACTTACTATATAAGGCAGCTTATTGTTGACCATTTTTTTCAATGAATATGTGGGTTATTGATGACCATGTTTCTCTATGAACATGTAGGAAGGAAAAATGAAACTATTAGACTAAGAACATGGTACCTGATATATTTTCACTGAATGGATGCGTTAAACAACTTTTGGGGCTAAAGGATTAAACAACTAAAAATAAGCATATAACAAAAGGTTAGTAGTAAAAAGAACCATATAGAAATCAAACTATTGAGGATGAAATGGGCACGTACCTCATATATGAAGGATGTGATGTCAGGTGCAAAAACAAAGTGTCTTCAGAAGTAGGATAGAATTTGGTACAGACACCCTTAATAGATAAAAACCCCTCGACTGTTCCAACATTTTCACAAGATAACTATCTATAACCTAGAGAGGAAATCATGACGATCGTAAACCTAAGGTAAGTAAGAGTACACATCATACAATAAAAAGTCCCTACAAATTTATTTAAGACAATTGTGCAGCAAAATCAGGTTTAATTTGGAAACAAACAATTGGAAAACATAGAAATCCAAAATACAGGTGTTCAAGAAATTAGAGTTACAACTTAGGAATTTTTTGACAAATGTAGATTTGAGGGATTATCCTAGAGTTTTATAGTTGTGAAGAATTGCATATTAATTATCTACTGAAGAACTCTCTGTTTTGTATTTTCGTGAGAAATTCCCTGTTTGGAAGTCATCATATTGACTGGAACTTATATGTTCTATATGCTATCTATGAATGCTAAGTTGTACCAAATTTAATAGATGCAACATGATACACAAAAGATTGAGAAAATAATGGTGAGATGCAATGATTCAGGAAAAGAAGCACCGGATGCCTAAGAGTTCATAAAAGTATAAAATACCTAGATTTTGTTACAAAATTATTTGAGCCTTGAAAGTAACAAATTCGCTGTGCTTTCCTATTTCACCAGAAAGGAAGCCATAAACAAATTCCTTTTCAAATTTTATAATTGTTGATATGATTCCACCTCAATATGCTTACCTTCGCTATCCGTGATATAGATGTTGCTCAACTGAAGACCATCGCAGCATAGGAACTGTAGAGTCGGGGGAGTCGGAGTGGTGTCGTAGTCGGCGGTAGTGGTGGGGCTCCTCGGACCTGGGAGGAGAGGAGGTGGAGTGGGTGTCGGAGGAGGAGGGGTACTCGTTATAGCGATACGGAGGAGGTTGACCTATTTGAAAAGGATCTTGAGGGTCGTGTTTGCTGGAAAGGAGCCCCTGAAGTACTCGACGAAGGGTCAAAGACCTGGAGACGGAGTGGGGGTGGAGCCGGTATCGGAGCAGAAGGAGACGGAGTGGGGGTGGAGCCGGTATCGGAGCAGAAGGAGACAAGGTGGCGGAGGAGGGAGAATGACTCCTCCTCGGTCCAATAGTGCAGAGTGTAGGCGACGGTGAAGAGGACCTACCGCTTTCGCTTTCGCTGCTCTTCCGCGAGCTGATGGAGGTGGTTTCTTGTGGAGGTCTAGAATTAGGTTAGGGCTTGTGTGGAGGTCGGAGAGGGAATTTGAAAGTTTATTTTAGATCTATCTTTTTCCACCAAAAGTAACATCAAAATTTCATTTACCGCCCAAATGAAACATTTACAACAGACCTCAATTTAGTTGCCACTTTTGAGAATAAATTTGACATGCTATATTCTGTTTTTTTTTAAATGCTATATTTTATTGCTATAGATAGAAATGAGAAAATATAGATGATTAAGCAACAATGTCATCTTGTCTATTAACTTTTTGATCTTTGTGATGGAGTTATGGTAACGACAAAAGGTTTGATTGCCAAAATTTGTATTTAGCAACAACAACAAAAATGTGTTGCGGAAGAGGTTTTTTATCAACGAAAAATGTTGCATTGCTAAAAACTTCGTTGCCTTATGGGGTATTTCTTGTAGTGAGTTAAGCATTCATGTACTTTTCTACTTGACTGTGGATATATTATTATATTTGTGACAATCTGAAGTCCAAGAGGGTGTCGCTTGGGAGAACAGTAAGGCTTGTTATTTGCATCATGGAGGATATGGATTCGATTTACGAAAACATCCTCTCCGGTATAAAGCATTGTTACTCCATTTAGGAAGGCATACACGTACCAAGTACTTGTATTCCTCGGGTGCTCCTGGGGTACGTGTACTCCAAAATTTTTATTTGTTTCTATTCTAAAATTTGGCTACTTTGGGTACTTTTCTAGTGCAACTCATTAGATATGACCTTGTCTTTTAAAATATAGCTTAGATAAATTTGTTTAAGAAATCAAACTTTCTTGATATGACCTTGCTTGTTCCTGTAGGATCACAATTTCCAAGTCATAGAAACATACCATTGTGTGTATATATTTTTTTTGTTTTATTTTTTTATTACATATATATATATATATATATATATATATATATATATATATATATATATATATATATATATTAAAAGATGATTAAAATACATGCAATACACACACACACACACACACACACACACACACACACACACACACACACACACACACACACACACACACATATATATATATATATATATATATATATACATGTGTTGCACGTATTTTAATCATCTTTTAATTAACTTCCCCTTTTACTTGGATAGAGCAAAAGAAACAAAACGACCATACTATATTTCCCATAAAATAAAATCTATAAATAATTACCTAAATGTCCTCATTAAATTTAATGATTAATTTATATATATATATATATATATATATATATATATATATATATATATATATATATATATATATATATATATATATATATACATGTGTTGCACGTATTTTAATCATCTTTTAATTAACTTCCCCTTTTACTTGGATAGAGAAAAAGAAACCAAACGACCATACTATATTTCCCATAAAATAAAATCTATAAATAATTACCTAAATGTCCTCATTAAATTTAATGATTAATTTTTATAATTAAAGTTAGGCAATTTTGGAAGGAAAAAATCCACTATGAAGTCAACTTTTCCTATTATATAGTATAGATACTATATTTCCCATAAAATAAAATCTATACATAATTACCTAAATGTCCTCATTAAATTTAATGATTAATTTTTATAATTAAAGTTAGGAAATTTTGGAAGAAAAAAATCCACTATGAAGTCAACTTTTCTTATTATATAGTAGTATAGATATAGGGCTGGACCAAATGAGTTAAAAGTGAACCTACTTATTAAGTTAATGACCAACATAATCCTTTAATAAATCGAAGTTTGCTTTCCAACTTTATATTTTTATATTATACAAAAAGTTGACATTTCTATATTTAATAAATCGAGAACAAAAGTTGTAAGGAACGAAGGGTTCACAATGAGCTTGCTCTTTTGTATTACAATTCTCAATGTCCTCTTATATATATTATTTATTTTAGGAGGGCCCTAGCATAAATAATTATCAATTATTATATTTTTCGTATATTTAGTGCTTGTATGCTCCTTAGTGTGCAACTGTTTGGTTGGTACCACACAATATGTACATTTGCTAGCAACAAAGTGACTTTACTTTGGTCCATTAAAATTTTTTATCAACTCAAGCTAATTTAAAAATATAATGACACCATATAAAATAATAACTAATTTATAGAATAGAAGAACACTTCTTTTTGGGAGGGATGAAAAATTTAGGAAGAAATTCAACACACCCCATCACCAACCACACTAACACATGTAAGAAACATGTAACTTATTATGGATGAGGTGTGTCTCTTTTTTGGACAAACACATGGATATGTAATTTAAAATATTTAAAAGATAGATACGTTCACGACATTTATCTATAGTGGCAAAATATAGATAAATTTACAACAATGTATAAACATTGTGAAATACACATCTTTTATAACATTTAATAAACATTGTTGAATATAAACCTTTTACAATGTTTATTAAACATTGTAAAGTGACAATACATACACAATGTTTATATAAAGTTGTACAATAAAATTACTTTTACAACATCATACAAATATTGTGAAATTCAGAAAACTTAATACATTTGATAAACGTTGTTGAACATGATATTTTTACAATATTTTAAAAATATTGTCAAAATTAATAACTTTGACAACATTAAATAAACGTTGTTAAAATTAATAGATTTTACATTGTTAATAAAACGTTGTTGAAGATAGTAATACACAACTTTGTGAATGACCATTGTAGAAGCATTAACGCTTGAATATTAAACGTTGTTTACACTGGTATTTTACAACATTTTTACAATAAAGGTTGTAGAAGATCTTTCATTTTTACAACGTTTTCAGGATGTGTTGTAGATGAAACGTTGTAAAAAGGATTTTTTCTTGTAGTGCTGGTACTTTTACGATCGACTTTGCATCCGACAAAATCCGCGTCCGAGTAACTTATCAGGTCAAACGAATAGGTTTTGGGATACCAAGGACCAGTCGTCAAAGTTCCTTTAAGGTATCGCAAGATATGCTTAACGACATTCATATGTGATTCTTTTGTACAAGCATGATATCTAGCACATAAGCATACAAAAAATATAATGTCAGGTCGACTAGCAGTTAACTATAGTAAACTACCAATCATACCTCTATACTTACGTACATCAGTTGATGTACCACTTTCATCTATATCAAGCTTTGTAGACGTTGCCATAGGTGTGCCAATAGGTTTGATGTTATCCATGTCAAATTTCTTTAGCAAGTCTTTTGTATACTTTGCCTGATTGATGAATATCCCTTGTAAACTTTGCTTGATTTGTAGCCTAAGGAAGAATGTTAGTTCTTCCATCATGCTCATTTTGAATTTACTCTGCATACACTTAGCAAACTCGTTACATAGCATCTTATTAGTTGATCCAAAAATTATGTCATCTACATTTATCTACACTAGCAAAATATTTTTATCCAAAGATTTTATAAAGAGAGTAGAATCAACCTTCCCTTTTGAAAAACTGTGTCCAAGCAAGAAGGAACTAAGGCACTTATACCATGCACGAGGTGCTTGTTTGAGACCACAGAGAGCCTTGCAAAGGTTGAATACGTGATCGGGATTTTTGAAATATTTGAAGTCAGGAGGTTGCTTTACAAAAACTTTTTCTTTTATAAAACCATTTAGAAAAGCACTTTTGACATCCATTTGGAAAAGTTTGAAACCATGAAAACTTGTAAAGGCACAAAGCATATGAATGGACTCTAGTCTAGCAACTGGAGCATACGTCTCATCACAGTTAATGCCTTCTTCTTGATTATAGCCTTGAGCTACTAGACGTACTTTGTTGTGTATGACTGAACCATTCTCATCTAACTTATTTCGAAACACCCACTTGGTACCAATGATCGGATGATTAATAGGTCTAGGAACAAGTTCCCAAACTTGATTCTGTTCAAATTGGTTTAGTTTCTCTTGTATTACAGAAATCCAAAATTTATTATTAAAAACTTTTAAAACATTTTTAGGTTCTATTTTAGAAATAAATGCAATATTAGCAACTATCTCTCTTGTGCTTGAGCGAGTACTTACACCTCTTGATATATTACCTACTGCTAGTTCTTCCGGATGATCTGGTGTAAACTGTAATCGTTTTGGCAGACTCTCCAGGTAGGACGAGGATGGTGTATCTTTTGATATTCTGTTGGAGGGAGTTTTATCTTCTTCATTATCACTATCGTCGTTGTGTTGACTATTCAGCTCGTCGAATGTGACATTTATTGACTTCAACAACCAGTGATCTCTTATTGAATACTCTATATCTTTTGCTCTTTGTAGCATACCCCAAGAATATGCCCTGATCAGCTTTTTCATCAAAATTTCCCAAGTTATCTTTTGTGTTCAAGATGAAATTTCTGTAACCAAAGACCTTGAAATAACTGATGTTAGGAGTTCTATTAAACCATAATTCATATGGAGTCTTTTTAGAGATTGGTCTAATAAGAACTCTATTCAAAACAAGGTAAGCTGTATAAACAGCTTCTGTCCAAAAATATTTTAGAAGATTGTGCTGGTTTAGCATAACTCTGGCCATATCTCTAAGAGTTCTATTCTTTCTCTCCACAACGCCATTCTGTTGAGGAGTTCTTGGGCAAGAAAATTTATGTGATAATCCATTTGAATCACAGAAGGATTTAAATTCATGATTATCAAATTCTCTTCCATGATCACTTCGTATCCGAGTAATCATGAATCCTTTCTTATTTTGTACCTTTTTACAAAAAGATACAATTTAGAAAAGGCCTCATTTTTATTTGTAAGAAAGTAAACCCAAGTATATTGTGAATAGTCATCAACTACCACGTAAGCATATAGCTTACCGCCAAGACTGGCGACTCTACTTGGTCCAAACAAGTACATATGTAATAATTGCAATGGTCTAGAGGTACTTATAATATTTATTGATTTGAAAGATGATCTAGATGCCTTGTTCTTTTTACATTCGGCATAGACAATATCTTTTTTGAATGTAATATCAGGTAAACCTCTTACCAGTTTCTTGGTGGATAATCTTGCAATAGTGTCCATGTTCGTATGTCTAAGACGTATATGCCATACCCAGATTTTGTCTTGAGTTGTGAATAGACAGTTCCCTATATTGTTAGTCTTTTCTGACAGATATAGTACATATATATTGTCCTCTCTTATTCCCTCAAAGGAAGTTTTTCCAGAAGTTTTATCGTAAACAAAATATTTATTCTTAACAAAATTAATTTCATAACCATGATCAGCCAGTTGACTAATACTTAGCAGGTTATGTTTTAATTCTGTTACTAAACATATATCTTTAATAATTGGTGAGGGAGAAGTGTCTATGTTGCCAATTCCAATAATATGTCCTTTCAGGTTGTTCCTAAAGGAGACATAGCCTTCTTTCTTCATTGATAGAGTTGCAAACAATGTGTTGTCACCTATCATATGGCTGGAGCAACCACTATCGAGAATCCACTTGCTTCTAGTGGGAGGAGGAAGGTCCACCTACAACACAAGTTGAAGATGTAACCTTTGGTACCAACTTTCTTAAGGGTCCTAATTTGTTAGCTTTTGGAACCCATACATACACATTCAAATCTACTAGCATTCTAATCTTACTTTAATGTGATATATGTCCTTTTATACCACAATAGTGACATGTAGCAGAAGTGTTAGTGCTAGGTGTAGTTTGAAGATCATGTATATGTGATTTTGAAGAAGTATGTGTTTTCTTATTGTGTGAAAAGGTATACATATATGCATGGCTTCTGGCAGTTCTAGTAGTGTTGGTCGTGTTGTTTTTGTGCTTAACCTTGTGACTTGTTGTTTGCAAAAACAAAAGTATAAACTTTATTTTAACAAACTTTGTAAAGAGATTACAAGAATTCTGGAAAAGGTACAACTGTAGGAATCCAATCTAGAAGACGATTGCTTTATCCTTTGGACGATGTGAACTTTGAAGACGATAGACTCGAAAGTTGAAGGTGAAGGCAAAAGCCTCGGAAGAATGCAGCAGCACTTGGGCAAGAACTCCTGAACTCTCTGATATTTCTGAACTTTATGTCTGATCCCCTTGAATGAAGACTTGAAACTCTATTTATAGAGTTCTGGAAATAACTAACTTTTAGTTATTCTGAATGGCACAAGTTGGATTGCGCATGGACTGGTTTGCGCAGCATCAGACTGCGCTAGCAGTTGTTGGATCGTGGGCCAACTGTCTTGGACACATGGCATCTCTTGATTGAATTGCGCATGATCGTGTGCAGACGGTTGCCACGTAGTGAGCTATTGATGGCATGAATGCCACGTGTATATTTGTTAGTTATCCTGATGAAGTGTGCCACCTGAATTGCGCTGACTTCCGATTGCGCGAGGTTGGACTGTACAACAGAGTGCCTGGCTGATTGTGCTGCATGTACAGCTGTCCTTGAGCGCCGTGCTGCACAATAAACGAACAGTCTCCTCGTTTTCCGTGCTGTCAGTTGTCAGAAGATTTGATTTTGTCAGGTAATGATGACAAGGCCACGTCAGCTTTGCGCAGTTGAGAGTGTGCACAGTCTAGTCTGCGCAATCTGGATGATGCACAATCTGATGTATGCGCAGTTCATTTGAAAGGTGCATTTCTTGATTTTCATGACTTTGTTGATGGGTGCAACTTGATTTTTAGGACCTACAAGACCCCCTTCAAAGTTTTCGAAAGTTGAATTTCAAAGTTTCAAAATACTTTGAATTTTGAATTTTAAAATCAAGTTGCGTATATGTTGAGCTGTCTGCACAATCGGATGAATCGTCAAATGAATTGTCGGATGATTTGAATGAACGGACGAACCGTCGAATGAAATGAACGGGTGAACCGTCGAATGATGGTAACGAACGGGCGAACCGTCGGATGATAATGAACGGGTGAACCGTCGAATGATGGTAACGAACGGGCGAACCGTCGGATGATAATGAACGGGCAAACCGTCAGATGATGGTAACGAACGGGCAAACTGTCGGATGATAATGAACGGGTGAACCGTCAGATGAATGTGTCACTTCGTTGTTTGGAGAATCTCTGCCTATAAATAGAACAGAAATCTGGCAGGAATGACCACTTCCACTCTTCAACATAAAGATGTCGTCTGGAGATGCATCCAAGAAGGCTGAAATCGCCCCGAAGGTTGAATCGGGCACTGAAGAACGTCCTGCCGAACCAGTCCATCCAAAGCAGATAGAAGTAAGCGAAGGTTCGTCTACACCTAAACTACCGCGGGATATCCTGGACTTCCTGCTTGAAACAGGGAACCAGGAAAGACTGAAGAGGAAGAGGCCATGTGAATGGCTGCTTGCAAGTTCCTGGTGGGTTCCAGCAAGGATGTTCTCGACTCTTTTGCTGATTATGTCTTTGATAAGGATGGTAGTGGTCCGCGTCCCAATGTCGAGAAGGATGATAGTGACCTTCCTTAATATCATGTACTATCATTAATGATGAAATAAAATTAAATTTTATTTATGAACTTGTCTGATGATTTACAAGCATTTACATTTATACATAATACTTTTTAAGGAATTTGCCATTGATAGGCATCATAGCAATTCGACCATCCAGCTCTGAGAGTTGATAGGCTCCATTTGAGAAGACTTTGCTTACAATATAGGGCCCTTCCCACTTTGCGTCGAATTTGCCTTTGCTCATATGAGTCATAGTCATAGGACGTCTGACCGTTAGAACAAGTTCTCCTTGCTGAAAGGCTCTGACTTTAACTTTGCGGTTGAAAGTCTTTGAGATGCGAGCTTGATATAACTCAATATGTTGTTGAGCCAATAGCCGCTTTTCGTCGAGCGCTTCTAATTCTTGAAGTCGAAGAAGATCATTATTCTCTGTAGTGAGTTCATTGGCAATGGCGATCCTTAATGACGGGATTTGAAGTTCTAGGGGTAGAACTGCTTCACAGCCGTACACTAAAGAAAAGGGTGTACAGCCTGTAGGGTTGCGGACCGTAGTACGGTAGGTCCAAAGACATTCACCAAGATTTTTACTCCAGTTCCGTTTGTTAGTAGATACAAATTTCTTGAGGAGCTTGATGATAGTCTTGTTGAAGGCTTCAACCAAGCCATTAGCAGCAGGATTATAAGCTGTAGAAGCAACATTGTCAATCCGGTGATCATCGCAGAATCTTGTGAACTTCTGGCTGATGAATTGTGGTCTGTTCATGAATGATCTTTTGAGGTATACCAAATCTGTAGATGACATGATGTTTGACGAAGTTGATGACACTGCTGGTTTTGACTTCAGCCAAAGGTATAGCTTCAGCCCACTTAGAGAAGTAGTCTGTTATCGCTAATATGAATCGATGTCCTCTAGAAGAAGGAGGATTAATGGGACCTATAATGTCCATGCCCCAAGCTTCAAAAGGCCAGGAAGCAGCAGTCGGATACAGGAATTCCGATGGTTGATGAATAAAATCTGTATGGATTTGACAAGCTCGACATTTTCTTGCATATTCGATGGCATCTGATACCATAGAGGGCCAATAGTAACCCATACGTCGGATACGATCCTGTAATTTAGGACCGGGTTGATGTGCTCCATAAACACCATCATGAGCTTCGCGTAACACTTGCTTTGCTTCATCACCAGCGAGACAGCGCAAGAGAAGACCATCATATGTCCGCCGATAGAGAGTTTTGGTAGTCTGATTGTAGTAGAATCGGAGAGATCGTCGACGAATACTTGTAGCCTCCTTAGGATCTTCGGGAAGTATGTCGTGAACTACAAAATCGATAAAAGGAGTTCTCCAGTCTTCATCGATAACATTGACTTTAACAAGATTGCTGAACTCAATATTACGATTGTTTTCGACACAAAACAACTCACGATTAGAAACGACCACCACCTGCTGTCTTTTGATAGGGATGGCTAAGACTGCTGCAAGGTTGGCCAAGGCATCTGCTTCAGTATTACAAGCTCGGCGAACATAGTCGATGAAGAAAGCTTTGAATGATATAGCCATGTTGATTGCCGCTTCATGGTAAGGCACCAGATCTTGATGGCGAACTTCATAGGTTCCTCTAACTTGGTTGATAACCAGCTTGGAGTCGCCGTAGACTTCGAGATATTCAACGTCTAATTGTTTGGCTAATTGAAGGCCGATCAGTAAAGCATTGTATTTTGCTACATTGTTGGAGCATGGTTCATCTAGAGAGTAAGCTCTTTGGATAGTTGACCCATCTGGAGAAACGAGAACAACTCCAACTCCTGCTACAATGGCACCATTGGGTCCGATTCTGGATGCACCGTCAAAGAACAGACGCCAAGTAGGAAGTTCTTCGGAGATCATATTTGATTCTAATGTCTCATCTGGAATTTTATCATAGAGTTTGGATGTTTCTGGTACAGGATGAGCCGCTAAGAAATCTGCCAACGCTTGACCTTTGACAGACTTTTGAGGAACATATACCATGTCATATTGGGCTAGTAGAATGGCCCATGTAGCCAGCCGAGAATTGAGTGTGCTAGGCTTCTTCATCAGTACCCGAAGAGGATTAACTCGGGATATAACATGAATAGTTTGACCAATGATGTAATGCCGAGTCTTTTGAACAGCGAACATAAGAGCTAGGCATTCTTTTTTGACAGGACTATAACGGTGTTCAGCACCAATCATAGTACGACTGAGATAATAGATGGCCTGTTCATGACCTTCTTTGTTCTTTTGGGCAAGTAAAGCACCCAGTGAATGATCCATAGCACGGACATACATTAAGAATGGTATGCCCAAGATTGGTGGCACCAAGACTGGTAGATTCATGAGATATCGTTTGAGGTCGTCGAATGCTTTTTGACATTCTTCAGTCCAAATGAAAGAGACACCTTTCTTCATCAGCTGAGTGAATGGTCTGCAGCGTCCAGACAAATTCGAAATGAATCTCCTGATGTATGCAAGTCGACCTTGGAATCCTCGTAGCTCTTTTAGGTTGCGTGGAGGACACATCTCTTGAATGGCTTTGATCTTCTCGGGATCCACGTGTATACCCTTAGAGGTAATGACGAAGCCAAGAAATTTGCCGCTAGAGACACCCAAGAATGACTTGGTGGGATTCATTTTGAGTTGATGTTGGCGCATGAGGTTGAAAATTGTTCTCAAGTCTTGGATGTGATCTTCCTTTAGACGGCTTTTGACAGCAATATCGTCGACGTAGCATTCAACAGTTTTGCACAGATGATCTCGAAATATGGTACTCATAGCCCGTTGATAAGTTTTACCAGCGTTCTTGAGACCAAATGGCATCACAGTATAGCAATAGACTCTGCGAGGAGTGCGGAAAGAAGTATGTTTTTCATCTTCAGGATTCATCCGAATTTGATTATATCCGAAGAATCCATCCATGAAGGATATTTGCTCGAACCCACATGTATTGTCAATCATGACGTCTGTGATAGGGAGAGGAAATTCGTCTTTTGGACATGTTTTATTGAGATCCCGAAAATCGATGCAGACTCAAACTTTACCAGTTTTCTTCAGGACTGAAACAACGTTGGCCACCCAATCAGGATGTTGTTCTTCTCGAATAAAGCCACAAGCGATGAGCTTCTTGACTTCATCATCAATTGCGTCCATCATTTTTGGCTTGAAATGTCGTTGTTGCTGTTTGACCGGTTTTGCATTCGACAGAATGTTCAATTTGTGAGTAGAAACTTTGGGATCTAGACCTGGAATGTCTTCATAACTCCAAGCAAAGACATCAATATATTCTTTAATAAGAAGAATTAATTATTGCTTATCTGCCTCTGGGAGGTTCTTGCTAATGAATATTGGACGAGGTGACCCGTTCTCTCCTACATCAATTTGCACCAATTGATCTTCAGTAGGAGGTTCTCTTTGTTCGAATCGGAGTTCCCATTGGGTATCCATTCATTGAGCCCAAGGATCTGTTTCGGGACTTTCTTCAATATCCTCGTCATATCCTTCTGAAAGTTCGGCGGAGACCATGTTGGAAGATACGATCAGCCGATGAACTTGGCCAACACTGGTATCAGAATCCCATGACCTAGAATCGAAAGAGTTAGAGCGCTCTTCACTATCAGAGTCGGAGACTGCTGGGGATAATACTGGAGGAGAAGCATATCCAAGACCTCTTTTGGTCCTGCTGTAGTATATTTCTGACTTTCCTTCCGGAACAGTAGTACGAATAGGAGTTCGCCTACCCTTGCCGTAATTGAGGCCACTCTTGAAGTCATAACCCATTTTTTGGATGATGTCTTTTGATTGTTGACTGTAACGACGGAGTTGGAGATGTCCTGTATCATTACTTTTGCTATCATCCGTATAACTGAATTGTTGTTCCGGTCCTTTACTAAAAAGTATTGGACTCTCGCCTTTCTTTCGAGCAGGAACAATACGATATGAATCTTTTGGATCTTCAAATGAGACTTCTGTTTGAAGAGATTGTACAACTCCCATTGTAAATGATCGAAAGCTATCTAACATATCCAAATAGCATTTAGTATGATAAATGACATCAGTATACTGGAAAGTAGATGCTTTTTCATTGATCTGTACATTCGTATTTACAACAGGACCTTTAGCCTTGGCAGGCTTGGTCAGATTGATTACAAGAGGGGGAGAAGAAGAACGTGGAGGAGGATTGGCCTTGTTACGACGGAGGTCAATAACAAGTGGCTCAGAGGAGGTGAGCTCCCTTTTGTCCTTGTTATGAGTTAGATCGATAACAAGTGGCTCAGAAGAAGTAAGCTGCTTTTTATCCTTGTTACGATGTAAGTCGATAACAAGTGGCTCAGAAGAGGTGAGCTCCCTTTTATCATCATCATTTGACTGTTTCTGGACTGGCAAGTGAATAGCCAGTGGCTTAGAGGACTGAGGATGAGAGACTCGCCCTTTAACAGGTATGATAAGGGTGTCTTTAGGCACTACTTCTTGCTCTTCTTCAGTATCCAGAGACAATACCACCTTCATGAATTCATCCTTATACATATGAGCATCGTTGCAGTATGCTTCGACGCCTTTGAAAGGATAGAGATCAGCAACCTCTTTTTGCACCTCTCCATTGTCATCAACATATTTGAAACATTGATAAAGAGTTGAAGGAACAATGTTGTGCTCATGCAGAAATGGTCTTCCCAACAGAGCATTGTAAGAACAACCATGATTGTCAATGATATAGAAGGTCACCTTTGTCCGAAGATTGCCTATTTGGAGTTTTAGGCGAATCTTGCCCAAAGGCTCACTCCTTCCTTGATTAAATCCAAGAATGGTGGTGATCGTACTGGAGAGACTATGCACTGGAATCTTTAGCGCATCCAATATTGTCTTCGGCATGATGCTAAGAGCAGACCCTGGATCTATAAGAATTCGATCGACTTTCATCGAATCGACATATCCTGTGTAGTAAAGAGGACGGTCATGCCTATTGTCTTCCATCAACATGTAATTTTGTGTGAAAGTTATATTTGGAATTAACTCCAACACACTATGACAATGAAGACAAGAAACTGGTTCTGTTGTAGGCTTCTTCAGAAGGGCTAGACAAGTTTCAGCTTGCATGAGAGTCTCACTTAGAGTTTCTCGAGTCTCTTTGGAAAGACACAAAAGCTCGAAGATGGACAGCCTGGCCGGTGTATTGGCTAATTGAGCCAAAATGTCGAAGTTGTAAGGCTTCTCAAGTCCGGAAGGAGATGACTTCTTCAAAGGTTTGTCAAAGCGGACTTGTTGTTTATCTTTGTCAGCGGCCGTCGGCTTGGGAGGAATGGGTACCACAACCGGTGAGGGTGCAGTAGGAACATCCTCAGAGGAAACATGCTGCATTGGAGCAGGCTCAGAAGAAGAGGCATGATTCTCTTGAGCTTCGGGGTAATCCTTCAGATAGGCTTTCCCTGATCTAGTGCCCAACAGAATTTCTTCGTCAACTATGGGGTCAAAAGACACCATGTTACAAGTCTTTATCTTGCCTTTAGAGCGGTCTTTCTTCTTGGATGAAGAGGGAAGTTCGAACTCTGAAGCAAGATCCAGATGAATCCACATAATCTTGCCATTGTCAAGAGACAAGGGAACGAGACCTTCACTTCGTGGAGGAGGGAGATTCTCAATCTCAAGAGTAGCTTTGGGGATAGGAATGACGCCATGCTGCACCATCTGCGGAGGGAAGTCATCGAATTGAACTGAGACCATGTTTGCAGTCACAGTCTTTTCGTCTTGCTGCAGAGTGACAACACAAGCATTGACCAGCTTTTGAATTTTGCCTTTGAGCACGTAACATGCTCGAGTAGGATGCCCAATGAACCTGTGATAGACACAATATTTGGGATGATCAGTCTTACCGACCTCATCAGGCTTCTTTGGGTCTGGAAGCTGAATCTTGTTGCTTTTGATTAAACAATCAAAGATGCTTGCATTGTCATTCTCGTCGAAGGAGTACTCTACTTTAGGACGAGGTTCCCTTGGTGGAGGGGCAGAAGGCGTAGAAGTGGACGTAGGTGGAGCTACGTTGACAGCCAAAGACTCTTTACTCTTCAAGTTGATGTTCAAAGTCTCCTTGTTCTTCCGATTGTTTTGACGATTACCTCCATCTGATGTCTGGTGTTCATCCCGATCGGGGTTAGACATTTGTACCCCCAGCTGCTTGAACTCGTCAGCGCTAACTTCAGCTGCTTTAGCGTTGACAATGAAGGATGGCCAGTCTTGGAATTGAGTAGATCCTGTCCACATATTGATGATAGGCAAAAGATTTGCCTTACAGGTGTCTATGGTAACAGCAGCCGGAGTCCCAGGAGGCATCTTCAAGGCTTCTCGGCAGAACCTTTCAATGAAACTTTCAGCAGTTTCATTATGTTTTTGCTTGATTTTATTTAGGGCTGACATGGTCATGTCGTTGATTCCTTCATAAAATCGTTCCAAGAAGATTTGTTTTAGACCAGAGAAGGAAGTGATACAACCATCGGGCAGGCTTCTATACCTATTGTATGCTACGTCGGCTAAACAACCAACGAATACTCTGGTAAGAAGAGCGTCATTTGGTTGAAGTTGGACAGTCATTACCTCGAAGTGGTTAATGAACTGACTGGGAGAAGTGTTGCCATCAAACAGCGAGATTGTTGGAATCTTGTACTTAGGAGGAAATGGGACTTTCTTCCATTCAACTGGGTAGGGTTGCTTGATCCCCAACCTTTACAAGTTGTCTTTCTCCTTGAAGGCCTCAAACTGAGTGCGTAAGAGCTTGACAGCTTCAGTGGCATCTTCTACTGATATAGAAGGAGCAGGTGGAGTCTGAGTATTAGGAGGAGGAACAGCATGATAAGTACCATCCCCAGCACCTGACTGACTGGGTGTAGGTTGAACTTGTACAAGGGGTACTTGAGGAGATACTACCCCCAGTCCTGCGTTGACAGGTACCAACGATGCTATGATTTCAGGACTTACAGTAGGTACAGTCGGTGGTGTAGTATGTTGTGCCACAATGATAGAATGCATACTGGCGACCATTTCAGCCATGGTCTTCAGCTTGTCTTCTAGTGCAGCAATTTGCTGTTCCTGATTTGCAGAAGTTGAAGCATCTGGATCTTCATTGACAACATAAGCTGTCACTTCTCTTGGTACAGTGGAGGACACCGTCTGTTTCGAGCTTTCGCTGTATGCATCATAGTTGGAGAAAGAGTCATCTCCTGACTGAGAAGGAAGAAAATGACCCGAAGGATCTTGATGATTCTTTTGACCGATTGTGTCTCGGCTGCGGGATCTGGTATGTCGAAATACTCCTTCAGAAGATTCCTGGAGTAAATCTAAATACCGTTGACTAAGACGGCGAGGCTTGCCGTGCTTAGAGCACTTTCTACCCCCAATGTCTCGAGAGGTCATGTTGACAGAAGCGTACAACACTTCGTCTTCATCCTCTGACTTAGGTCCAGACTTTGCAAAGTTCAGACGATCAAAGACAGATTGTTTTATTGTTTGACAACAATACTGGATGATGACTTTATGATTGCAATGATAGTCAGGTGATTGAACTGGAGGTGTCGAGATGTTATCCCGCTTTTGCCTGAGATGTTCCCGGAGATCAAAAGATTGAGGGATCTGTTCTTTGACAATATTCGGAACATGGTTCCGATTCTTTAGATGTTTTGTCCCTTGAGTGTACAAGGAAGTGCTCACTTCATTGGCATAGGTGTCGAGATTTTTGACCCTGGAAATTTGCTTCTGATGATGTTTGGTCTTCGGCATTGGCTGTTTGCGTTTTACCGAAGTAGGTCTGTTGAGATAAGTTCTTAGATCAGCAAATTCACCCCCATGGGTTTCTGTCTGAGACACCAACAATTTTTCCTGTCTTGAACGGGATATCTTGAGAGTTGGGAGATCTTGGAATTCTGCTACCGGGGTAGGCAGAATACCTCTTTGATCAGTACAAGTTCTCTTGACATGAAGGGAGGAAAAACCCTTGTTTGAAGGAGTTCTTGTACTGACTGGTGCCGAGGCACGTTCAGATTGATCTTCTACGGTAAAAACCGAGGAAGATTGAGAAAAGACCAAAAGGCCTTTTCCTTTATTTTGTGAAGAAGGGTTAGCTAAAGAGCGTTTCCCTCTGTTGTCTTCCAAGTCATGGGACGAGGAAGTTTGAGAAAAGACCAACGAGCCTTTTCTTTTGTTCTGAGGAGGAGGAGGAATAGCCAAAAGACTATCCCCAGTGGATTGCACAGGAGCAACAGAGTGTTTGGGAAGAGGAGTAGAGCTTTTCCCTTTGCTATGAGAAGAAGAGAGTTTAGCCAAAGGGCTGTTACTCTTGGATTGTACTGGTACAGTTTGCGCACTGACTGATTGTACAGGAGTTCTGACAGATGGCTTTTTAGTTCTGGCCACAGAAACTGTGTTTGCGCATCAGGAGTTCTGGCCACAGAGTGTTTGGGATGCACTCTGGTTACTGGAGTAATGGACTGTGCATGCAAAGTTACAGCCAATTATGCTTAAGACAGAGGAGTCTTGTACTTTGACAGGACAGCATAGGAAGTAGCTTGTGCATTGGCAACAGCAGATTGCGCATGAGTAAGAGAGGCAGATTGTGCAACAGTAGAGATTTTTTGACTGTGCAGCAGTCTTAGTGGCAGAATCAGAAGATGGCGCAGCAGTCTTTGAGGCAGAACGGACAGACTGCACAGCAGTCTTACTGGCAGACTGAATAGACTGCACAGCAATCTTGCTGGCAGACTGTGCAACAGCAGGGGTAACAAACTGTACAGCAGTCCTGGGAACCCACACTGGGCGTACTTTGCTCGTGGCAGAAGTGGTTGCAGTGTGAGGGGTGTTCTTGGAGTTGATCATGGCTTCATAGGCCGTCTAGTTGACCTTTACAACCAGCGTCTTCTGCGTCTTTCCGATAGACGCAACGTCACATTGAGTTGTCACTTCCTCGTCGGAAGAGAAAGTCGTCCCCAGCAGAGTCGCCATTTTGTTTGCAAAAACAAAAGTATGAACTTTATTTCAACAAACTTTGTAAAAAGATTACAAGAATTCTGGAAAAGGTACAACTGTAGGAATCCAATCTAGAAGACGATTGCTTTATCCCTTGGACGATGTGAACTTTGAAGATGATAGCCTCGGAAGTTGAAGTTGAAGGCAAAAGCCTCGGAAGAATGCAGCAGCACTTGGACAAGAACTCCTGAACTCTCTGATATTTCTGAACTTTATGTCTGATCCCCTTGAATGAAGACTTAAAACTCTATTTATAGAGTTCTGGAAATAACTAACTTTTAGTTATTCTGAATGGCGCAAGTTGGATTGCGCATGGACTGGTTTGTGCAGCATCAGACTGCGCTAGCAGTTGTTGGATCATGGGCTAACTGTCTTGGACACATGGCATCTCTTGATTGAATTGCGCATGATCGTGTGCAGACGGTTGCCACGTAGTGAGCTATTGATGGCATGAATGCCATGTGTATATTTGTCAGTTATCCTGATGAAGTGTGCCACCTGAATTGTGTTGACTTCCGATTGCACGAGGTTGGACTACACAACAGAGTGCCTGGCTGATTGCGCTGCATGTACAGCTATCCTCGAGCGCCGTATTGCACAATAAACGAACAGTCTCCTCGTTCTCCGTGTTGTCAATTGTCAGAAGATTTGATTTTGTCAGGTAATGATGACAAGGCCACGTCAGCTTTGCGCAGTTGAGAGTGTGCGCAGTCTAGTCTGCACAATCTGGATGATGCACAATCTGATGTATGCGCAGTTCATTTGAAAGGTGCATTTCTTGATTTTTATGACTTTGTTGATGGGTGCAACTTGATTTTTAGGACCTACACTTGTGTTCACTTGAGCTATAGGTTTGACAACCTGTTTGCCCAGCTTAATCTCTAACTTTTTAGAGACGTCACAGGCTTTATTGTATTTGGCCGTGAGTGCATTTATTCTCTGAGCAGCAATATTTTACTTGTTTTTCTCTAGTTCATAGAGATCATTATGTTTTACATTTTCTTGATTAACTTTCTCAAGCTTTTTAAGAGTATCATGTAAGCTTAACTTTGAAGAAGTAATCTCATTTGTGTCACTAGAAGAATCTCTAATATTTTCTAACATTTGAGATTGCTTAGAAAAACTTAGATTGTACAAATTTTGCTCATTCTTAGCACTTTTGTATAAATCCATCATTTTCCCCTGATCCTCTAACAGATCAGTGAAAGCATCAGACAGTTCATCAAAAGTAAATTCTTCATAGAGAGGGTTCGATATTACCTTAGCATCTGTAGCCGTAAAGCAAAGGTTTGCTGTGTTGCGAGGCTTCTCTTCTTCTTCAGAGTCATTAGCTTCATTTTTACACCAGATGCTAGTATTAGCATAGTTTTTAGTCGAAGTCCTTTTCTTGCTTGACTGATCATGCCTGCTTTCCTTTCTTACAATAGGATAATCTTTCTTAATGTGACCTGTTATCTTACAGCTGAAGAAGATAGGTTCTTCATCATCTCTAGAATCTTTTTTCTTCTTATTCGACTTTTCATATATAAGGAATCTTCTGAAGTTTCTTGTCATGAGGGCTATATGCTCGTTGTCTGAGCTGTCTGTCTCACTTTCGTCATCGGAGGCTATCTTGTTGTTAGCTTTGAATGCTATCGCTTCTCTTTTGGTGCTGACTCTTTGAAATCTTTAAGGTCTAGCTCATGCATCATAAGCTTTCCCATAAGGGTTTCAAGAGTCATCGTTGTGAGATTATTTTCTTCAATAATGGTCGTCGCTTTAGGATTCCGGTTTTTGGTTAGCCCGCGAAGTACCTTCCGAATCTTCTCATGATCGTTGTATTCTTTTTCAAGGGAAGATAGATGATTAATAATATCTAGAAACCAAGTAAACATATTTGTAATTGTCGTATTAGGCTTCATTTCGAAGGCCTCATACTCTTGTATTAGTCATGAGATTTTGGACTCCTTCACTTGCGAAATGCCTTTATGAGTAACCTCAAGATATTTTCAAACCTCGTGAGACGTAACACATGTTGAAACTCTATTAAACTCAGTTCTATCTACAGCATAGAATAAAGCATTAATAGCTTTTGCATTAAGACTGGCTTATTTCTTTTCATTGTCGGTATATTTGTCAAATGGTTTTTCAACTAGAACACCCTCTGTCACAATAGGTAGTGGTTTCTTATAACCATTTATGGCAATCAACCATAAATTGAAATCAAGAGACTTGAGGTAAAAGCTCATACTTATCTTCCAGTACATATAATTTGTGCCATCAAATAGGGGTGGCTTGTTTGTTGATTGGCCTTCACCATTGCTTGGATATAAGGATGCCATATCTTAAGGAGTTTTAATCCAACTAGAGAGAAACTTTGAGCTTTGTACCAATTGTAGGATCGATGGCACCTCTAGAGGGGGGCGAATAGAGTACGACGAAAAATATTTACCAATTAAAAACTAAGCAGGTGAAGCAAATATATAAATAAACTTAAATACAACGAAGTAAAGCAATAAGTAAGTGGAGGCAAGAAAGCAATACGCAAACACCAAAGTTTATACTGGTTTCCCTCTGTGAGGACTAGTCCAGTTTACGAGAACTCTTGCTCGATATAATCTACTATTTTGAATATAGATTACACCGCGTGCTTTGTTCCGAAGAACACGCCAACTTTAATACCGTCATGTTTTTATCCGAAGTCCACGAACAAACTTCAAACACCTTTCTGAGAAAAACTTTTATAAGTCAAGCTTGTACAACTCGAATACTCCTAATCGAAAATCACCGACACTTAGAAGAATGGGAGTTGTCTTGGAGATTTAAAGATTGAAGCTCTTTAAGTAGATAAAAAGATAGAAAAGATAAAGAATGAATGAGTGAGTAGAAATGAGAAATTCTTCTCTTTTTACAGGATTTTCTAGGACAGAGTTCGGAAAGAACTCGGTAGGCTAACGTTCATAATTTTGAACATTGCAGATCCAAAAGAATAGGAAAATGCAGCTGACCAGGAGTGATCATAGGGGACCGAGTTCGGTCCGAGTTCGGGCATATCTTGGCTCAAGTTCGGTTGCTAGGTTTTCAGGGACTTTTTGGTTTAGGTCGACTTTTGGATGTTGGTTTGGCTTGGGATCAAAGATAGGTTTGTTTTTGGTTCAGGATAAACTTCTAAATGCTAGTGATCCCGACGCATAATTTTCTAGACTCAATAAAGAGAAAATACAGAATAAAATAAAAATTCAGTTGAGACAAAATCTGCAATCTTTTGTTTCTTTTCATATCGAGCTCGAAGTTTTAAGTCAATTATCGAAATCGGTTCGACCATGGCTGAATGGACCAACATATAAAGCATCTTACAGATATGTATAAGAGGTAGATAGTGATGCAACAAGGTATTCCAGTGAGTTTCATATCAGATCAATACACCGTTCTCGATATCGATATTTATACGATTATTTATTTCAGTATCCAATATTTAGAATTTTTCTGTATCTAATATCAATATGACATCATGTACTTGCATTGCTAGTGTCCGTATTTGATAGTAGATCCATGTATTCTTAATTTTATTTCTTATAAAACTCGAGAGTCGCATGGACATATTTTCTGTCAAGTGATCGATAGGTCTAAAAATGACTGACTGGCTTATGTAACTGGATTTAGATTTCTATTTTTAACAAGACAATTATATATGAGACTACTTTGGACCCCCTAGATAGACCATGGAATTGCCATAGAACCGTACTAGATCTCGTACATAGACTAACGTACTTTGAAAATCCCTTAAATAGGAAAATTTTTCTCCTATCAGTATACCATCAGTATACAGCCTAGCTGCTGCTTGCACAGTCAACAAATGCTGACTAGCCTATTATTTTACTTATTGGACATAATTTATTTTAGATGTCGACGACCTTGATTGGTGGAGGGTCATGGATTGATGAGGTGGTCTTCATGCACTGGCTACCCAGCTTCTATCTCTTCTATATATCACTCATTTCTCTCTTTCTCTCTCTGTCATGACCCGTACCTGGTTTAGGGGTACGAGCACGTGGGTACGTCCAGCCTAAGTCGCAGTATTGGCGGAAGAACGCTGTATAGGTCGTCTATAACATCTAACATCCACAATATAGAATATGAACATGTCATCTCCGCACGGAGGAATATATATAATGTATGAAATATAACCCAATCACATGAATCTAAAGGAAGGTAAGCACGATGATATGATAAAAGTTAGAGATGAAATAGTCTGAAATAGCAACAGAGATCACAACACAAATTCTAGAAGTCTAAGTCAATATAATATACATATCCTGAAATAAATATAACATCTCAAACTCATAAGCTGGAGACAAGGTCCAGTAACCCTAGTTACTAGCTAAAACACTACTATAGATGCACCCTAAGCGTGCATCGGCTCCAAAAGAAATCTCCTGGGCATGGTCGTCAGCCCTCTAGATACTCCGAAAAAAATATTATCTAGTCAGGATTGGAGTGAAGTACAACTTAAATAGTAGTTCCATTTAATTGACAAAAACTATAAAGCAGCAATAAAGAGAACGCTATATACGATGAGAAAAACATGTCTAAGGCAATAGTATAATGGAAGGAGACATGCAATAATAACTAAAAATGTAATATGTGTGAGCAAGTAATGGAAGAGGAACTACCATATCAAGATAGAGTCATGTAGTTGGTGAATTGAGTATGAAAATATAATAGATAATGTGTTTTGGAATACCAATTAGATATGTGATCGGCTTGGAAGATTCAATAATTTATACTAAGGAAGGCTAGCTCAACCATACGTGAAGTGTATGATAGCTAGTAGCCAATGATTTACACTACTTGCGGATAGTTCTTGATCACATATCTAACTAGTATTTTTTCTGCCCCGACTAATACGATGGATCCAACCATGACACGTTACTAGCCAATGTATTCCAGTGTTATCCAATATTATCTAATGTTATCCAATACCAACAAGAACATTATCTGATACCATTGTGATTAATTAAGGCAACATTTCATGACTGAAGATCCAATGACAATACCAATCCGTGTACCATCATGTCAAGAATCACAATTAACCTTTCTAAATACTTGAATTATAATGGTAATCAAATAATGGAAACTATCAGAGAATGTACTCGCCTGCGATCCAGAGCAAAAAATGTGTATCGAAGCTCAAAGTGGAGTCACAAGACCTATAGATAAGAGATACATATGTTAAATGGGGTTTAATAGTGTTAAACATGGTTTTCTAGTGTGTGTGATATGCAATCTAGGTCCATTATAGAGGTCAAGTTTGACTCATGGTTGACTTTTGGTCAACTGGTCAACTTGGTCAAACTCTAATCAAGTCTAGATTAGGTTAACCCAATTCATAACTAGTCCCTAGGCACATATATATCCTACTATTACCATATGTGTATGTGTTAAACCATACAATATGGTATATCAAGATACCTATTTAACTATCCTAGGTAATCTTTATCTATACCTTAGAGCAGGTAAGCCACTACCTTAGGCTAATGGGTAATCACCTATACTTTAGGCAAATAGGTAATCTTTCATTACCTTAGGCTAATAGCTTATCATTATATATATAAATACCCCTCTCCAATATAATAGGTAATCCTCACTACCTACCTAACCAAGACGCCATGTGGCCTAAAACCAAACACACAGGCAGAGGGGCTTCCCTTGCGGCTGTTGCTAAGCTAGGCCAAGGCATTGCCCTGTTGCTATAAATGCAGGCTATGCAAGGGCCTGCTACAAAAGCCAAAAGGCTGCTAATGCAAGTGCTTGCTGCCTAAACAAATGCAACTGTTGTTGCTGCCATGTTTTGCTGCAAATACAAAGCCATCTGCATGCTACTGCTACTGCTACTTGCAAGGCAGGCAATGCAAGGCCAAGCTAATGCAAGAAATGCCCTACCACATTGCCTAAAGGGGAAGGATCCCTTGCTACTACTGCTAAGACAAATGCAAATGCAAATACAATGCTGCCATTGATGCAATGCCAAAGCCCCTTACTGAACACCCAAAAATCCTAATTGATACTAACTTTTATCCCTCACAAATCTCTGATACATCTAATTAACCTCTGATACTACTAATTTTCTGATACCAACTAAACCCCACTGATACAAACATTTAATGTCTGATACTAACATTCAATATCCTAACTCACATCACTAACTTCCTAATTATCCTAATTGACACTAACCTCACCAACCAAGCTAACTGAGCACTAACCAAAACCCTCACTTAGAACTTCCCTCACACTTCAAACCTGATCACAACTATGGCTTATGGCCTAAGGCCATAGTAACGGCCAAGTGGCCACTCTCGAACAGTGGAGGATCTTCCCCTGCTGCCAATGCAAGCCTTGCCAAGGCAAGCTGCAGCTACCTGAGCCTTGCAGGCAACTGCAATGAAATATGTAGGTCTCTAACCCACTGCCACTGCAATGTGGCCAAGCCAGGCCCCCACTAGACACTTGAACACACACACACACACACACTCCCATGAGACACTAGCACACACAAAATTACAGATACATTGATGTATCTAACTGATACTCTAATTCACTCTCTCACTCTCCGTAAATCTCTGAACCACAACACTAATACTCTCCTAAAACTGAGATACCCAACTGAACACTAAAGACACAGGCCAATTGGCCAAGGACTCCCCTGCTGCTAAAACAAATGAGGCCAAGGCAAGTGCTAAGGTCTCACTACACTCCGCAAACATGGCCAACTGGCCATGCTACTGCAGTAAACCAAATACAGTAATGGCCAAGTGGCCAGTGGCCAAACCCGAGCCATTTTAGGCCTCCACTACACAGAGCAGTAGCCAAAATCCAACTGTCTGGCCAAAACCCAAGCTCTTCCCAAAACTTAATATCCACACTTATGCACATACACATACACACACACACACACACACACACACACACACACACACACACACACACACACACACACACACACATATATATAGATATATAGATGAAAACATACTTAGAAATCAATTTAAACCTATGATACTAACCAACCCAAACTAACTGATACCAAAACAGGGAAGTAAATCCCCTTCCCACTGCCGCCTATTCACATGCCCAACAGTTCACCTAACTAATGAACAACCTAGCTAAACATGGGCACAAAACTAAGAACACAGCCACAAATAGTCTATTAGGCATTTTAACAAACACTTGGTGGGCTCTACTCGGATTTCTCCCAGGATGGTATAAAAACCCCTAATAAAATACACAAAAAATGAGATTTAGAGCCTTGCTCATCTCCCCATGGATATCCCTAACCAATGTGAGTGTTCCTACAAGTGTCGTGCATGAAGAAGGAGCTCAAACTACCAAAATAATAAAGGTTTTACCTATTGGGTGGTTGTTTTTCCAATATAGTCTTCTAGGGATGCTCTTGTGTCAAGCTTGAC
>JANAVB010043820.1:4024199-4124199 GCA_029216955.1 Iris pallida | reverse complement strand
AATAGGAAAAATCCTAGGCTATTCCCTGGCTCATCCCTTCCCCGATCGGAAACCCTCTCATCCTAGCCAAGCCCAGCCTTTCTCGGTCAACCACCCATCCTCGACCATCCCGGCAAGCCTCCATGTCACCAGTCCCAACACGACCCTCGCCTACTCCACCGCCGCTCCCTGTCGATTACCGTAACCACCACACATCACCACCGGGGACCCATCACCACCGGTGCTGCCGCACCACCAGCGGCTAGTAACCACTGCCCCTGTCTCATCCGCCTCGACCAACATGTCGACCAACCATAGAAATCCTCCGCCACACCCAACAAAACACACCAGCAACACATAGAGAGAGGAAAGAGGAAGGACGAACCTGAACCCAACACCGTCGGCGGCTCCCACCGCCTGGCTGTCTCGGTTGGAAACCCCCATCGGGCCTCCGCAGCACCGCCTTGGTCGCGCTCGACGAGCGTCGGGCAGACGCTGAACCAGACTGTGGCCGTCGCCTCCGCGGAGCGCCATAGCCGTCGTGCTGGCGAACCCTCTCCGTCCTGCTCGCTTCTCTCCTCCGCACCCGTGCGCAATCCATCTCCTCGCTGGAAACCCCTCACCTCCGTCGGCCGTTTCCTCGCCCTCCGTGCGCCGGAGACAGCCTTCTCGCCGCCGCCCCATGGTCGAAACCCCTGCTCCTCCTTTTCCTTTCCGCGCCCGTCCACCAAACTCGACGACCGACCTTCCCCTCCGCGCCGTGCGCCACCGTCGCGCTCTGGCGAGCCCGCACGCCGTTCCTCCAACCGCCGAGCGGCGCCGCCCAGATCTCCCATCCGCCCACATCGCTCCCCTCTCCCGTTCTTCCGCCACCGCCATCCGTGCCGCCCGTCGCCTGCTCTGCCGACGAATCCCCCAAAACCCTCCGCTTTCGCCGCCCCACCGACCCCAAGCCGATCCTCTCCGCCGCCGTTGCCTCCGAACGTCGGCGCCGCGTCACCCCGACTTCTCCCCTCAGCTTCTTCTCTCCGGTCAGCCAGCACCCCACGAATCCGCCCGCGTTGCCGGAGCTTCTCCAGTCCCTCTCCCTTTCAACCCCTCCCTCTCTCTAATCTCCTTTTTTTTCCCTACTGAAGAATGGTTCTCCTCGAAAGAGGAGAACCAGTGTTGTTGTTGTTTTTTTATTATTTTATTTAATTATTTATTTTCTTTTCTTTTTAATCATTATTATTATTATTTTTATTGTTATTATTATTATTATTATCATTATTATCATTATTATTATTATTATTATTATTATTTATTTCCTATCTCTTTATAATAACAGTATGACTATATTGTTAACTAATGAATAAATATTGTTATTAGTACTATTAGATATTTTATATATATACATATAGTAAATAGTTTCCTAAAAACTTACGTTGAAAACAAATATGATTTTGATTGTATTTTGACAAGGATTGGTTTTTGAGCCTGAAATAATTTTCTAAAATTTTAAGTATTTATTTAAATATTTTGATCCATAAAATAGAGTTTCCACTATAACAAATATTTCTAAAATATTTTTATATTATTTGTATTGTTATGTCCGTTTTTTTAGTTTAAAAACTATATTTGATAGAAACTAGTTTTAGCCTGAATTACTTCTTATATTTTCAAGTAGTTATTTGTAATATTTTGGGATAAAGGCAAAACATAAGCTTTATTTACAATTGATATTCAAATTATTATAAACTATTTTCAAGTATTATGTATAATATTTTAAAGGATTATAAATAGTTTTCTAAAAACCTATATATATTATAATCTATCCAATTTCTTTCTGATATTTCTCTCCTGTCCGTAACCGATCCTCTTATTCCCATTCTGTCTCCAAATTCGTACCACCTTATGTCCACCTTAACTAAATCGATCCTTCTGGACCCAATGGAACTGTCCGTGCCACCATCAGAGGTCCCCATGCATAGTTGTTGCACCGAAGTCATAATCCCTGCCACATTGATCATTGCAGTACACCAGGCGTCCTACCAGGCAAGACACCTTGCCATTTGCTGTTTAATTATTTTAGCTCATATTTCATGCATTGTTTATTATTTTCTTTATACAAAATAAACTGTGATACATGGCATAACCTGTTAGAACTTACTGTTCATTTATATTTTCTGCTATGTATTATTTTTCTTACACATTAAACCTAGATTTAAGGGACCACCTTTGTGTGTTGCATTCATGACCTTGACACGTTGTACCACGAAGTTGTGTGTCACATGTAGAACACGGAAGTGCGTGATTGGCTGGCCACCAGTACGTACAAGCCGTGCGATAGGAATAACCGCTAATAGAGATTGCATGCTAGTTTGACTTAGCGGTTATAGTGGTTTTGTGTTGTGGATACAACACAGTAGGCATTGGACGGGAAGGACAATTTCTTAGCGTATGGGCTTCGATGCAATTTTCCTTTTGTAACCCGTGAGCTCTGCTGGAGACGCGGGTCAACTTACCCAAGATTACTGACGGCCACTGGCGATTCTGCGGAACGTCATGCTCTTATTGATTGGGCCTCTGGTGCCCAAGGGGGGACTATGCCGATTCTATTTAGCCAGGGCCCATGCGTAGGAAGGATTGTTCTTAACTACATTTCACTTAGAACGGTAGGCTACCTTTATCCGTTAGGTACGAGTACTTTTGGTTTGGGTACTTGTATCTGACCGTGGCTTGGAACAATAACTTGTCGCGGATTAGTTCGTCACATCTTGTCCTTGTTTGGTTGTAGGTGTGACTTACTACTTCGATGAGAAGGTATTGAACCTTGTTGGGGTCCGGATACCATATTAGATTCATAGCATGGAAAGATACGTCACCGTGAATTAGTTTACCATCTCCTGTCCTTGTTTGGTTGGGGGGATGGTACGCTCGTTCAATAGGTGTGTATTGGACCATGTTATAATTCAATTGACTTATTTATTTGAGCAATATTTATTCAGTTTATATGGCATGATATTATGTGTCTTGTTACGTCCCTCTGAGGACCTGATTATCTCTCCAGGTGTGTGCTATTGTCTTTCGCAGGTGTTCTCGCTCTAGTCGTGGTCCTCTATATTTCTTCGAGGATGATTGCACTTGGATCGTCTTCGCTTCGCTCGCCAAATTCATATATTTTCTTATGTATTTTTCCTTTACTTGTTGGTAGTGAATTTGTCTCCACCCAACATATTATATCAAGCCAATTCATTATCTTTATATGATGTCTTTTATTCATTTATTTTGCGTGGATGAGATTAGTTATAGTTCTACTGCATTTTACAGCTTATGTATTCATATGAGGATTCCATATATTGGAGTGTACTTCGTATGAATACAGCTGGCATGTCTACGTTCCTAGTCCTACGTATTTTGGGACTGGGGCGTTACAGACTATGACTAAACCTTAGAAATCTCAATCCACACTGCCTTGAAAATTCTCCTAGAAATTTCTCTACGTCCTTGAAATTTCATATTTGTTCTCGATTATTCTTCCTTGCCTTCCGAACTATTGATTTTCGTCTCTTTCTATTTTGGGGTGACGAACGATCGTGTTGTCTAGAATTTATCAGAAATTCTTAAGTTATTGTATAATATTGCTTGATTATTGAATAATTGGTTGTTTATAGATAGGAGGGATTAGAGATGTCGTATGCCATAGATAGCTGTTGGTAGTTAGTTGGAGGGTTATAATATTTTAGTGACATGTGTTTTGAGAGAGTAGTGTAACCAAAGGTGGGTAGAAGTCCTCGAGGAATTGTAATTTGAGATGACCATAAGAATAATTGATAGCTAGTGGGACCCCGTCTTCTACCATACTATTGGACTTTTTCTTAAATTCGAGGACGAATTTATTTTTAAGGTGGATAGATTTGTAACCCCTCTTTTCGAATTTTTTTTAAAATTATTTATTTATTTATTTGAATTAAATGGTAATTTTTAGATTTTTTTATAAATAATTAACTACTTAATTATTACGATAGAATATTTTAGTCATGGTAGAGATTCGGAGTACAAGATGACTAAGAATTGTGGTACGGATAGCATGGTCGTATGCCTTGACTAGTGTATTAGTTATGCTAGGGAAAACCGGGCCATAAGTGTGTCATAACTAGGAAAACCAGGCTAAGTTGTGACATGACCACTATAGATATCTTAATTAATTATTATTAAGATTGTAGACTTTTAGAAGACCCGGTTGTAACAAACTAGCCCGGACTGAATCCGAACCAAGCCCAAGCGCATGTGGATGGGTAGAGCGTCTAACGATATCCATGTAGATGTATAGATTAGCCTTTTTAAATTTTTTAGTGACCTAGCAGGCCTTTTACAAAAGACGGTTATATTATATATGCTTGCCATAAAGAATTAATGTTTTATTTGAATATATAGAAAATATATATACTTGTGCGTATATATAAGTATATTCATGATATACAAAATTAGGCTTTATATATATATATATATATATATATATATATATATATATTTATATATATATATATATATATATATATATATATATATATATATATATATATATATATATATATATATATATGTATGTATAGCAATCTAATTGTAATTATTATTTATAGATTAGTATATAAATTAAGAATTCTATATTATAAATATTTATTATACTTAGAATATTTTATTGCTTGTACTTGTATTTATGGTATGTATGTATATATCATTATATATATACATATGTATATATAAGCTTATATTTGTAGCTTATATTAATATTTATAGTATATATGTATATATCACATTATATATATACATATGTATATATATGCCTAAATTTGTATTTATGGTATAAATGTACATATCATTATATATATTTCTATATATATATATATATATATATATATATATATATATAGAGAGAGAGAGAGAGAGAGAGAGAGAGAGAGAGAGAAAGAGAGAGAGAGAGATAGAAAGAAAACATAAGTAAATAAAACCTAAACAAATGGCCCAGCCTAATTAAGCCGAGCCCAGGCTATTCCCAAGCCCAGCCAACCTAACAGAAACCCCCTCCTCTTCGGTTTCAGCCAACCCCCTTTAGTATAAAGCATCGAGAGAGAGAGAGTTTGAGAATGCCAAACCCTAGCCCAACACCTGGCGACCCTCCCCCAGCCCTAGGCGCCGCCGTGCGCGGCCATAGGCTGGCTACGACCGCGCGGATGCAACAGCGCACGCGAGACAACCAGCAACATCACCACCAATGGCGGTTTGTGGGGTGAACTTCTCGACGACTTTTCTCCCTCGACGATCGATCATTTTGCGAACTGTTTGTTAAGGTACGACCACAAACTAACCATCTTTAGACCCCTTTAATTAGTTCGAATTTAGATGGCCGAGGTTGTCCAGAAAATCGAGTTAAAGTTCATCAAAAATCTGTTTAAAAACAGAATATTAAGCAGGCTAGATACACATATTGGAAGACGAATTACTACCAACCTGTTAGTAGTTTAAAGTTTTGGTTTAAACAGACTTATAGATGATTAGTAGGACTCCAAAACCTTTCTTTTTGTTTCTGTGTTCATGCGATGTGTGTCGAATAAACAGTCCCCAAAGATTAGGAAAACCCGTTTTAAAACTGTGAATTTTCAATAAAACCTCCCGATACGACGTACGTCCCGCCAAATCGGGCGACGTAGTCGCAAACCAAAAGCACCAAAAGGTGCGTATCGACTTCGCAGACGTGTGGGCTTTGACGGAATTCAAATTGGTTGCGTGTGCACGACGAATTTGATGCGTATCCGTCGAAATTCACCGTATCGGCCTCTTTGTAAATTTTCTAATTACTTTGTGCACGTTCGTCAAATCGAAACGAAACTTACGCTAACAGGACCATATCATTTTTTGGTCCTATATGCCAAGTTTGGTCCGATTTTGAGATAGTTGATCGGATCGTCGTTTTGCGGGCCCCACGATCCGACTCAACTGGCGATTTTGTGCACGGTCCGTCAGAATCCAACTTTAGACATACGGTTGGGTTCGTATCGAAAAATCGTACCCGTAGACATATAGTTTGACAACTTTCGAGACCATAGACTTTGGTATGCTTTTCGGTGCAAAGCGGGTCCAACGGCGGATACCGTTTTGACTCAAAATTACCGTTTTGTCTCTGTGTCCAGAATTGGACTTAAGGACAGGCAATCCTAGCTAATTTGACTATTCTAAGAATGTTGGCAATGTCTGTTTCAGCTTTTGGAGACAGTTGTGAGACTTGGACTTTATGGCTTACTAGTGGACGATATATTGTTGGTTCTTTGTGCTACCATCAAGCAAGTATACCTTGCCTCCCTCTACAGTTTATTTATATGCTTATAGCCCTTCTCTTTATATGTTATCATCAGGCTTCTCTGGTTGATTTTGGTTTATATACTTTTCTTTATACCATGTATATTAGTTTATTTGCCTTGTTCGTATATTATCATCGTTCATGACTTGATACTGTAGTTATACCGGATTCGTGCGTCACATATATCATGACTGAGTCATATCGTGTCATAGGATGTGTAAGTCATGACTGAACTGCTGTACCTTATTTTGGAATTCCTACATGCGAGTCCACACTAGGGGCGAGGGTTAGTAGTCATTTGTCCGCACCTGCGAGTCCACACTAGGAACGAGGGTGGTTCTTGAAGCTAACCTGCGAGTCCATACTAGGGGCAAGGGTTACTAGTTGTTCAAACCTGCGAGTCCACACTAGGGGCAAGGCTTTGAGTATCCGATTGGTTTCTTGTCATGAGTTCATGTTTCCTTCCAGTTGTTCATTTATGCATAGTTGTTCCCGTATCCGTGTTCATAGTCGCCTGTCAGTAGCCACCTGTCAGTTTCTGTCTCCTTTCTGTTTATTTCTTTATGCTTGATAAGCTGTTAGATAGACATATTTTATGTATCTTGCTAGTCCCCTGAGGACCTGATGATCTCTTTAGGTTTAGTGATTGCATGGAGTTAGTTAGCAGAGCAGGATGGTAGATGTTTGTGATACACTTGCAGGAGCCAGGTATTGATATTACATTTATTATCCGTTCGTGCTTTCATTCCTTATCATGATATACTCTGCTGTTGGATTACTTTATAGACTCATGTTATTTCTTGGAGTCTAATCGGACATGTATGCTAGTGGACTGCAGACTACGACCCATTGTTGACCTCTTGTTTGATCTATCTTCAGGATGGTGGGGACTTGATCACATCGCTCCGTTCCAGCGGATACTGAGAGGTCTTCCACCTCTCATCCGGTTCAGCATGCAGTCGGGATTACTCCGCTCCTTACGTCTGCTCATGTGGAAGTATCTGCTGTATTCAGGGGTCCTCTATTAGCCCAATGATTACATCATATTTTTGAATATGGCTAATCAATTAAGTTTAACTATTGAAGTCACTAATATTCTTATAATCACTATCTTGTTGCTACTTAAACATAGCATTGTCCTTATGTTCACTATATCAATATTGCTATGCTTGTGTCATATTGCTTTGTTCGTCTAACATGTTCTTGTAAGACATGTAGTAAGCATGATCAAGCTTTGTCAAAGCAGGACATATGCAATGAAGAATTAATGATGGGCCAAAAGCGTTATACAAGAAGATTTCTCTGAATCACCCAACGACCTATCCGGGGCCTCGCATCAGGGATTCCGCTTCCCGATCAGCGGACAGGAGTTGAGGGGGCAGCGCCTCCCGTGGGGGTTCGGGGGCAAAGCCCCCAAAAGGTATTCAGATTTCTAGATCTGTTTATCTTTGGATGATTGCCGTCAAGGAAAAATGCTTCTTAAATGTCAAGAAAAATACGTCATCATATGGGCTATTGGTTTCATATTTATTTTGTATTTTTCTATTTGTTGAGTCTAGATTATTTGTGAGTCAGGATCACTAGCAATTAGTAGTCTATCTTAACCTATCTTGATTCATTCTTTAAACCGAACCAAACCCAGTTGAACCAAAAACCAACTTAGGGTGAACCAGAACCAAATGAACCAAACTCGGCCAGAGTTCTGCCCGAACTCGGTCCGAACTCGGTCAACTTGAATTTCTCCTGGTCAGCAGCAAATACCTACTCCTTTGGATCTGCAACGTTCAAAATTATGAACGTTAACCCTACCGAGTTCTGCCCGAACTCTGTCTCAAAAATTCCTATAAATAGGGAAAATTTTGTCATTTCTAAACACTCAATCCTTCTTCATCTTCTCTATCTATTCTAAAGTCTTCCTATTTGCCAAGAGCTTTAAATCTTCCTATTCCTAAGGCAACTCCTATTCTTCTAAGTGTCGGTGGTTTCCGATTAGGAGTATTTGATTTGTACAAGCTTGGAGTATAAAAGCTTTCTTCAGAAAGGTGTTGAAGTTTGTTCGTTGGCTTCGGATAAAAACATGACGGTGTTAAATTTGGCGTGTTCTTCGAAGAAAAACACGTGGTGTAATCTCTATTTCAAATAGTGGATTCAATATCGGGTTGAGTACTCGAGACTGGACTAATCCTCTCAGAGGGAAACCAGTATAAACCTTGGTATTTGCGTTTGCCCTTCTCAACTCATTTACTTTATGCATTTACTTATATACTGCATGCTCTATATTTGTTTAGTCACTGCCATAAATATTTTTAAGTGGTGATTATTATTCCGCTGCACACATGCACTCTATTTACCCCCCTCTAGAAGTACTCAACGCTCCTAAAATTGGTATCAGAGCTAGGACTCTATTATCTGGCTTAACATCCTTAGAGTAGATCCTTATTATCAATTGTTAAACTCTGATTCCAATTGCCTACATCCTCCTCCACCTGTTCCGAGGATTTCCCCAGTCATTTTCGATATTCTTCAGCCTCTACCACTAAATTTTGCTCCGGTGGATGCCGCGCAACTATTTGCGCTCTTCAGGGAGATGATAGACGCTCGGTGCCTCCATTCAGCTGATATGAGACAGGGCATTGAGAATACCTACCAGGTGGCTATGGCAGCAGTTGAGAAAGTGGCAGCTCAGCTACAGGGAGGACAGAAAGGACCTGTTCAGCAACAGAGGCTAGGAAACATCATCGACTTTCAGAAGATGCGGCCGAAGGACTTCAAAGACATGGAGGGTATCTTGTATACGGATGATTGGATTAAGCACATTGAGGGAATCTGCCGTCTGGTACAGTCTGTAAGTTGAGGCAGCAGGCAGTCAAATGTTCGACCTTGTCTTGACATGGGACCGTACCGATCCGAGGGTCGGAGTAGAAGGAAAGACTTGGGAGGCGTTCAAGAAGCTTTTCAAGGAGAAGTTATTTTCGGGTATGGCTTTCAGTGCCTTGGAGAGTCAGTTCGAGAGCCTCGTCCAAGGGAACAGGACTGTAGAGGAGTTTGCTGGGAAGTTACTTCCGTCTGGACAGATTCGTGGAAGGGTTGAGTGATGTGGCGAAGGCTAGGAAGTTTCACAAGGGCTTGATCAAAAAGGTCAAGTCACTGACCAAGAGCGACCGCGATGCCACTTTCGGGCAGATATTGGCGGACGCTCTTGCAGCTGAGGATGACTTGGAGCTCAAGTCCAAGAGAGGCTGAGATGATTGTAGAAGCATGAAAATTTTAGCAATAAAGCCTTATGTGCCCAAGCCAATGAGGATATATGCGCCCAAGTCACCCTGTGAAGCTCCAGACGCCCAAGTCATCTTATGAAGCTCTATGCGCCCAAGACAAGCTCCTCCAGAAAGAGGACGCATAGCCCTGTTTCAGGCTATGCGCCCAAGCCAGAATAGCCCCTGACTTGGTCAAAGCCACAATCAAAACGTGCACCGAAGCGTACGGCCACGTCAGTCTCCACGAGCAGTCGTACACAGAAGCATGCGGCCACGTCAGCACCACGATCAACCTACGACCACGCAGCTTGCATGTGCCTACATCCTATGCGCCCAAAGCAAGACCATGTGCCCACATGAAAACCAGTATGTTTTCTCATATGGGCGCATAACATCATTCCAGCTCAAGAACGACTATAAAAAGGGGGGTTCATCCCTCTTCAAAACTGTCATATCCCAGAATAAGAATACTAGAGAGCGGGGGCAGACATAGCCAGCTACGTATAATGAAATGGGGTCCACTCCACTATACGGTCACGACTGTCTAGATATATGAGGGTTTATCTACAAGCCATCAGTCTCCTATGGTCAATAACAAGCCTAGTGTCTCAATCACAAGCAAGCAAGTAAAGTTACAAGATGTAAGATCACCAAATATACAATAGTAAGGCGTTCCAAACATTACATATTCAGCTGATCATGAAGCTAGTCGTTACAAAATGTGAGGACTAGCAAGAGTTTCAGTCATACATGATCAACCCTAGGTTGCCAATCATGTTACAGCTCGTAGGCAGACAGTAAGTAAAAATGTACACGAGCTAACACTGGCTCGGCGGCTAAACGTCTCAAAAGAATAATTTTACAATAAAGTAGGAGAGCCAAAAATAACCCACTCATTGCTAGGATTCCCTCTAGTGGTCACCATGTGGCTGGAAGGTCGGTAGATCCTCTGGTGCTGCTCCGGTATCTGGCCATACAAAACCAGCTGGGTCAGACCCCAGAAAGAGCAAGTGCCACAAAGGAGGCTTCACTTAGGAACTAAAACCAGCAATTAGCACAAGAGTATAATTACAAATAAAAGGCAGTAATAAAAAGGCTTGATAACAACAACAAACTGAGTACGAAGAAAACCATTCAAGTAGCCAGGTCACAACCCTTAAACCAAATAAGGACCGGGGTTGTAACCCTTCGCCTGAATAGAACTCCGTCTTCCATCTCGTTGGTAAGGTAAAACATAACAAGCATGGCGATTGATATACGATGAGATAACCATGGGACTATTCAGATAACCAGGTTATAACCCGTAAACCAAATAAGGACCGGGGTTGTAACCCTTCGTCTGAACAGAACTTGGCTTCTCCTACCATTTATCGGCAATGTAAATATAAGAAATTAGGATATATAATAATCTCGTACAGAATCAAGATAAGAATAGACTGGCAAACCCCATCCAATATTTCACGGCCAAGCAATAAGTACGGCTTGATACCTTAACTAACTAGGGTTATCACAGGCCTAGTTACTAGCAAGATGCAGTGAGATTGTTCCACAACCACAAGCCCTGCAGACCATCCAGGTTATCCAGGTCGAATATTAGTACAATAAGGGTGCAACACATGACAGTGTGCTGGAAATGTGCCCTACTCGTCGGCAGGCTACAGATCCCAAGTGGGGCGCCCAGATAACGGGATTGCCTGTAGAAATTTCTTCATGACTACTGGATTATTCTAGTTGTTAGCCTTAGTCGAATTCAGTGGGTATCCCTGACCGTGGTACTCAGGGATCCCCGTCCTAGACATGATACAAGACAAGACGGGTTCATTTGTACAAGTACAATCATCCACGGTGTTCAGGTTATTCAATCTTGTCAAGTCGTGTTAGCCGTCACGACAGCATTCGAGATATATCATGTCAGGTTTATCATGTCAAGAGTGCGCCACGGCGGGCCACTATCAAGAATTATCATGTCAAATTTGTCAGGTCAAGTTATCTTGTCAGGAGTGCACCACGGCGGGTCACTATCAAGTCATGTCATTTATCAAGGAGGGGAGAAACTTGTGCAATTAAATAATAATATATTCATAATATATATATTCTTGAAGCCAAGGAGAAACTCTACAACTTTCATGTTGGGAGTGGAAAGAAATTCTGACCACAATTCAGGCAAATAAAACATTTAAACAATCAAAGTGGACCCCATGCGGCCAAAAAGTGGGAGAACATACATGTGGCTAAAGAGAGTGGGAAGCCACCCATGCGGCAGCAAAAGCTTATACGGCCAGAAAATAACTGAAGGACTATGCGGCCAGCAAGAAATATTCATGCAACCAGAAAAGTCAAGGAGAGAGAGAAAACCGCAATAAATGCAAGCTTCCACTCAAGCAAAAGAAAAGGGACACATGGCCACTCAAGTACAGAGGCCATATGGGACTCAACAATTAATGCAGTAAGGAAAGGTTCACGTGAACCATTTAATTTAATGGTTCACGTGGCCAAGCAATAATTATATTATTTAATAATATGCCATCCAAGTACATAAGGCCAAATAAATATTCCCTGCGGCTCACTAACTAATAATACATGCAATTGCTTAAGCCATGCAAATGCTTAAGTCAACATTAATGCATGTTGGACATGCATTACTTAATGCATTCAAAATGCTTATGCGGCTGGCTCTCCAAGGAGGGCATTAGGAAAAATGCATTAAAATTGCATTTTAAGAATGCCTAAAAAATGCATTAGATGCATTCCTAAGGACTCATGTGGCCGAGTCTCACAGGAAAGGCATTAAGCATAAAATATTAAATATTAAGGTCTTAAATGCATTAAATGCATTTAAGTACTGCATTTAGGAATGCATAGAAATGCATTGGATATAAAGCTTCTTATGCGGCTAGTTTAAAAAAATATAAACAATGCATTAGGAAATGCATTCAAAAATGCATTAAAGTAAAGCATTTGCGGCTAGTTTAGAAAAAGTATAAACAATGCTTTAGGAAATGCATTCAAAAATGCATTAAATTAATGCTTGTTCCATGCCTATACGGCTTACTGTAGGAAAAGTGTTAGGAAATGCATTAAGGTAGGAAAATGCATTAGGAAATATATTAAAGGAAATGCATTAAATTCATTCTTAAACAATTCATTACATCATAATGCATTCACAATGCATTAATGCATTCTTAAACAATGCATGCGGCTAGCTTTCCAAAGGAAAGCATTAAAGTGTCCTAAGGAAATGCATTAAAGTAATGCATTCATGAATGTATTAATTCCATTCTTAAGTGCTTATGCGGCTAAGTTGCTAGCAATGCTAAAACATGCGGCTAAGTTGCTAGCAAATGCATTATACACCATCTAACAAATGTATTAAATGCTGTACGTAAATTAACATGCACCATTAAATAATTTAGCATGCAAGCATTTTGCCAGGCCATACGGCTCACTTTTGTGAATGGCCATGCGGCCAGCTCATATTATATTAAATAATAATAATAAAATCTATGCAATAATTCTTATGCGGCCAATGCAAATAATAGTGGCCATGCCAGCTAAGCAATGTCATATGCGACTGAGTGCTAAAAATGTCCATACGGCTCAGCAAAGTCCCATAAGCCAAATTGGACCAAACGAAATTCTCTGCAACATGGGATTATCAACTAGCAAAATATGCAAGTTTGATAGATCAAAATATATGCAAACCGAATTACCACAAAAATAGATCTACAAGAATTCAACCACAGAAACGAAAAATGTTAAGTACTAAAGTTGGGTTAGAAACACATAAGGAAGACAACGGAACAATAAAAATGGACTTCCTCCATGAAGCAAGATGCACTTGCCTAAGCTCTCCACTCTCTCCTGGTAGGTGAAGAGTAAAGATAGAGAAGAAGAAATGAGTAACGAGTAATAATGGAAGAAAGAGAGTGGGATTGATATTTATGGTGGGAGTGGTGGTAGGTGGGAGTGGTTCGGTTCACATAAAAATCAAGCAAAATCGAACCAAGCCAAACAAACCGAACCGAACCAAGATAAACCAAATCAATAAAATGCCAAAATAAATCAAGCAGGGAGACATACAATATGGTTCGAAATACGTACACGTATTTCAAATACGTAATACGAGATATGAGCATTACAACTCTACCCAGCTTAAAAGAATTCCGTCCTCGAAATTTAATCAAGTGGCTAGAGATGCAAGGACAAGCTATACTAAGCAATCAATCAATCAAGCATTCAATCACGTAAGCAAGAAATTTAAAGGCAAGAAAGAGGGAAAAATATCCTGCTAGGAACCTCTCTGCGGGTTCTGAATCTGAGCTTGGACTAGGGCATACTGTTGGGGTCTCTGCTGCTGAAAGACTTGTGTCTGAGGCGATAATGGCCTCGGAGGCTGATACTGCTGCTGCTGTACTGGTGCTGGTGCCGGTCCCCTTACCGAGGGACTAGTCTGGGCCGATGAGGAGGAACCGGCTCTATTCGGACAGGAACCTATCTTGTGGTCCGGTGCCCCATAAGCCAAACACAATCCCTGAGCTCTGCGACACTCCGAAACAACGTGTCCTGGCTTCCCACAATGAGTGCAGCCCATTACGGAAGACTGCTTCTGCTTCTGCTACGGAGGGCACGTGACCGACGTTATTGAGGCCGCCTGCCTTGGAGTTCCAATTGTCAAAGCCCTGACTGCCGGGGCTAGTGCTGTCGACTGGGTCATCTGGCCGTGAGATCGCTTCCGACCTCCGGTCCTGTCCACTATCCTGTGGGAGGTATACTCGTGCCTCCTGGCTGCCCTCAATACCGCATCGAAAGTCTGATGCTCAAACTGCTCCACTGCCAGCAGAATCTCTAAGTGGAGTCCCTGCTGAAACAGCTGGGCTCTGTCAAACTCGGTCGCCACCAAGGTGGAAGCAAACCGACTAAGCCTAGAAAACTCGGCCGCATATCCGTCGACCGTCCTGTCCATCTACTTCAGATTGGTGAACTTGGTCTGCAGATCGTACCGAGCCACAACATCGAAGTACTTGGTCTGGAACCTCTCTCTGAATACGGCCCATGAGATAGGGGCCACTAATCCCACGACCTGCGCTGCCCACCAGCTGCGGGCAAGATCCAGTAACTACAGGCGCACCACGGCCACCTTCTCGTCTTCTGGGGTCCTGGCTGCTTCTAGAATCACTTCTGTGTCCTGAAGCCATGCGTTAGCAGCGATAGCATCTTCGCTGCCATCGAAGAATGGAGGGTTCAGGCGCTTGAAACTGTTGGCACAACTGTTCCCATGACGACCGCCTCTGTTCAGAGCATCTTTTACTGCCTGGTGCAAGGCATCTCCTCGACGATCCTGCGATGCAAGCAGCTCCCGGATAAGTCCAACCAAGGCTCCATCGTCCTGCCTCACGGGCTGGGCTGACTGCACCGGGGGTTCTAGATCTCCGGAAGGCATGGCCTGGGAGGCTGCTCCTGAGTGCTGGGCCTGGTCTTCTGGTTGATGTTGGTCCACGAGAAGTGCTTCGCCTTGTTGATCGACAGGTCCAGGAACAATATCGCTGAAGAAGACGACATAAGGAACAATAAGGAAGGACCAAGACAGATCAACGATACAAGCATGTGATCAGGTCGAGAATCTCAGGGATTAGAAGATACTGGCAGAGATCAAGGACGAGTGCTGATTGAGACATCTATTCAGTCAACCCTCACATATCTTGATTTACAAGACCTGTATGGGCCACCACTTAAACCATGACACGCCCCAGAACAAGAATACTGGAGAGCGGGGGCAGACATAGCCAGCAACGTATAATGAAATGGGATCCACTCTACTATATGGTCATGGCTATCTAGATATATGAGGGTTTATCTACAAGCCATCAGTCTCCTATGGTCAATAACAAGCCTAGTGTCTCAATCACAAGCAAGCAAGTAAAGTTATAAGATGTAAGATCACCAAATATACAATAGTGAGGCGTCCCAAACATTACATATTCAGCTGATCATGAAGCTAGTCGTTACAAAATGTGAGGACTAGCAAGAGTTTCAGTCATACATGATCAACCCTAGGTTGCCAATCATGTTACAGCCCGTAGGCAGACAGTAAGTAAAAATGTACACGAGCTAACACTGGCTCGACGGCTAAACGCCTCAAAAGAATAATTTTACAATAAAGTAGGAGAGCCAAAAATAACCCACTCGTTGTCAAGATTCCCTCTAGTGGTCACCATGTGCCTGAAAGGTCGGTAGATCCTCTGGTGCTGTTCCGGTATCTGGCCATACAAAACCAGCTGGATCAGACCCCAAAAAGAGCAAGTGCCACAAAGGAGGCTTCACTTAGGAACTAAAACCAGCAATTAGCACAAGAGTATAATTACAAATAAAAGGCAGTAATAAAAAGGCTTGATAACAACAGCAAACTGAGTACGAAGAAAACCATTTAAGTAGCCAGGTCACAACCCTTAAACCAAACAAGGACCGGGGTTGTAACCATTCGCCTGAATAGAACTCCGTCTTCTATCTCGTTGGTAAGGTAAAACATAACAAGCATGACGGTTGATATACGATGAGATAACCATGGAACTATTCAGATAACCCGGTTACAATCTGTAAACCAAACAAGGACCGGGGTTGTAACCCTTCGTCTGAACAAAACTTGGCTTCTTCCACCATTTATTGGCAAGGTAAATATAAGAAATCAGGACATGTAACAATCTCGTACAGAATCAAGACAAGAATAGACTGGCAAACCCCATCCAACATTTCACGGCCAAGCAATAAGTACGGCTTGATACCTTAACTAACTAGGGTTATCACAGGCCTAGTTACTAGCAAGATGCAGTGAGATTGTTCCAGAGCCACAAGCCCTACAGACCATCCAGGTTATCCAGGTCGAATATTAGTACAATAAGGGTGCAACACATGACAGTATGCTGGAAATGTGCCCTATTCGTCGGCAGGCTACAGATCCCAAGTGGGGCGCCCAGATAACGGGATTGCTTGTAGCTGGGAAAATCTCTTCATGACTACTGGATTATTCTAGTTGTTAGCCTTAGTCGAATTCAGTGGGTATCCCTGACCGTGGTACTCAGGGATCCCCGTCCTAGACATGGTGCAAGACAAGACGGGTTCATTTGTACAAGCATAATCATCTACGGTGTTCAGGTTATTCAATCTTGTCAAGTCGTGTTAGCCGTCGCGACAGCATTCGAGATATATCATGTCAGGTTTATCATGTCAAGAGTGCGCTACGGCGGGCCACTATCAAGAATTATCATGTCAAGTTATCATGTCAAATTTGTCAGGTCAAGTTATCTTGTCAGGAGTGCACCACGGCGGGTCGCTATCAAGTCATGTCATTTATCAAGGAGGAGAGAAACTTGTGCAATTAAATAATAATATATTCATAATATATATATTCTTGAAGCCAAGGAGAAACTCTACAACTTTCATGTTGGGAGTGGGAAGAAATTCTGACCACAATTCAGGCAAATAAAATATTTAAACAATCAAAGTGGACCTCATGCGGCCAAAAAATGGGAGAACATACATGCGGCCAAAGAGAGTGGTAAGCCACCCGCGGCCGGCCAAAGCTTATGCGGCCAGAAAATAACTAAAGGGCCATGCGGCCAGCAAGAAATATTCATGCAACCAGAAAAGTACTCAAGGAGAGAGAGGAAACCGCGATAAATGCAAGCTTCCACTCAAGCAAAAGAAAAGGGACACGTGGCCACTCAAGTAAAGAGGCCATGTGGGACTCAACAATTAATGCAGTAAAGAAAGGTTCACGTGAACCATTTAATTTAATGGTTCACGTGGCCAAGCAATAATTATATTATTTAATAATATGCCATTCAAGTACATAAGGCTAAATAAATATTCCCTGCGGCTCACTAACTAATAATACATGCAATTGCTTAAGCTATACAAATGCTTAAGTCAACATTAATGCATGTTGGACATGCATTACTTAATGCATTCAAAATGCTTATGCGGCTGGCTCTCCAAGGAGGGCATTAGGAAAAATGCATTAAAATTGCATTTTAAGAATGCCTAAAAAATGCATTAGATGCATTCCTAAGAACTTATGCGGCCGAGTCTCACAGGAAAGACATTAAGCATAAAATATTAAATATTAAGGTCTTAAATGCATTAAATGCATTTAAGTACTGCATTTAGGAATGCATAGAAATGCATTGGATATAAAGCTTCTTATGCGGCTAGTTTAAAAAAATATAAACAATGCATTAGGAAATGCATTCAAAAATGCATTAAAGTAATGCATTTGCGGCTAGTTTAGAAAAAGTATAAACAATGCTTTAGGAAATGCATTCAAAAATGCATTAAATTAATGCTTGTTCCATGCCTATGCGGCTTACTGTAGGAAAAGTGTTAGGAAATGCATTAAGGTAGGAAAATGCATTAGGAAATATATTAAAAGAAATGCATTAAATTCATTCTTAAACAATGCATTACATCATAATGCATTAACCATGCATTAATGCATTCTTAAACAATGCATGCGGCTAGCTTTCCAAAGGAAAGCATTAAAGTGGCCTAAGGAAATGCATTAAAGTAATGCATTCATGAATGCATTAATTCCATTCTTAAATGCTTATGCGGCTAAGTTGCTAGCAATGCTAACACATGCGGCTAAGTTGCTAGCAAATGCATTATACACCATCTAACAAATGTATTAAATGCTGTACGTAAATTAATATGCACTATTAAATAATTTAGCATGCAAGCATTTTGCCAGGCCATGCGGCTCACTTTTGTGAATGGCCATACGGCCAGCTCATATTATATTAAATAATAATAATAAAATCTATACAATAATTTTTATGCGGCAAATGCAAATAATAGTGGCCATGCCAGCTAAGCAATGCCATATGCGGCTGAGTGCTAAAAATGTCCATGCGGCTCAGCAAAATCCCATAAGCCAAATTGGACCAAACAAAATTCTCTGCAACATGGGATCATCAACTAGCAAAATATGCAACTTTGATATATCAAAATTTATGCAAACCGAAATACCACAAAAATAGATCTACAAGAATTCAACCACATAAACAAAAAATGTTAAGTACTAAAGTGGGTTAGAAACACATAAGGAAGGCAACGGAACAATAAAAATAGACTTCCTCCATGAAGCAAGATGCACTTGCCTAAGCTCTCCACTCTCTCCTGGTAGGTGAAGAGTAAAGATGGAGAAGAAGAAATGAGTAATGAGTAATAATGGAAGAGAGAGAGTAGGATTGATATGGTGGGAGTGGTGGTAGGTGGGAGTGGTTCGGTTCACATAAAAATCAAACAAAACCGAACCAAGCCAAACAAACCGAACCGAACCAAGATAAACCAAATCAATGAAATGCCAAAATAAATCAAGCAGGGAGACATGTAATACGGTTCGAAATACGTACACGTATTCCAAATACGTAATACGAGATATGAGAATTACAAAAACAGAGAACGGAGAGCATTTTCAAGAGCCAAATTGCTGCACTTCTTGCCAGTGAGCCGAGAGTTAGCAATTTTCTTAGGTTTTCTTCCACTTTTGTAATCGGGGTGTCAATGGAGTAAAGGAGCAACTGCCGCTCGATCTCCAACGTCCCATTCCCCAGAATTCTTTTTTGTACTCAGAGATCCTTAGCACAAGATCTCTCAGGCATACTCGATTTGTGGTGCCTTGAGCCAATAAAGAAAAGACAACGTTTCTTCTTCTTTTTGTGTGTATCCACAAAATGGCGACTCTGCTGGGGACTACCTTTTTCTTTGACGAGAAGGTAGTGACGCAATCCGATACCGACAAAGTGGGGAGCACTCAGAAGATGCTGATCGTAAAGTTCGATCAGCAGACGTTCGAAGAGATGCTCTCGAGGGATGGCTCTACTCCCTTAAAATCAGCGAAGCCAAACAAGTCTCGCAAGACTTGGCTTCCGAAGGCTCGCCGTGCATATCCTTCCAGTGTCATAGCAGATATGCAACTAGAGGACTCTGTCACATAGGTGCATGGCTCTGCCACAGAAGCTCCCCAAGTGAAGAAGGCTCACTCCGTTCCGGGCTCTACTAGCCCAGCGACTTCTCTCTTGTGCAACCGACAACAGAGTGTTCGACGCTCGAGACTTGGCAAAGAAAAGTACTACGATGCCAGGAATTGGGGTGTTCGACACTCTGGACAAATCTAGCAAGGCTCACAAACGAAAGAGGCGAAGCTGGGAGAAAATAACACTGCTCCATCAAGCATGCACACAAAGCTATGTGCCCAAGGGGGCGTACGGGCGCATAACTCTAATCAGGAAGCTTCTGTCTTCGACAGATTGGACATCCAGGGTCATGCGCCCAAGGCTATGCGCCCAGGCTCAACTGATCCATACCATGCGCCCACATCAAGGAAGCTCAGACATGCTGCCAAGAAGCATACGCCCAAAGCCAGTCTCCAAGGCCTATGCGTCCACAGCAAAAAGACAGGCCCAACACGTATAGCACGGGGCTGTCTTCAAGGATATCACAGAACTTAGGTGTGGGGGTTGTCCCTGCACATGAACTAAGTCTGGATGCGCCAACTCTCCTTACAAACCAACATGCAAAGCTCGACGATGCATGCAACATGGGTTGTAAGGCAAAACTCCCTTCCGCTGACTTACGCGACATGATAAATCATAAGCGTAAAGCGAGAGAGGACATAACAATTCATGGTACACATCCGTGCACCAGTATTATCGTCAACTGTTGCTGCTCCAAAGCAATAAGAGTGCCTCAGAGACAGTCCGTGTTTTGATGGCTGCATTTCTCTGACGATGAAAAGCTGATGTGTGTTTCATCCAACATGGCTTCATGGGGTCCCCTTTATGGAAGCACCAATCAAAGACGGTGGACCACGAACCCAACTTTCTCTCTCAGTTCCGCGAGAAGAAGAAGAAGAAGTCTACCAACAGATGGCCAGCAGGCTGCACATCTGAAGGAGTCTATATGGGTACTCGGTCAAAGACAAGATTCCGTATAGATGACGAAGACTCCCAAGCTGGGGGTAGTATTCCCTCAGAGTCTGAAGCGGATGACCTTCACAATGGGGGTAGCCTTCCAGAGGACGACGATCCCTCCGAGTCAGATGGCGACTATCTACCTCCTCTACCTGAAGATGAGGGACTTGTCAACTCAGAGACAGACAGTATTAGCACCAATTGTAATGTTTTCTCTATTCATCCTCGCATGTTATCTATATACATGGCAGACGGAGAAAGACCTGAAGAATCCAGTGATCAGACCAGCAAACGGCTAGAGGGTCTTGAAACAGCATTCGCCAAGATCAGTGATATGCTTACCAGTATCATGGCGGTCGAAGTTGCTGGAGCTGTTCCTCCACCCCAACAAAACGTCTCGGCTCATGCTAGTCCGGCTCATAGCAACAACCCTCCTTCACTATAAAAGGAGTATCATTCCGTTGTGCCTCCCCCAAATCTTGTAAATGCTGGGGGTGGTCCTTCGCCAACGACGCCTGACAACCGTTCAGCAGCTATTTTCCAACACCTGCTCAATCAACATGATGCAATTGATTCTCTGGTTGCCCGTCTCGATACCATCTCACATAAAGACGAGATTCAGAAGATGGGGATATCTCAACCATATCCTCCTGAATGGGAGAATGCTACTTGCCCTCTTAACTACAAGCCGCTGACGCTAAATTCATTTGACGGGTTGACTTCTCCCCGTCAACACATGACATACTTCAACACACAGACTCTACACTTACCCAGGGATGATTCGTTCTTGTTAAAGCTATTTATTAGCACCTTGCAGGGGTAGCTTTTGAATGGTTCTGCAGTCTGCCTGACGGTTGTATCAATTCGTTTAAAGACTTGGAGAGGTTGTTCCTCAACAGGTTTTATGAGAGTGGCATACACGTTAGTATGTCTACCCTCATCGAGACCAAGCAAAGGAGGACTGAGTCTGTCATTGCCTTCATCGAACGCTTCAGGCGGCTAGCACTGAAGATGCCCTTCGGTATACCAGACTCAAAACTTATGGATACTTATCGATATAACTTTCTTCCTACAGTAAATTTCTGTCTGGGTATACATAAGTATGATATATGGCTCGCTTTCATTGGGGCCGCTGATGCTGCTGAAAACGATGTTCCTAATTTGGAATTACTGGGGTTGAAAACACCCAAATCTGAAGACAAGGGCAAGCATCCTCAAACTATCCCTGTCCGTGGGGGTAAAGGGAAAGAAGTCCTGAAGGTCGACACTTCCAAAGGAGCTTCCAATTCTCAGGGCGCCTCCGACAAGCCTAAGGAGACCTTCTTCTTTAACGAAGACGATGTCATTACCATTTTTCACACATTGATGAAGGATAATAAACTGACATTGCCTCCAACACGACGTTCTGCAGAGGCGAACCAACTTAACTTTTCCAAGTACTGTCTCTATCATCAGTACGTGTATCATTCTACCAAGGACTGCATCGTCCTGAAGAAGAAGATACAACAGCTTATCGACAGCCAAGTGATCAACCTCGAAGCTGAAGACAAGGTCGTATCTTCTAACATGATCTCTCTTCATTGTGGTAACTTTCTTCCCACAGAAGTCCCAGACGACGTGGTCCTGATCTCCAAGACGACAATGGAAGTAGTCAACCTATCACCAGCTCGCAACTCAACCTTGGTGCCACTCACGACTGAACGTGGTGAGATCATGTGGGTCTATTCGGACCTTGTGTAAGAGATGACACAGGGGGTGGTATCTCCCAAAGCAAAAAGGGGCAAGAAATACAAATCATGCCATATGGTGCCTTCTCCCATCTACGAGGTTCTATCTAGCGAGACACGATCGGGGAAGACTTATCTTCGGACGTACGATCCCGTACAAGAAAAAGAAGTACCTTCCTAAACTCCTACTGCCCCCACAAGCTTAGAAGCTGGCCCGTCTAAGCCTTCAACTACCGACAAAGCCAAGCAGAAAGAGATGCGGTTTGACAAGTCTCTGAAGGCTCCAGCTCTCGAAGGCATGGATCGGCCCTACAACTTTGACATATTGGCACAGCTGGCCAATACACCTGCCAGGTTGTCTCTGTTCGATCTATTGTGACTCTCCAAAGAAATACGGAAGGCCTTAAGTAAGGCATTACTACATGCCGACTCTTATCTCACTGAAGTCAAAGCCCCCGCTGAAGACCCTGTCTCCTGTCCCCACTGCCACAATGCTATGGAAGTAGTGCCCAACATCACCTTTTCACAGAAGGACATGCTACTAAAAAATAATCGTCATGATAGACCCTTGTACTATACAGGGTATATCGGGGCGATCAAGGTGGACCGCATGCACATCGATCCATGATCCTCCCTCAGCATCATTCCTAGAAGTTTACTTCAAATTCTAGGAATCCCTCTACACAAGCTATCTGTAACCAATACAACTATCATGGCTTTCAGTGCTGGTCGAAGCCACCCGCTGGGCAAGATCTGTAATGCCCCACTCCGTACGGTGCATTACGATGAGTCGTTGACTCGAAGAGTTGCGTTGACCCGAAGAAGTATCGATACGAATCGATGCAAGAGTTACGTTGACCAAAGGTAAGCTTTGAGTCGGTTGGAATCTATGAATTGAATCGATGCAAAAGATAAGTCTCATTTGAGCAAGTGCTGATTTTAGTTGATCTGGTGTGCAGGCTATGCTTTTACGCTGGACGATAAGAGGTCGGTATTTTGCCTTATGCAATGAAGTGTCCGTGAAACCAAATTGTGGCCTTGCAACGGATTGTGGTATGGGTGCGATAGGCCAAATCAATCGAGTAGTTCAAAGAAATGGCTAAGTCCGAGAGTTAGCTATGCGACCAAGTTATGGAAGCGAGCCACTTCAATCAGCGAGACGACGAGGCGTATCGGCTTAAGGTGGGCGGGTTCTTGACTCTCTCTCCCTATTCTTTCACGTCTAATAAAAGATATCATTGTATGCGTAAGATGTTATCGAGTTAGCGAGCATGGCTCGACGACAAAATGTCCAAGTATGTGTCGAACACTAAGATAGAACATTGAACAAACGAACAATTGAAGCGATGTACATCAAGTGTACGAGTCGCGGTAGGGCAATGATGGTAGAACATTGAAAGATGATATTGAGATGTGCATCACGTGTACGCCTCCGAGAATATTGAACACTAGGTGTAGAACATGGATTACGGTGCTGAGCGTGCCCTCGTACACGGAAGCTAAGGAATAACTAAGTAACTACGGAACTAGGCTTTGAGAATGACTTACGAATGGTACGCATTGAATATGAGTATGAGATGACTAAGCCGTTGGACGTCGTGCATCAATATGGATGTGTTGGGGCATAACGCCGACGGAGCTCCCCATATGGATGGTGGATTATGTTTATGAGACGCGAATATGTTTATGGTGTGAGACTATGTTTATGGAACGGAGGATTGGTTGGAACGATATGATTTGTATGCTATGGTACGTATTGCATGGTCAATGGACTCGGATGGCCCGTGCACGGGTGCGGCTTCCCTCGGACGGTTATGCCGGAGCACCGGGACCGTTCGGCCTAGGGGGAAATTATGTGTGGTATTTATGGTGTACAACATTCGGACGGATTACGACCGTCCAGTGCTGTGATAAGCTATGATATTCATAAGTTTAGGATCCTTCGAATACTGGGCTAGCAACCCGTATCGAAGTGATCGTAGGCTTACACATAAGAGATGCCAAGTCCATTACGGTGCGAAACACCATGACCTTCATATAGTTAGGGCCGGTAGGCTGAGATGAGAGTTGGGTGCAGGCACAGGGCCTGCGACCCTTATACATATGTCTATGTTTATGGTTGGTTGCGTGAATAGTATGATCTCTTATGTTAAGTTCTAACCTTGCAAGCTAGTCGAAATGGGACAAAGATGAGCACGATCACTATGTTTATGTTCATATTATGTCTAACTGTATCTGCCGTAGGGACACGGTATGGGACATATTTACGATAAGGTGCTATGTTTAAGTCTTGCCATGAAACTGATCCTAAGGCTAAATAGAAAGATCACAAATTAAGATGCATGTTCACTAAATATATTTAGTGTTTGGTTGGGTGCGAGCGGGTCTTGATCAGTGCAAAGCGAGGACGAAAGCACTAATCCTCCACTAGTTTATGTGCAGGTTCAGGTTATGATCGGCGTGGGGCGGGGCTTGGCTTGGACGCGCCGAGGCATGGAGTCCTTGGCGTTCAAGAGGAGCTACCGCATAGGCGTTCGAACTTGCGACATGGAGATGTTCGGCCGAAGACTACTTGTTGGCTATAAAGAGGCATAATGTGTGGAACAATGTAATCCTTTGTGAGCTAGAGAGACCATGAGCGTTGTAGCCAATTGGCATATTAAGTTGGGCTATTCAGAGCCATTGTAACCTTCGGTCATTATGAATAAAAGAGATTCTTGTTGTATACTCTATTTTTTTCCACTGCTTATGTTATCAAATTGAGATAGATCAATGTGAACCTATTATCTTGCCTTGCACGAGCGCAACTCCAGGCTCGTGCGGCATCACGCCCCAGCGAGAAAGATGATTCGGGTGAAATCTAGCGAGGACGAGCGATTTCTCGGATCGGGGCGTGACAAGTTGGTATCAGAGCGGTTCCATCCTTTGGGCCGTGAATGAATCTCTTTGACCCTCAGTTGCTTCGCTATCGAATTCAGTTGACTCTAAGTTGTTTCCGCAACCGCATGGCTCATGGATCTGCTTGACGCTACATTGGATGTTCCATACAATAAGTCTATATTAAGTGAGTACGTCTGCCACAAGTATGTCGTGCTATGGGATGTTGGGAGTTATGGAATGTTGGTCGCACGAAGTGCAAGGAGTTATGTGTTGGTCGCACGAAGTGCGAAGAGATATGTGTTGTTGGTTGCGCGAAGTGTAACGGGTCGATATATGAGGTGATACGTGTTATGTGGCTATGCGAATGGTTATGTGTTGTCGGTTGCACGGAGTACAGCAAGTCATGAATCATTCGTTACAACAGTGCAATGAGTCGATATGGTACGATATGTGTTGTATGGCTATGGGGATGGATAGCGATATGTTGCACAAGATTGAGTGAAGACTTTAAGTAATGAGAATGAGTTGTTGCATGAGTTGCAATGAACGAGATTGGAAGATCGCGGATGCGATAGTAACGAGTCGAGTTGGTCGCTAAGTTGAGTAGGCAAAATTGTAAGTTGGCCGCATTGAATCGAGTTTCGAAGTAGGCGAACGTATATGTTAGCCGAATATTGCGGGTGTAATCAATATGATTGCCAAGGTTCGGTTAGACTGAATGAATGTCTAACTTGAGTGAACGACTATCATGTTGGTCCAGTTGTTGTGCCAACTTGAGTAAGAAGAACGCTAGAACTGGGATCGGAAGGATCGCCATACGGGATAGTTGGTTGGAAAATAGACGTTAGACCTATGCGGAGTGTAAAGTCGAGTAATGACTCGATTTCGAGTGGTATATGCAATACCAGTTGTGCGATCAGTGAAGCAAAGTGTTGTACCGATAATGATAGGCTCGATTCCTGAGTGGTATATGGAGTACCACTTAGCGATAGCTATGTTAAGCTATTTGTGACTTGCAGTAGAATGCATCGATACGAATGTGTTGATTACGATATGTTTGTCCTCAACGGACGGAGTAGTAACGAGACTCGAGTGGGAATGACTTGATAGAAGTTGATGCAAGTATGCTTCGATGAATTGAGTCGAACGATTATGCGCGAAGTCATATCCACGAAAGATACATCGGACGAGAGTTCGTTAAGTATAAGTCGAACGATAAGCTGAGTATAGGAAAGGAATATTGCATTGAGGAAATAGTCGACCCGGTCGAATGTACGTGAGTTAGTACGAAGACTTGTTCGGAACGTATTGAGCAGGTACGGAGAAATCGTACGAACGAATTTGAGTTAGCGCGAGGAGCCGGTAGCACGATTTGGAAGTACGAGTTAGGGATATGAGAATGAATATGTGAATTAGAAATCGTGTCTCGATGATGGTAGTTAGTTACAACGGAATGGATTTTGGTACGTGAGACTTGATTCGTATTCGAGTTCGGATAATGGCAATGACTGCAACGAGTTTGAGCTTATAAGAAAGGAAGATGTTCAAGTTATGCATATCGACGATGGTATTAAGGCGTATCAAAGACGATATACAATAACTCGGAGATACTCTGATCGAATGAACAAAAATTATGTTGAGCATTGTTGTTGGATGAATAAGATGCAAGTTAAGTTGATGTCGATTTGGATGACAATGATAGGAATGCTTCGGAGAATTGAGAGTCGATGGATGTTACTCGGGAGAAAACGAAAGTGTCTGAATTGCTTCGTGGATCACCACTATGTTGATATTCTTGTCTTGAGCGAACGCAACACCAGTCTCGCACATACGTCACGTCAAATTAGGATGATCATTCCGCATGAGCGTTGGTATGGTGATTCATCCAGCGGGGATGAACGAACTTGCAAGGCGTGGCAAAATCGAATTTGACTTGTGGTTTGATGCGAAAGTTGTTCGAGGATGGTTTTGATGAGTACGGAATGTGTCGAGCTATAATCACGGATAGGTAAACTCGGACTTGAGGTGAGTAGATGTCATACGACTGGCAAGGATAGTCGATGGTTATGCAGGAGTGATTCGAGTAATAACGGCACGCAATGTGCATAAGTAATTCGAGTAGTTATCGACACATCAGCTGTACGGGAGTAGAGAAAGTATGGATTGGTATATCGGATTGGGTAAAGTTCTATAGGAATTATCGGGAATTGATTTGGCTCCGCGATAGGATATAGCATGGTTCGTTGTAACTGTCCCTCGTTGATGATCTTTAATTATCGAGCGTAGTTTCGGGGCAGATGACCCTAGAAGACTTGACCGCCAAATCAAGTGAATATTGAAGTCCCATAGGACGACCCTTAGGAAGTCGTATGAGAAATTACGTCGATGATGAAGGATGATATAGTGCAGGTTAAGGATAAGTCTAAGCGATGAGTATCATGATTCGGAAGTTAGCGAGTACTAGAATCGATATGGTCAGAAGAGTTATGTTTGATCGAATAGATGTCGAGGAACGTACTGAGCATAGGGATGCGGTAAGGCGATTACAAGGATTCTGCAATGCACGAGAGCGACGAATAATAAAATGACCCTAAGAGTTATGTCGTAGATCGATTTGAGTAACGGTTAGGCTATGTGTGTTGAGCGCGCGATCTATGTTACGAAATGAACTAGTCAGAATTGAATCGAAGATTGAGTAAAGGACTCATACTCAGTCGAGAATAGGAGATGAGCGTATCGTAAGAGACCTTGAGTCGGAAACGTTGTTGCCTTTGAGCATCGTAGACTCAAGTTGACCTCTTGTGTCGGGAGAGTGCGAGCATGATAAGTTACCTAGCGGGGGTAGCCCCATACGTAATGTATAGATTGAGCGAGATAATGTGAATCATACATGGATAGTTGTGTACGAGACTTAATACGAATTGTAGGCAAAGGAATTTGTGACATGTTGACATAGTCCATGTTGTCGAGGCCAAGTGTTATGAATGATTGGATGAAAGACTTGAGTTATGTGAGAGATAGGCAAACGGTTGGGCGAATAGGCATTGCGGAGAATCGTTGCGATCGGATGTGCAACGGCTTAATGCAATGCATGCGTTAGATGGCCGTCGAGAAACTTATGAGATTGAAGTTATGGTTTGGATCAAGTTATATGCGAAGATGTTTGCGAACAGGACTATAGGAATATGTGCTAAGGTATGACCAAGTCGAGTATGGAATGATTGGTGTTTGAGGATTTAAGTTGAGCTTGTAAGTTGTCCCGATATACTACAACTGAGCTTGGCTAAAATGCATATATTGGTGGGACGCCTAAAATATGTGTATGATCCAAACTAAGTTGTATGATTCAACGATAGTAGCACGAGATCGTGAAACGATCTATGTGGGACACTTGGATTTAAGTGTTGGTTTCGGTTCGAGGACGAACCTTGTTTTGAGTGGTATATTATGTAATGCCCTACTCCATACGGTGCATTACGATGAGTCGTTGACTCGAAGAGTTGCGTTGACCCGAAGAAGTATCGATACGAATCGATGTAAGAGTTACGTTGGCCAAAGGTAAGCTTTGAGTCGGTTGGAATCTATGAATCGAATCGATACAAAAGATAAGTCCCGTTTGAGCAAGTGCTAATTTTAGTTGATCTGGTGTGCAGGCTATGCTTTTATGCTGGACGATAAGAGGTCGGCATTTTGCCTTATGCAATAAAGTGTCCACGAAACCAAATCGTGTCCTTGCAACGAATTGTGGCATAGGCACGATAGGCCAAATCAACCGAGTAGTTCAAAGGAATGGCTAAGTCCGAGAGTTAGCTATGCTACTAAGTTATAGAAGCGAGCCGCTTCAATCTGCGAGACGACGAGGCGTATCGGCTTAAGGTGGGCGGGTTCTTGACTCTCTCTTCCTATTCCTTCACGTCTAATAAAAGATATCATTGTATGCGTAAGATGTTATCGAGTTAACGAGCATGGCTCGGCAACGAAATGTCCAAGTATGTGTCGAACACTAAGATAGAACATTGAACAATCGAACAATTGAAGCGACGTGCATCAAGTGTACGAGTCGCGGAAGGGCAATGATGGTAGAACATTGAAAGATGATATTGAGATGTGCATCACGTGCACGCCTCCGAGAATATTGAATACTAGGCGTAGAACATGGATTACGGTGCTGAGCGTGCCCTCGTGCACGGAAGCTAAGGAATAACTAAGTAACTACGGAACTAGGATTTGAGAATGACTTACGAATGGTGCACGTTGAATATGAGTATGAGATGATTAAGCCGTTGGGCGTCGTGCATCAATATGGATGTGTTGGGGCATAACGCCGACGGAGCTCCCTATATGGATGGTGGATTATGTTTATGAGACGCGAATATGTTTATGGTGCGAGACTATGTTTATGGAATGGAGGATTGGTTGGAACGATATGATTTGTATGCTATAGTACGTATTGCATGGTCAATGGACTCGGATAACCCGTGCATGGGTGCGGCTTCCCTCGGACGGTTACGCCGGGGCACCGGGACCGTTCGGCCTAGGAGGGAATTATGTGTGGTATTTATGGTGCACAACATTCGGACGGATTGCGACCGTCCAGTGCTGTGATAAGCTATAATATCCGTAAGTTTGGGATCCTTCGGATACTGGGCTAGCAACCCGTATCGAAGTGATCGTAGGCTTACACATAAGAGATGCCAAGTCCATTACGGTGTGAAACGCCGTGACCTTCATATAGTTAGGGCCGGTGGGCTGAGATGAGAGTTGGGTACAGGCGCAGGGCCTGCGACCCTTATGTATATGGCTATGTTTATGGTTGGTTGCATGAATAGTATGATCTCTTATGTTAAGTTCTAACCTTGCAGGCTAGTCGAAATAGGACGAAGATGAGCACGATCACTATGTTTATGTTCATATTATGTCTAACTGTATCTGCCGCAGGGACACGGTATGGGACACATTTACGATAAGGTGCTATGTTTAAGTCTTGCCATGAAACTGATCCTAAGGCTAAATAGAAAGATCACAAATTAAGATGCATGATCACTAAATATATTTAGTGTTTGGTTGTGTGCGAGTGGGTCTTGATCAGTGCGAAGCAAGGACGAAAGCACTAATCCTCCACTAGTTTATGTGCAGGTTCAGGTTATGATCGGCGTGGGGCGGGGATTGGCTTGGATGCGCCGAGGCATGGAGTCCTTGGCGTTCAAGAGGAGCTACCGCATAGGCGTTCGGACTTGCGACATGGAGATGTTCGGCCGAAGACTACTTGTTGGCTATAAAGAGGCATAATGTGTGGAACAATGTAATCCTTTGTGAGCTAGAGAGATCATGAGCATTATAGCCAATTGGCATATTAAGTTGGGCTATTCAGAGCCTTTGTAACCTTCAGTCATTATAAATAAAGGAGATTCTTGTTGTATACTCTGTTTTTCTTCCGCTGCTTATGTTATCAAATTGAGATAGATCAATGTGAACCTGTTATCTTGCCTTGCACGAGCGCAACTCCAGGCTCGTGCGGCATCACGCCCCAGCGAGAAAGATGATTCGGGTGAAATCTAGCGAGGACGAGCGATTTTCCGGATCGGGGCGTGACGAGATCCGTCTCAAGTGCCAGATTGGTTATCTCCGAACGGAGGTTTCCTATTATGTGATCGATGCCAATGTATCCTATAACGTCTTGTTGGGACGTCCATGGATACACGAGAACATGATCATTCCTTCCATACTTCACCAGTGCTTCAAGTACGTTAACAGCGATGGTGTCGTGAAGACGGAGTTTGCCGTTGTCGATCCTTTTAAGGGCATCGAAGCCTACTATGGAGATTCGGTACTTTACCAATCTCAGCCCCCCAAGGATGACGGCAACGAAGCTGACAATGAAGCTAAAGCAAGTTCATCCTCCAATGATGGTCCCCTGATTATCCGAGTCAAAGGACGTACTACTCCAAAAAGTACTCCGAAGCCTCTTACAATCTGGGTGAAAAAGAAGAACCCTGACAAGGTCAAACCATTAACCATCACTCTCTGCAAGACACCTCGGGAGGAACCTGCTGATGTCCGTCCTCCCAATCCTGAAGAATTACCCTACGTGGTGAACTCAGCCAAGACTGTGGCTCCTCTTCCAGATGATGATCCTCTCAATGAGTATATCAATACTCATAATAATGTACCTTCAGCGGATGATGTTATCCCTGAAGAAGAACTCGCATATTTTCTTAGTAAAGGTTTATCTTTGAATTACTCCGATGTCTACCAATCTGTAAACTACTACATAGATACGATATACTCTCTAGAGCACGACATAGGACCATACCTCTGCATGTCGGTCACGACGCCTCACCTACGAAAAAAAAGTTTACCTAGAAGATATCCACTACTTTATCGTTCCAGCGAGAAAGAAGGGCGAAGAACTAATCAACTTCGGTCGAATAATTGGCGAAAGAAAGTTCGTTCCGAACTCTACTTCTCCCAAGCACAACACGGAAGCTAATTATGACTCTGGAAAAATGCAACTTTTTCGATATAGTTGGCAGGCCAAGAATATCATCTACAATATGGGATATGACATCAAAAGCGACCAGGGGCTAAATTACGACCGGGGACGACGGTTGCTAATACGACACTTTGCTCCTCCCGGCAAACCCGAGAACTACTATCAAAGAAACGGTATTGGTTTGGGTTATGTCACTCCTCCAACAACTCCCGAAAGATCAAATGATGAAGTAGATCATTGTTCTCACTCTTCTGATTCCTGCCTCTGGGACTCAGACTCCAGCATTAGCGATATGTTCAAAGCAACTCTGTCCGTCAACATGATTTCAGTTGACCAAATCGCAGATGATGTCCAATCGATCGAGCTTGAACAATGTTCTCAAAAGATGGATACTAGGTGGGAGCTACGCTTTGAACAACGTGAATCACCTACCGAAGATGAAGTCATCCAAGTCAAATTAGGAGATGAATCATCTTTTAAACCAATCTTTATTAGTAAAAGTCTATCTGGCGATGAACGCCAATCTCTTATACAGCTTATAAGAGAATACATCGACGTCTTTGCATGGAGCTATGAAGACATGCAATGCCTGGACCCTAAAGTCACCATGCACCGCCTGAATATTTCGTCTAAAGCTAAGCCAGTGAAGCAGCAACAACGACGATTCCGACCAGATGTCATGGAGGCCATAGAGAATGAAGTCAAGAAGCTCATTGCAAGTGGATTCATTCGTGAAGAACAATACCCTGACTGGGTTGCCAACATCGTTCCAGTCATGAAAAAGAATGGTAAAGTTTGAGTCTTTATCGATTACCGTAATTTGAACTCTGTATGCCCGAAAGACGAGTTCCCTCTACCGATCACTGACGTAATGATCGATAATACCTGCGACTTCGAGCGGATGTCCTTTATGGATGGGTTCTCAGGCTACAACCAGATCAAGATATTCCCCGACGACGAGAAGCACACATCTTTTCGAACACCGTTGGGGGTATACTGCTATACGGTGACGCCTTTCGGATTAAAGAATGCAGGGGCAACATACCTGCGAGCCATGAACACAATTTTTTGTGATCATTTACGCAAAACTGTGAAGTGCTACGTAGACGATATCGCAGTTAAAAGTCATCTCAAGGGCAACCACCTCCAAGACTTGAGAACAGTGTTCGAACTAATACGTGCACACCAACTCAAGATAAATCCAACCAAGTATTTTCTGGGAGACTCCAGTGGCAAGTTCCTTGGTTTCGTCATCACTTCAAAGGGTATACATCTTGACCCGGAGAAAGTGAAGGCTATCCTCGATATGCATCCTCCAAGAAACGTCAAAGAGCTACGCGGACTACAGGAAGGCTAGCCTACATCAGACGATTTATTTTGAACCTTTCTGGAAGGTGTCAACCATTCACTCAGCTCATGAAGAAAGGCGTATCTTTCGTCTGGACTGAACAAAGTCAACGCGCATTCGACGAGATCAAGAAGTATCTTACAAGCCCCCCCCCAGTATTGGTAGCTCCAATAATGGAAAGCCTTTCTTACTATATGTCCGCGCTATGGACCATTCTCTTAGCGTCCTATTAACTCAGAAGAATGAAGACGGCCATGAACATGCAATCTACTACCTCAGTCGCACAATGGTGGGTGCCGAGCACAGATACACACATGTGGAAAAGGAATGCCTTGTACTGGTATTTTCTATCCAGAAGATGCGCTACTATGTGTCTGGACAGACTATCCACATCATATCTAAAGTTAAACCTCTCAGATTACTCATGACTAAACCGGGTTCTCTCAATTCCCGTTTAGCTATATGGGCAATGTTGTTGACTCCATACAATATGCTCTTCGTTCCTCAGAATGCAGTAAAAGGCCAAGTATTAGCTGATTTCCTAGCAGCCCATCCGGTGCCACAATCTTCCAAACTCTACAACGAAATCCCCGATGAAGTAGTGGAGTCTAACACTGCAACTGAAGAGATCCCCATTTGGCGAATGTTCTTTGACTGTGCATCAAGAACATGACCCAAAAAAATATTATGGCCGGAGTAGGCATCGTGCTCGTGTCACCTGATCATCTGGTTATACATCGTGCATATTCTCTCGTGGAACCATGCACCAACAACGTGACCAAATATAATGCCCTATTAATCGGCCTGCAACTGGCAAAACAACTGAGAGTTGACTATCTAGAATCTTACGGCGATTCCAAGCTAATAGTTAGTCAGGTCCGAGGGGATTATGAAGTTCGTCACGAAGATCTTATCCCCTATCACAGAGCAACAATCGAGTTGGCGTCTACTTTTGCTGGATTCTTCATCGAGCATGTGCCTCGACTACGGAATACAGAAGGCTATCCTCGATATGCATCCTCCAAGAAACCTCAAAGAGCTACGCGGACTACAAGGAAGGCTAGCCTACATCAGACGATTCATTTCGAACCTTTCTGGAAGGTATCAACCATTCACTCAGCTCATGAAGAAAGGCGTATCTTTCGTCTGGACTGAACAAAGTCAACGCGCATTCGACGACATCAAGAAGTATTTTATAAGCCCCCAGTATTGGTAGCTCCAATAATGGAGAAGCCTTTCTTACTATATGTCCGCGCTATGGACCATTCTCTTGGTGCCCTATTAGCTCAGAAGAATGAAGGCGGCTATGAACAAGTAATCTACTACCTCAGCCGCACAATGGTGGGTGCCGAGCACAGATACACACCTGTAGAAAAGGAATGCCTTGCACTGGTATTTGCTATCCAGAAGGCGCGCTACTATGTGTCTGGGCAGACTATCCACATCATATCTAAAGTCAATCCTCTCAGAATACTCATAACTAAACCGGGTTCTCTTAATTCCTGTTTAGCTATATGGGCAATGTTGTTGACTCCATACAATATGCTCTTCGTTTCTCAGAAGACAGTAAAAGGCCAAGCATTAGCTGATTTCCTAGCAGCCCATCCGGTGCCACAATCTTCCAAACTCTACAACGAAATCCCCGATGAAGTAGTGGAGTCTAATACTGCAACTGAAGAGATCCCCATTTGGCGAATGTTTTTTGACTGTGCATCAAGAACATGACCCAAAAAATATTATGGCCGGAGTAGGCGTCGTGCTCGTGTCACCTGATCATCTGGTTATACATCGTGCATATTCTCTCGTGGAACTATACACCAACAACGTGGCCGAATATAATGCCCTATTAATCGGCCTGCAACTGTCAAAACAACTGAGAGTTGACTATTTAGAAGCGTACGACGATTCCAAGCTATTAGTTAGTCATGTCCGAGGCGATTATGAAGTTCGTCACGAAGATCTCATCCCCTATCACAGAGCAACAATCATGTTGGCGTCTACTTTCGTTGGATTCTTCATCGAGCACGTGCCTCGACTACGGAATACAGAAGCAGATGCTCTAGCCGGTCTCGCTGCTTCTTTGATCGTCCCTACCAATACTCAGCAGTCGATCACAGTGTCTGGTCGAGAACTATTCTGTGTGAAAAATGCCTTACATATTCATCACAGTTACACAACGGAAACAAACGTCGATGTTAAAGACTGGAGATTTTCTTTTATAGACTACGCCGTCTATGGAATCCTCCCCGAGGACCCGACGAAAGTAGTGTCTATCCAAAGGCGATCCCTCAGATTTTACTACGACACAGCTACCAAGATGCTATACCGATGCTCTTACGACGGGCTACTGTTACGATGTTTATCAGATACAGATGCCAAACATGCACTCCGGGAGGCTCACAATGGAGTTTATGGTACACATCAACCATGCCCCAAATTATAAGATTGCCTCAAATGAATGGGTTATTATTGGCCTACGATGATAGCAGATGCTGTTGAATACGCAAAAAAGTGTAGAGCCTGTCAGTTCTACGCTGATTTCATTCATCAACCTTCGGAGTTTCTACACCCGACGACAATATCTTAGCCTTTTGAAGCCTGGGGCATGGACGTCATAGGACCAATCAGCCTGCCATCTTCCAGAAGACATCGGTTCATCCTAGCCATAACCGATTACTTCTCCAAATGGGCAAAAGCTATACCGCTCACCGAAGTGAAGGCATCGAACATGATCAGTTTCATCAAACATCACATTATCTACCGCTTCGGCCTACCTCACAGGATCATCCATGATAACGATCCACAATTCGTAAACCATGCATTCTATCGGTTCTGCGATAGGAATCAAATCCAGAATATAGCCTCTACTGCCTACAATCCAGCGGCTAACGAGCTAGTAGAAGCCTTCAATAAAACCATCATTAAACTTCTCAAGAAATTCGTGTCTTCAAACAAGCACGATTGGAATGAGAAGCTCGGCGAATGTCTATGGGCTTATCGTACAACGGTTCGGACTCCAACAGGCAGTACGCCATTCTCTCTGGTTTATGGGAGCGAAGCAGTTCTTCCCCTAGAAATCTAGATTCCTTCTCTTCGAGTAGCCTTAGCCAGCAAATTGACTACCGAAGAAAGCTACCGTCTGCGTCTATAGGAGCTCGAAGTACTAGACAAAAAATGCTTGTTAGCTCAGCAGCGTATTGAGCTATACCAAGCACGCCTTTCCAGAGCCTTCAATAAAAATGTGAAGGAAAGAATCTTCCAAGTTGGTGATCTAGTCTTAACAGTGAGAAGACCAATGGTCATGACGCACAAGACAAAAGAAAAATTCCAGCCTAAATGGGAAGGTCCTTTCATTATAGAATCAGTGTATTCTAACGGTGCATACCGACTAACCAAGCCTGATGGTGACTTGCTCATGATGCCTATCAACGGCAAGTTCCTGAAGAAATACTATGTGTAACCTTTTTTACATAATGTTCACATATGTTCAGTTATATAAATGTACAGTGCGATGTTTATGTGATTCGAAAAAAATTATCTAACTATTATCCGTATTTCAAGAGTCTTGAATACGCCTTGGATAATAGGTCCTCTAAAATATTTTTCCAGTGGAATCATTCCCCTTTTTTGACTCTGTCCAAACTCGATTTGACAAAAATAAGTCACGTCCCAATTACCTCTGAATTGTTTTTCGATAATTATTTCCCCAGTGGAATGATTAAGAAATATTTTGCCACGTCCACATAACTTCTGAGTAAAGCATTCATCAAGGATAATCACGTCCATATTACCTCTAAATTATCCACTCCCACCTAATGTTACATATCTTTCCATGTCCATATTGTAAAACCCCTAAATTTCTACTATTTTTTTTAATTAAATTTGGTACCGATTTAAAATTTTAGTAATATACGTCGCGTAGTCGTATTATACGTCGCGCACGAAATTTTTTTCTTTTTCAAATTTGCTCGATGAGTGCGATTATGTGCGAGCGTACATAATTGAGAAAAACATTTACTATTTTCAAAATAATATATACAAGAATTATTATATTTGTATTTTGCCTAAATTTGTGAATTGAGATGACCAAAAAAAAAAATCTTATTACTTTATTTATTTATTTATTAGTGGTAAAGTAGGAAACTATTTTTATATTTCTTACATAGGAGGTACATTAAATTAAATTCATATATTTATATTTTCGGAATTATTAAATATTAATATTTTATTGTTCAAAAAGATATTTAAAAATAATTATTATTTTCGAAATTATTATTATGGGTATTTTGAAAAATATTTTCGAAAGTTATTGTTGCCATTTAAATCTTGATTTAGATTTTGGAATTATTTAAATAGACTAAACTAATATCTATATTTGGAAATTGATTATGTGATTTGATTTTACACTAAAGGAATATAATTTAAATATAATTTATTTGAATTTGGATTTAAATTAAATAGATTGATTTATCTAGTTTGGGTTTAAACCAACCATGATCCTTATCTAATTGGGAATTCCCACATCCTATAAATAGGCAGGTACTCCTCCAATTCATTATTCATCCACAAACAAATTTCCACAACAATATTCACCGTGCCTCGTGTCCGTGTTCGTGTCCGTGTCCGTTCCCCGTTCTTATTCCAATATATATACATTTACATTGTATCTCTTGTGTCGGACACGCCCCGACACATACAACCAAAATAAATCCTAACCTAAAATTTCATCCCCGCCAAAAATCGCAGCCTTCGCAAATCATCTCCACCACCGTTCTCGTCATCCCGGTCACCCGTCGCAGAAAACCCCGACGATCCCTGTCCCCACGGCTCCAACACCCCCGCGTGGACCACATCTCTCCGGAATCCACCAGCAAACGCCCTCACCACCATCCATCAACACCATGTCGGCAAACACCCGTCACCACCGCCACCCTGCTGCCATCAACACGATAACTGCCATCACCCTCGTCGCCCCAGCCAACCCGTCGACTCTGCGACCACCCACACCCGACCAACCTAGGACAGACTCCCCGCCAAAGCCATACCACCACTTTTCCGACTAACCAAACCACCCTCGGCCACCTTGGCCGAGCAGCCCAAACGCCAAAAAAAAAATATATTGAAAGAGGAGAACCACCACCGTACCTGCCCTTCTCGCCGAGCCGGGTAGCCCAGATCCGGCGACCCCGACAGTGCCCTAGCCGTCGCCTGCTCCGGATCCGCCAAGCCCCCGCGCCCCTTTCACCTTCCCCGGCCGAGATCCGCCGTCCACCCCGTCGCCGTTCTCCCCTCTCTGGCCTCCTTCCCCCGAGTCCCCGGTCGGCGGCGCCACCGCCTCCGCACCGCGCGGAAGTCCGCCATCTCGAAAACCCCCTTCTTCTCGCCTCGAAACCCCCGTCCTGGCCTTCCGCCGCCGGAAAACCACTTTCCCGACGTCCCCTCTGTTCTTCCCCAGCGCGCCGCGTCCGGTGAACCGCCGCCTGCCGCTCCGTAAGCCCTTCGCCTCCCCTGACCGGCGAGCCTCGCGTGCGACCCTCCTCCTTGAGCGCCTCCGCCGCCGCACGCGCACGGCGAAGCTTCTGTTCACCTCCCTCGCTCCGCCCTTCGTCAGCCACCGCCGGCGAGGCCACCAACGCCGTGCGCCTCCCCCTCGCTGTGCGCGCACACTTCCCGCGAGCTGCGACCGACGCGACTGCGCCGGACTTCCGACCACCTCAGATCCTCTTCGCCCCCTCTCGATCTACCCCCAGCGCCTCCGCCCTCCGTACGCCACGAGCGCCGACCTCCTTCTCACTTCGCTCCCCTCCCCTTTGTTTTGGTTTTTAACGAGTCTTCCTAAGGAAGACAGCGGTTCGTAATAAGTAAAATTATTTTAGTATATTTTTGTTAATTAATAATATTATTATTATTATCATAATCATCACCATCATTATTATTATTATTATTATTATTATTATTATTATTATTATAAATGGTTACAAATTTTATCAATTATTGTTATTATTATTACTTATTTATTTATTATTATTACAATCATAATTATTATTATTATTATTATTATTATTATTATTATTATTTTATAATGTAATTCTTACGGTTTACTTTTTATTATAGTGTTATTTTAGAAACTAGTTATATATAGGAATTCACATGGAGTATAAATAATAATAATTATAATTTTTGTGATATTATTATTCGTATTTTTGGTTAATACTATTAGTGCGATTGATAACACTATTATTATTTTTAAAGAGTTATATATATATAATAAAATATAGTTTTAAAATATTATAAATATTTTCTTGATTTTCAAATAGTAATAAAAAGCGTAGCTTTTTACCAAATTTTATTTTTACAAAATATGGGTTTTAGCCTTAACTAATTTTATTACTTTGTTTCCTTGCAATATTTTGATTTATAGAAATATAGGTTTCATCCTAAAATACTACTTTGACAAAACTTAATTTCGTCCTAAAAATGACTTTTGATTTTTGGGTAATTTTTGAGAGTATATTTTGACTTAAAATTTATATTTCTAATATAATAAAATATTTTCCAAAATTTTATATATATTAGTTGACTTCCTACGGTTTTCTTCATCTCGTGATTCAGTCCGTCTTTTCTATCCTTTTACCAATTCACAACTACCTTATGTCCACCCTAACTAAAATTAACCATCTTGGACCCATTGGAACTGTCCGTGCCACCACTCGAGGTCACCTTCTATAGTTGTTGCACAGAAGTCGCAGTTCGTGCCACCATGATTATCGCACCACACCAGGCAGCTCACCAGGCATCGCAACAGGCAAGTATATCTTGCTAATTAAACTGTCAATTATTTATTTACTGCATTATTTATTTTGTTCATATTGTTAGTTTCCTTTGATATAAACTGCGCGTCCAAGCCACACTTGGGTGCAAGCGACTTTATTAGTCGTTATTTTATTTTATGCATGTTGACTTAGTGTTAGCGGACTACCTTCTTGTTGGGGGATATCCTTATATCTCCTTTGGCCGTGACACTCACACTACACGGTTGGAGACATATTGCTAGGGGCACGACTTGTGGACTGGCCCTCTCTAAGTCGTGTGACGGATAGATGATCGTGACTGCTATGACTAGGGTTTAGAGACTCAAGCAGTTACAAAGCTGGACGAGCCATGGACATGACTTGAACAGTGTGGAAAATATTGGGGGAGGACAGTCGCTAGTGCGTATGGGAAGCCAAACAGGTAAACCACAGTCACCGGATGGAACTGTGGCGATATATTTGCAGATGCCCTCTGACGTTTTATACGTTACGGACGGATACAGATGACTGGATGCCAGTTACGTACACATAGCCACAAATCCCACCCATGCGCATGAAAGTTGTCCTCTAAATTGCACATTAGGCGGTTAGAATCTCCTTTGCATATTTATGTCTAGTTTTTATATATTTTATTATTATGACAGTTCATATTAGCTTGTTCTTCCTGTATCTTGCTACGTCCGTCTGAGGACCTGGTTTTTCCCCAGGTGTGTTCATGTTTTCCGCAGGTGTCCTAGCCAAGGCCGTGGTCTTCTCCATTCTTTCGAAGACGATTGCGCTTGGTTCGTCTTGCCATTTTTATCGCTCGATTTATTGTACATATTCTTTTATTGAGATAGTTGGTAGTGGACTTTGTCTCCGCCCAACGATTGTATCATAAACATTCGAGTTGATTTTTATATTATATTTCTTTTCATTGTGGATGAGATTTAGTTTATCTTGGATTACTGCATTTTACAGCTTATGTATTCATACGAGACCTATGTATTTCGTATGAATACAGCTGGCATGTCTACGTACTTAGTCCTACGTATTTTGGGACTGGGGCGTTACATGTTTTTGTGGTGGCCCATGCAGGTCAAGATAAATTGTTTGGTTACTTTACCGTACCAAGCAAGCCTGCGAATAGGATTAGAAGTCTAGGATCTCATCCATATACTTGACCTCTTTTCTTGATTTTATCTACCGTTTGACTCATCAATTGCATCTTGCTTGCTTCCTTCCTTCCCTCCCTATTCTTATTTTCCCTTCGTACTTACTAGAGATTGACCCTACAAGTTAGTTGTCCCAAAACACCATTAGTTTAATTCTTTAAGTTGGGTAGAATACCTTATGAACTAGCCTTATGAACTAGCCACCCCTTTGACCTAGTGACCTATATTAGCAAGCTTATTTAAGATCCTAGAATCTAGAGGACCTAACCCGTCTAGCCAACCAAGGACTTGGACAAGAAGACTATAGGACGACTGAATGACTTAGAATCACTGTATTTTCTTAATTCTTAATCTCTCGTACCTATGTATTTACCGTTTTGACTAATGATGTTAATGTAGCCTAGTTTTTGCAAGCTTATTATTTATCGAGTTTGTTCATGACATATGCTATTGAGCGCTCACTAGCATATTGTCTAATCAGAACCGGTGCATCATGGTCTGATCAACCAAGTGCACTTTGGTTCGCTTTTGTCTATTACTTTACGTGGATGGGGACATAATTAAACTTGGCCCTTACAATCCCATCCACGACTGCCTTGACAATTCTTTTGAAATTATTCAATTTGAACCACGTATTCGTGTTCGATAAACGCCTCCTTCGAACCCTATATTTCTTTCGCATTCACCTATTTTAGAACGGCGAAAGCATTATACTAGAACTCCCTCTAGCCTTCCTATCGACTATGGTCATTCTCACTCGATATTGCTATAACTTTATCCTAAACTCCTCGACCTTTCCCTCGACCATAATTCTACAATTTTGACTTTCTAATCACTTGAATTCAAGAGTAATTACAATCGTCTCTTAATCGTATCCTCAACCTAGACTACGGCCATATAAACTTCGTACTCTTCTATCTACCCTTGTGTCCTCTCAACCCCCCTACTAATTCTTAATTTCGAGGACGAAATTCTTTTAAGTTGGGTAGGATGTAAAACCCCTAAATTTCTACTATTTTTTTTAATTAAATTTGGTACCGATTTAAAATTTTAGTAATATACGTCGCGTAGTCGTATTATACGTCGCGCACGAAATTTTTTTCTTTTTCAAATTTGCTCGATGAGTGCGATTATGTGCGAGCGTACATAATTGAGAAAAACATTTACTATTTTCAAAATAATATATACAAGAATTATTATATTTGTATTTTGCCTAAATTTGTGAATTGAGATGACCAAAAAAAAAATCTTATTACTTTATTTATTTATTTATTAGTGGTAAAGTAGGAAACTATTTTTATATTTCTTACATAGGAGGTACATTAAATTAAATTCATATATTTATATTTTCGGAATTATTAAATATTAATATTTTATTGTTCAAAAAGATATTTAAAAATAATTATTATTTTCGAAATTATTATTATGGGTATTTTGAAAAATATTTTCGAAAGTTATTGTTGCCATTTAAATCTTGATTTAGATTTTGGAATTATTTAAATAGACTAAACTAATATCTATATTTGGAAATTGATTATGTGATTTGATTTTACACTAAAGGAATATAATTTAAATATAATTTATTTGAATTTGGATTTAAATTAAATAGATTGATTTATCTAGTTTGGGTTTAAACCAACCATGATCCTTATCTAATTGGGAATTCCCACATCCTATAAATAGGCAGGTACTCCTCCAATTTATTATTCATCCACAAACAAATTTCCACAACAATATTCACCGTGCCTCGTGTCCGTGTTCGTGTCCGTGTCCGTGTCCGTTCCCCGTTCTTATTCCAATATATATACATTTACATTGTATCTCTTGTGTCGGACACGCCCCGACACATACAACCAAAATAAATCCTAACCTAAAATTTCATCCCCGCCAAAAATCGCAGCCTTCGCAAATCATCTCCACCACCGTTCTCGTCATCCCGGTCACCCGTCGTAGAAAACCCCGACGATCCCTGTCCCCACGGCTCCAACACCCCCGCGTGGACCACATCTCTCCGGAATCCACCAGCAAACGCCCTCACCACCATCCATCAACACCATGTCGGCAAACACCCGTCACCACCGCCACCCTGCTGCCATCAACACGATAACTGCCATCACCCTCGTCGCCCCAGCCAACCCGTCGACTCTGCGACCACCCACACCCGACCAACCTAGGACAGACTCCCCGCCAAAGCCATACCACCACTTTCCCGACTAACCAAACCACCCTCGGCCACCTTGGCCGAGCAGCCCAAACGCCAAAAAAAAAATATATTGAAAGAGGAGAACCACCACCGTACCTGCCCTTCTCGCCGAGCCGGGTAGCCCAGATCCGGCGACCCCGACAGTGCCCTAGCCGTCGCCTGCTCCGGATCCGCCAAGCCCCCGCGCCCCTTTCACCTTCCCCGGCCGAGATCCGCCGTCCACCCCGTCGTCGTTCTCCCCTCTCTGGCCTCCTTCCCCCGAGTCCCCGGTCGGCGGCGCCACCGCCTCCGCACCGCGCGGAAGTCCGCCATCTCGAAAACCCCCTTCTCCTCGCCTCGAAACCCCCGTCCTGGCCTTCCGCCGCCGGAAAACCACTTTCCCGACGTCCCCTCTGTTCTTCCCCAGCGCGCCGCGTCCGGTGAACCGCCGCCCGCCGCTCCGTAAGCCCTTCGCCTCCCCTGACCGGCGAGCCTCGCGCGCGACCCTCCTCCTTGAGCGCCTCCGCCGCCGCACGCGCACGGCGAAGCTTCCGTTCACCTCCCTCGCTCCGCCCTTCGTCAGCCACCGCCGGCGAGGCCACCAACGCCGTGCGCCTCCCCCTCGCTGTGCGCGCACACTTCCCGCGAGCTGCGACCGGCGCGACTGCGCCGGACTTCCGACCACCTCAGATCCTCTTCGCCCCCTCTCGATCTACCCCCAGCGCCTCCGCCCTCCGTACGCCACGAGCGCCGACCTCCTTCTCACTTCGCTCCCCTCCCCTTTGTTTTGGTTTTTAACGAGTCTTCCTAAGGAAGACAGCGGTTCGTAATAAGTAAAATTATTTTAGTATATTTTTGTTAATTAATAATATTATTATTATTATCATAATCATCACCATCATTATTATTATTATTATTATTATTATTATTATTATAAATGGTTACAAATTTTATCATTATTATTGTTATTATTATTACTTATTTATTTATTATTATTACAATCATAATTATTATTATTATTATTATTATTATTATTATTATTATTATTATTATTATTATTATTTTATAATATAATTCTTACGGTTTACTTTTTATTATAGTGTTATTTTAGAAACTAGTTATATATAGGAATTCACATGGAGTATAAATAATAATAATTATAATTTTTGTGATATTATTATTCGTATTTTTGGTTAATACTATTAGTGCGATTGATAACACTATTATTATTTTTAAAGAGTTATATATATAATAAAATATAGTTTTAAAATATTATAAATATTTTCTTGATTTTCAAATAGTAATAAAAAGCGTAGCTTTTTACCAAATTTTATTTTTACAAAATATGGGTTTTAGCCTTAACTAATTTTATTACTTTGTTTCCTTGCAATATTTTGATTTATAGAAATATAGGTTTCATCCTAAAATACTACTTTGACAAAACTTAATTTCGTCCTAAAAATGACTTTTGATTTTTGGGTAATTTTTGAGAGTATATTTTGACTTAAAATTTATATTTCTAATATAATAAAATATTTTCCAAAATTATATATATATTAGTTGACTTCCTACGGTTTTCTTCATCTCGTGATTCAGTCCGTCTTTTCTATCCTTTTACCAATTCACAACTACCTTATGTCCATCCTAACTAAAATTAACCATCTTGGACCCATTGGAACTGTCCGTGCCACCACTCGAGGTCACCTTCTATAGTTGTTGCACAGAAGTCGCAGTTCGTGCCACCATGATTATCGCACCACACCAGGCAGCTCACCAGGCATCGCAACAGGCAAGTATATCTTGCTAATTAAACTGTCAATTATTTATTTACTGCATTATTTATTTTGTTCATATTGTTAGTTTCCTTTGATATAAACTGCGCGTCCAAGCCACACTTGGGTGCAAGCGACTTTATTAGTCGTTATTTTATTTTATGCATGTTGACTTAGTGTTAGCGGACTACCTTCTTGTTGGGGGATATCCTTATATCTCCTTTGGCCGTGACACTCACACTACACGGTTGGAGACATATTGCTAGGGGCACGACTTGTGGACTGGCCCTCTCTAAGTCGTGTGACGGATAGATGATCGTGACTGCTATGACTAGGGTTTAGAGACTCAAGCAGTTACAAAGCTGGACGAGCCATGGACATGACTTGAACAGTGTGGGAAATATTGGGGGAGGACAGTCGCTAGTGCGTATGGGAAGCCAAACAGGTAAACCACAGTCTCCGGATGGAACTGTGGCAATATATTTGCAGATGCCCTCTGACGTTTTATACGTTACGGACGGATACAGATGACTGGATGCCAGTTACGTACACATAGCCACAAATCCCACCCATGCGCATGAAAGTTGTCCTCTAAATTGCACATTAGGCGGTTAGAATCTCCTTTGCATATTTATGTCTAGTTTTTATATATTTTATTATTATGACAGTTCATATTAGCTTGTTCTTCCTGTATCTTGCTACGTCCGTCTGAGGACCTGGTTTTTCCCCAGGTGTGTTCATGTTTTCTGCAGGTGTCCTAGCCAAGGCCGTGGTCTTCTCCATTCTTTCGAAGACGATTGCGCTTGGTTCGTCTTGCCATTTTTATCGCTCGATTTATTGTACATATTCTTTCATTGAGATAGTTGGTAGTGGACTTTGTCTCCGCCCAACGATTGTATCATAAACATTCGAGTTGATTTTTATATTATATTTTTTTTCATTGTGGATGAGATTTAGTTTATCTTGGATTACTGCATTTTACAGCTTATGTATTCATACGAGACCTATGTATTTCGTATGAATACAGCTGGCATGTCTACGTACTTAGTCCTACGTATTTTGGGACTGGGGCGTTACACATATTACCTCTGGTCAGATATAGAACATCCCCTGCTATTACGTCCATATTACCTCTATTAGCAGCTTCGTTCAAATTATTATCTATATTCAAAAAAAACTTGAATATGAAACAGATAATAAGTCCACATCAAATTTCCCAGCGGAATACCCACCAAAAATATCCCTACTACGTCCACATTACCTCTAGTTTCGATATTTCACAAAACCTTATTCATTTTGAAAAATTCTTTGTTCTTTACTTGAATGTCTATCAAGAGACAGAAAAGGGTACAAGAGCTGTGACGGCTGAAAAAACAGTTACAACCAAAGAATCTAAGGGATACATAGCCGATTGATATTGTCCCTTAGACCCGTAATTTTGGCTTCTGACTTTGCGGTAGCTCGGTGGCGCGCCTCTTCTTGACAAGCGGCTTCATCCTGGAAGAGGATCAGACTCATGTGCTCCCCTTCCAATTTCGCCAGCTGTTCTTCTAAATGGGCAGAAGTGGTGACGGTCATGGCAGCCTGAGCCAAATAATCCTTCTGCTCAGATGTTGCCGTCCTCAAGTCAGATTCCAGTTGGGCAATCTTGTTCTAGATCTGCACAATGTGATTATACTTCTCGGTAATCTGTGCAGCCAGTTTATTCTTCGAGGCAGCACGCGCCTCACTTGCAGCATTTAACTGACCATACTGGTCAGCCAATTCGTCGATCTCTCGAACAAGGGTATCCTTCCTCGCTTGAAAAGTAGCCTTCTCCTCCGCGAGAGCCATGATTAAAGCCTCGTCTTCTGCACGGAACAACGACATCGGGCTTCGCTATTTGGTATTCCGGAACCTGGCCACCTGGCCCTCCAGGTCATTCAGAACTTTTTTTAGAGTATTGGCCCGCTCTTTATAACCGACAATGCTCTCGAGGGCCGTCACTTGGTATTCGGCAACAGCCTTCACAGGGCCAAAGGCAGCATTCCGATTCAGGACTCTAGGAAGCTTTACTTTCAACACAGAGTAGAAAGCTTTAACGACTTCCTGGGCCGTCTCGTCGTCTTCAGTAGAGGTCGTCGGGGAGGAAGCTTGGAGAGTTTCTTCTGCTCCAGGAAGGGATACCTGACAAGAAGCCAAACCTAACAAAAAAATAATATGTACATCAGTAACCAAAAAAAGAGGGAGGAAAATACGAAAGAGTTATAATTTCGTACCTTCGGCTTGCTCAACTCTAGCCTGGGCTACGCCATCAGTCTTGGCTTTAGGGAAACCAAGAGCAGGCCCAGACTGTTCAAGAAGAACAATATTAAGGCCCTGAGCAGCATCAGGCCTGATATCTTCCACAATCTTAGCCACAACGGGAGAAGATTCAGCAATAGCCCCCTCAGCAGGCTGTTCAACCTCTTCTTCTGTGGTCGATACCGTCTCACTAACAGCTCCCTCCGTACCAGCAAAATTAGAGGAGCCGAGAACAACTTCTGTCCCTTCCCCAGTGCCTGGGACTATCTTTGCGAGGGGTTCCTTCTCCTTATCTACAAGGTAACATACAATTGTGGTCAGCCTCACGAGGAGCACGCAAAATTGAAGTTGAAAAATCTCATCCGAAGAGAGGCGCAAAGATAACGTACCCGTAGGAGGATGAGCCGATTGGACTTGATTCTCGTCCAACTCTTTCATCGCAGCTCCTATTGCAGACATATCCCCCAAAGATATTTCGTAAGAGGGACTAATCTTTTGATCGCCGTCATGGTCTGGGCCTTCGCCTTGATCTTTCCGTCGCTCAAGTCTTACAGATGAAGAAGATCCGCCCTCATCCATCGGTCGAAGACGAGCAGGGACACTGTCGTTACGTCCACCTCCTCAGACAATGAGGCACTTGCCTCAGCTGCAACTTCGGGGTCCTGTGTAAAGGACAAACGTAAGGGTGAGAAAGCTTCTAAAGGCTTAACCAGAACGACTATGGAGTCTAGAAAGGGATCTACCTCCCGAATGGCAACGGCCTGTAACGTCGTCTGCCGAGAAGACCTTCTGGGAGGAGGCGAGCCGGCACCCACGTCCGCAACCTTCTTCCTCCCCTGGGAAACAACCACCTTCTTCCTTTTTGGCGTGGCACCAGCTTGGTGGAAGCCTTCCTCTTATGAGGAACAACAGGAAGAGGTTCTTCAGTGTCCTCTCTCTGAGGCGCTGTGGTGATAGGCTCCTCAACGACAACTCTCTGCTGCGGCACTGTAGTCGGTTCAACTGTGGGAGTGGCACCTCCCTTTCTGCTACCCTCCATGGCACGCACTTGTCCTATCTCAGCAAGAGGAGGGGCAAACTTAGTCCCCGATATAAAACTCTGCTCTCGGTCATACCGAGAAGGAAGGGTATTGACCTGAGTATAGAACTTAGCAGCAGCAAAGAGCATGTGGGTGTCAGATTTATCTTCTGGCAAGGTAAAAACAGCCCCCGTACACCTAGTGTTGTAATAACTCTATGTACGTGCCCCGTTAATCAGACTCCCTATCGACTGGAGATGAGGACTGGGATTGCCCAAGAGAAGCTGGCTGTAGCCGAACTACCGTGCAAAGCGGCTCGACAAATAAGGTTCCAGAAAAGTGTGGTTCTTATTCCTGAACACCAGATGGGAAGGCCTAATAGATTGGAGCCAACGAAATGCCCCAATAGGAAGGCTAGTAGTGAGTGCCCCCTCATCTATTAAGGTGTCTCCTGCGCGACCACTACCAGACGGAGGCGATACTCTGAAGAATTCATAATTTTGCAGAAAAATCAAAGCCCTCCTACAAACAGGCACTCCTGTAACGGTCTAATCCGTGTCCCTGAATCTTCGAAGGAAGGCATCCCCCGCCAGAGAGTCTGCCATCAGCCCGACATTCATCTATCTGGGATAATGCAGCCCCAGCCATCCTATCAGATAGTGGAAGAAAAATTCAGTCCTAGTAAAGTCCTTTCTGCCTTCGGGTGTTATCGCGTTCACAACAAAATGTCGCAAACCCCGTTGGATGGCACAGACCATCGCTGGAAGCAGAGCAAGTGGGCGTCCAAAGGCCAGCTTTACAGTCAGAAGTATCATACTCCGATTGATTCTCTTAATAGACCCTGAACCACCAGGGACCACGCCGTCATGAAGCCATATCACCAGGAAAGCGGCTAACACCGCCTTTTCTGACATCTTGAACTCGGCTTGCCTGAAGAAATGATAAATCAGGGAGTTTTCCTCAGGATCATCACTATCTTCGGCATCCGCAACGCCGTGATCTACCGTCAGCTGCTCTATCTCAGATCTCGTCAAGGGCTTGCAAGACGAGAAGGAGACTGGGCCGTCCCCCTTCTCTGGTGAAAACATAGTTAGTCTAGGCCCTCATATGCAGAAGTGATCCCTCAGTTTTACCCTTCTTTGTAATCTGATGACAAATAAAAAAGTGACAGAGTAACTCTTTGTACACCTCCATCATATCAGGGTTCTTCTTCTCCAAATCCAAGATCTCTGCATCACTGGGGACGTATTTTGTATATGGCTCCATCCCCCAAGAAAGTTTGGATATCGCCTGCATCTCGTGTAGAGCCAAACGCATCTCTCCACTCGGAGTGAAGAAGGTACATGTGTGATAGTTGTATAGCTCTGCCAAAGAGATAAACACTGGCCAGATGACCTTAATGCCATATTGGGTAGCTCTAACAGCATAAAGAAGACCGGCAGCTTTTAGAGCGACCTCGTAAGTCGAGAGCACCCATTCAGTAAGGTTACTCCAGAACGGGACGAAATGCCTCCAACCTTTCATCCACAGCGTCCCTTTCGGGTACGACTCCCTCTTTGATATTATCAAGTTGGAGAGAGTCTCAGCAGCATAGGGGTGAAGATCAGTCGGGACATCATTCATTATGACACCAGGGTGCAGCCCCCTCATGGAGTAGGATGTGGAACCCTTGACACACTTGAACGTGTCCTTCTTTCGGTCACCAGAATTGAATTGGATCCGACCAGAAACAACCCCATGCAGTGCAGGGGTTAGGTCCCATTTCATCTGCCTTTGCACAGCCAGATCAGCAAATGCCGACAGAGGATATTGGCGCTTCATCGATGGCAACCCTATCATTTGGTCATTTAACTTAACTACCAAAGAGTCCTCTAGACATATCGTCTCGTAATCCTCGAATCCGACGCTGTCACCAAACAAGAAGTACGACTTCTTCAAACGACGTGTCGCTCCGAGCAAGAGTTCCTCATCATTAATCATCGACTTCAGAAAGGTTTTGTCCTGTTCAAATATGGCGATCGTCCGTTCCGTAGGTTGATCATGACTAATCTTGGCCTGAACATTATTGACCATATCGGTTATAGGGTTTATGCCGAGGATGTGGCAAGCAGAGCCGAAAGGGATACCGCCAAGTTCTGGGACAAACATGTTTACTGCAAAGATAGAAGAGAAAGTCAGACTCACAAACTGCAGGAAAAACTAAGTGCTGAAGGACTCTTATGCACCCAAATGACTATGCGCCCAAAGGGATATGCGCCCAAAACAAATATGTGAGCACATAACGTACAGCATAACGTGGGCGCATAACATGCAAACAGCATGTGGGCGCATAACATGGCAATATGTGGGCACATAGCACACCACAATGTTGGTGCATGACTTCTGTGGACGTATAAGAATGCTCACAGAAGTATGTTGCCTTAGGCACATGCGCCCAGGCAGAAGAAAAGTTTGAGCGTTGCAAATTAATGCTCGAGACTTTGTTTTTTGAGGCATAGCCTCACCCAGAATCGGGTCCTAGACTGGTGAGGACGCTGCCGCAGGAGGAGAGCCACTCGGTGCAGCCCCCTTGTCCTTCGCAGATCTCTTGGTGACCTTGGGAGACATGGTTCGTAAAGAAAGGAGAAGAAGAGTCTTTTGAAAGTTCTAAGAGAAATAAGAATAATAACTTTCTCTCTCTTTCAAAGACTATTTATAGGCATAGGCCATATTCCTATGCGCCTACTATTCCTATGCGCCTATGCGCCCATTGCGCACTATGCGCCCACCATGGCCTATGCGCCCACGTGAAGACTCAGCCTATTGCATACTATGCTACTGCCATTTGCTGACATGGACAACGTATGAAGGATGAACCTCTTCAAATTCTACCCCAATGAATCTGTCAGTTCAGATTTTTGCGAAAGATCTCAATAGCCATCTCTCTGACAGGATGGCCAAACTTTATGTGCCCAAAGAGAGAGCCGTGCTATGCGCCCACTGCATCACGAGAAGACGGTCCATGCTTCTTTCAAAGTATTTTGAACTCGTTCAAGTATCGAAAACTTTGAAGGGGGTCTTATAGAAGCATGAAAATTTTAGCAATAAAGCCTTATGCGCCCAAGCCAATGAGGACATATGCGCCCAAATCACCCTGTGAAGCTCCATGTGCCTAAGTTACCCTGTGAAGCTCTATGCGTCCAAGACAAGCTTCCCCAGAAAGAGGGCATATAGCCCTGTTTTAGGCTATGCGCATAAGCCAGAATAGCCCCTGACTTGGTCAAAGCCACGATCAAAACGTGCACCGAAGCGTACGGCCACGTCAGTCTCTAGGAGCAGTCGTACACCGAAGCATGCGGCCACGTCAGCACCACGATCAACCCACGACCACGCAACTTGCATACACCTATATCCTATGCGCCCAAAGCAAGACCATGCGCCCACATGAAAACCAGTGTGTTTTCTCATGTGGGTGCATAGCATCATTCTAGCTCAAGAACGACTATAAAAAGGGGGATTCATTCCTCTTCAAAACAGAAAAAGGAGAGCATTTTCAAGAGCCAAATTGCTACACTTCTTGCCAGTGAGTCAAGAGTTAACAATTTTCTTAGGTTTTCTCCCACTTTTGTAATCGGAGTGTCAACGGAGTAAAGGAGCAACTGTCGCTCGATCTCCATCGTCCCATTCTCCAGAATTCGTTTTTGTACTCGGGGATCCTCAGCGCAGGATCTCTTAGGCGTACTCGATTTGTGGTGCCTTGCACCAATAAAGAAAAGACAACATTTCTTCTTTTTTTTGTGTGTGTCCACAATGATTCAGGAGGGGTGAATGGTAGTACGAAGTGTTCCTTTGTGCAGAAGGCAGTGCACCAGCCCAACAGTTGTTGGCACCGACTAGAGTTCAGCAGGTACAGCATCAGCCTCGGAGACAGGTCTAGAGGGTGCCCACCTGTGCCTAATGTAGGAAGCCGGACACACTTGGGACGGTTGCAGGAGGAGGTTAAAAGTGTGTTTGTTCTGTGGATCCGCTACTCACCAGATAAAGGATTGCCCCACCGCACCTTTATTTGGTGGAGCACAAGCTCAGAGAAAGGGAGCTAGGCCACCAGTGGCACAGCACCATGCCCAGAACCAGAGGAGAAGGGCTTTTACCCTAACGATTGAGGAGACCGATGCTACAGGTGACGGGTTAGCAGGTATGTCTTTTCCTGTCCTTCTTTTCCATCTTGTTATGTGATTCCATTAGTACCTGTCGGTATATTTTGTGTTATGCTAGATAGCGTAGTGACCCTTGTTGAGACTATGAAATTATGACCAGTAGGACCATGATCTTGCATGTTATGTCACTCCCGTTTTTCGTTATACGTATTTCAGTATGCGTATACGAATTTCTGACATTTGTCAGGTGACCCGTATTTTTGACTTGTCTTGCTTAGCCTAGTCTTGGTTTAATCTTGACTTGGTTTGGTTCACATTGGTTCAATTTGGCTTGTCTTTGCTTGGTTTGGTTTGGGTTGAGATGAGACGGTTGATACAAAAACCAACCTCTCTCTCTCTCTCTCTTCCATTAATTTCATTTACTTCTTCTTCTTCTTCTTCTTCTTCTTCTTTATTTACTCCTCCCACCTACCAAGCCCTAGGCAAGTACAACTTGCCTCATGATGAATCTTTATTTTTACGTTCTATCTCATTCCTTGTATGATTCTAAGCATCTTTAGAACTTGGAATTTTCGATTTTAATGGATAGATTTTTCTAGATCTAAGTTTTAAAATTTTCTTATTTTTATTGGTTTTGATCTCTAAAAATTTGGAATTTTCGAAAACTAATGGTTCCATATTGTGCAGAATTCAATTCTACCCAGTTTTGGCTTTTGAACCACTTGATTTCGTCTTTATATGAGGAAGTTATGGCATTTTTCATGTTCATGGGTTCCCGCACATCTTCGGTGCTGCTGGGACGATGAACAGTGCTGCGCACGCGATTTGTTTGCCGTGCGCCTGCACACCATGCTCTTGTGCCCCGTGCGCTGCATGTTTTATGCGCTATGCTCCTGCGCGCCGTACATCCACGTGCTGCGCGTTTCGCGAGCCGCGTGCCTGCGCAATTTTTTGCCACACGCTTGCACGCCGTGCTCTCACGCCCCGCGTGCCGTGCACCCATACACTGCATATTTCGTGCGCTGTGGCCAATTTTGTCCACGCGCGCATGCGAATGACTGTTTTTGCCTGTTTAATCTGTTTTGTGGCTGGAATCTTGTAAAACTCAAAACATGAAAGTTATAGATCATTATCTTGGCTTCAAGAATCTTCTTGTTTCACCTTAACTGGAGTTCATATGCGACTGATAGTTTCAATCATAGTTCTCGATCTTCTTTGCATGTTTTCTATATTTGACCTAAATTGCGACGATCCAACTTGACAACTTGGTAATCTGAGCTAGTAACTTACTTGGACATGTCACGACCCGATCCCAAATTATTGGGTCGAATCGGATCATGCCCAGCCTGCACCGTTGTGAGACGGCGACAGAAAGCTGTTTCTATTTGCAGGTAATCTCAACAACATATATACATTTGTCACAACACGAATTTACGAATATTTAAAACTTTTATTCAACAAGGAGAAATACAACTGGAAAGGAAAATACTGAAGTAAACACTGAAACCAAAAGTCTACAATTTCCAACATAATGAAACTAGAAAATAAGGAAATAACAACTAGCTAAACGGCCGGCTCTTCGGCCTCATGATCCGCGTCCTCCAAGGAAGACTTTGGTAATACAGCAGGGTATAGCACAGGATCATAATGGCTATTGTACAATAGCTCAGCGTCATCAATATCACCTATTGGGGGGAATCCAGTCAGGAAAGGAGCAAGTACGGGTATGTACCTCACATTTCAAATAATAACGAAAAAATGCAAGCTAAACAGTTGAAACAATAGTTTTCAGCAATTTAACAATTCCATACTTGAAACAATATGATTTGAATATGTAACATCTATAACCGGCTTGGGTTGTACAATAGCATCCTAGCGACGCGATACGGCTTATCCCCGTGTGTAAGAGGGGTAAGCTCGCACAATAACAATATGCAATATGAGGGGTATTGGTCATAAACGCTACACTATTCCCCCAATATCCCAACAATCAATATCAATCAATATTTGAACCCTAGGAGAGGGTTCCGTGTAGCAATGTGGTTTAAACATGCAACTTGATAATTACTAATTAAAATATAAGATAGCATAACCGAAACTTGCCTTTGTTAATGACTGGAACAGGATGTCGGTACCGGGGAGGAAGTCAAATACGTCCTCAAAATCCTACAGTTGAGAACCCTGACTTAGAACCATAGAGGAAACCATATCTAGGTGTGCTAGTTGCAATTCCTAGAAACAGACCCTAGCCAGGTTTTAAGTTATTTAATTAATCTACCGAAATCTGTTTAACGTCGTAAACTATATTTGTTATCAATTAACAGGATAAACCGATTACTGATTTATTGAAGAAAATAACAATTACAATTTAATTGGCAAAACTTGTATTTTTAATAATATATATAAAACTAACTTTCTTGTAATGATAAAATCATAGACTTGTTAACTTACTAGTAATTTATCCATTTTAATTAAATGTGAGAAATCCTTATTAAGTTTATACAAAATAATTAATAACCAATTTTTATTATGCGCCTAGCTACGCAAACAACAACCAAAAAATAAAATAGAAAACCTAAGCTACACAATTACAGGGCCACAGAAAATAAAAGAAAAGCTGGGCTTATGCCCTTACAACAATTAAATTAAATTAAATTAATAAGACTGAGGCGAGCTCTGAGTGCCGTGAAACGGTCTAATCAGAAGGCCAAAGCCCTGCACCCAAGATACAAAAAGCCAGTAACCAGTTCTAAAGTATAAATATAATTAAATATAACTTATAAAAATGGGGCGTCTTAGACTTGGTCATGCAATCTCACGTTGCTGGCTAACGCCTCAACGTACAGGAATTCCCTGTAACGTTTGCGTGTCGTCGAGGCTCATCCGACCGATACGGTCGTCGCCTGACAGGGGATACAGAAAACTAACCAACCAACACTTAAAACCAAAATCAAAAACCAATGAAATAATTTTTATACACCATTTGCAAGGACCAGGGTTTTAGAAATATGTTTTGATATACAAAAATTACGGAACTTATAAAATATCATTTTTAAATACTTTTCTGAAAATTTGGGCAGCATCTCCTCTGTAACTAGGACGACCTAGCCATATAGGCGGTACAAAACCCACACCAATCACAACCCGAAATACTAAACAGCACTCAAAACCACACCACCCAAATACCAATCTCCAAAGCCACCAAGGTAAGTCATAGCCTAAGATACAAACACACAGCACATAAATCCTATGCAAAACCAACCCAAGGGATTAAACCATAACACAAAATAATACCCAGACCCAAAAGAAATAATCCACAGCACACAGTACCAAAGAGAAACTACGCCGCGACGTAACCAACGAAACCGCGTATCCCCTAACGCAACAATATCAAATGCCGATCCCCGTAACGGGGTCGGGACCACGTCATCATCGACTAAGCAACGAGAGGGACACAGGGACACGGGATTATACCTCGATTGCTCGGCTAGAGCTCTTAGATGTATAAAAGAAATCCTTGGCAGCGCACGGGAGCGCGAACAGCGGCACAGGAAAGCCGAAACAGCGACGGGCCACGGGTCAGGGGATCGACGAGGCCGCGGAAAGTGCGGACAGGGATCGACTCGGGATAGCCCGGCCACAGGGGCAGCGGCCACGGGGCAGCTCGCGAGCGGGGACAGAGGCCGCTAGGAGGCGGCTGTGGCGGAACAGCGCGCGGGGGGTTGTCGGGAGACGAAGCCGAGGAGGATCGGACGGCCGGAGCAAGGGCTCAGCTTCGGACAGGGGGAAGTGGGCGATGGCGCTGGCGTCGGGCTTGAGGGGGTCTGGAACAGCGGCGGAGGCGAGGCTCCGGTCGGGGCGGCTAGGACACGGCGGTCGAGCGGAGGCGCCGGGCTGGACTCGGGTCGGAGGCGGGCACGGGGTCGCCGGGAAGCAGATCTGGCCGGGCGGGCTCTGGCACGGGTCCGCCGGGCGGTGGCCGAGCGGGCTGGAGACGAGGCGAAGGCGTGGTCGCCAGAGGTCAGAGGGGTCATCCGCGGGGTGGCCGCGGTTGGAGGGTGCTGGCCGCGCGGGGGCGTACGCCAGCGGTCAGCCGTGGTGATGAGATGGGGCGAGTGTGTTGTGGAGAGGAAGGGGAGGAGTTGAGATGGTGGGGGGTTAATGTTGTGTACTCTTCCTCTTTGTGAAAGAAGAGCAAAATAATGGTGGTTTTTTATAGACTTGGTGGGAAATGAAGTGGCTGAGAGGAATTTTAGGGAGAGAACGTGGGGGTGCGGGAGATGGAAGAGCTGGTGAGTTGGGTGGGTTTGTTTTTTTTTTTTAAAGGAATTTGGACTTGGAGAGTAAGGGCTGGGTTTTACAACCTTCCCTCCTTAGAAAATTTTGTCCTCGAAATTTCAAAGATAAGGGCCGGGGTACAATCAAAATCACTTAACCTTGATCAAACATGGAATTTAAACCATCAGGCACGATCGGATTCTAGGCATGATCACTAGGTACAATAATAAAATATCGGCACGATCAGAATTATCATGATATGATCTGAGATAGGGTTGGATTGTTGTTGTGATCAAAAAATATTTTAGGTACGAGAAAATCTTGGTACAATTATGATCATAAAATAGGAGAAAATCAAATGAGGTCTCATGAAACAGAAAAGACAAGAAAGAAGCGAATGTCAACAGTTTATTGAGAAGGCAGAAAGTAATGGAATCTTTTGAGATGAGGGACTAAAATATCAAATCAAATTGGAATGTGGTACAAAGGTTTGTGACTCAGGAAAGATAAAGTTGTATGATGGTAGGATAGCAAATATGATTAGAATAATATAACTATGATAGGAATGTAATCGAGTAAGATATTTCTACTGAGGGCCGAGTGATGATCAAAGGAAAAAGAAAGAATATCGTTTCACTATTTCAACGGTCAGAAGATAAGATATGCAGAAAAAAAAGACTTACAAGTTAATACCATGCAAAACCAATCTCTAACTAGCTGAACTTTCGGTATCTACATAAAACTAAGATATCTGTCAAGGTATTAAAACTAAATATATATATATATGAAATACATAAATCACCTAAATCAATTTTTCATCCATCGTTGTATGCCAATGGTCTTATCTCAAATCCTTTCTGCTTATTCCTTCTCTAGAACCTATCATTCTATTGCTCGTGTTATTCCTTCCATGGCTATATCCGTCCTTTCTAGGTATAGTAGTCATCTAACCATAAAAGTCGATCCTCGTCAAGTGTTTCTTTACTTGATCATTATATTCACATGTTTATATATATTATCCAAATTCACTTCCTCCATGGAAGAACATTACCAAATCTTATACTTTCCTCGCTAACTCTACCTACGTCTTCCTTTATCTTCAATAACTCTTCATTTAAGCATAAAATTCAAAATCATCAAATACCATCATTTTTGAATGAGGTTTAGACGCTAGCGAGCACTACTAACGATTCAATTCCAAATAAGTCACAAGCTAGGTATACCACTCCCTCAAGGCCAGCTTACTCAAGGTATTCTTCTACCTTTTCTACCCTTTAGCTATCTAATATTAATCCCAAGGATCCCTTACAAGGAATGAGATAAGTAACAATCTATGTTTTCCCGCATATAGCTATCAACTATATACATATGGTCATCCACAAGATGTATATCAACTATTTAATATATAAAGCTAACCACAACTATCTACAGCTTCCAAAATATGTAACAAAAAAATAATAATAATAAATGAATAAATAAATATAAAAATATATATACAACGTACTAAGGTTGAAACAGGAAAGCGATTGAGCCAATAGAGATTGATATGGTCCTAATAAGTTCTAGGAAAAATCAAGTACAATTTTATAAAAAATCTATCCTTTCTGGCTGTAATAAGAGATTTCTGGAAATGGAAAGCTGCTAGAAATACAAATTTTCTAATTCGGACAACAGTCAGAATAATTTGATGGTGCAGAAAAGATAACCATATTATGGATATAGTCTTAATAATATTCGAAAACCCAAATATATCCGAAGTCACTTTGCCTCAAATTCATGCCTCGCCAGAGTGTACCTGACTGCAGTAAAATTTTGGCTCCATAACTTGAATAGTAATAGGTTTTCGAGTAGTCTATCAACTTTATCCATTTTTTGGCTGAACAACATAGGAGACAAATTTGATGCATTTAGGACGTAGTCTCAATAATATCCAAAAACCTATCAACACCTGAATCACTTCAACTTAGAGTCTACATCCCGCCAGTGCGCAACTGGCTGCAGTATACTTGTAGTTTCTATAATTCAAATAGATGGTTGCGACGCATATGTACGAAGCCATATTAGGTCACTGAATATTTTCTTAACTTTGTCCATAGGAATTTCAAAGGGATAATTCAACAATTCAAAAAGTTTTTCAATGACTTAAGGAAATTCAATATTAGGATGGAATCAATTCTCTGAACGTTCGTGCTTCATGATACTCAAGCATTGAGTTTAAAAGCTTTTTAGGCCTTGAATTGATCAAGAAGTTGCCTAGGGAGAGTAAGATTTTGAGTTGAGTGGAGGAAATCAACAAATAAAAATATTTTCGGTACTTGGAATAACTTAGGAAATATCAATCCATATTGGAATTATTTTTCAAAAAATAGTTTCCTTGGAAGATATGTGAACCAGCTAAGTTGAACCAATTCTTTGGTAACAATTAACCTTGGGGCTTTATGGTTCCAAAAGAATTCGGTTCGAAATTGGTTCTGAGAAAGTCAATTGGAAATAAGGTCAAGAGAAATGGTTGGATACAATAGTCGTAGAAATACTTTGGATAAATAAGAGTTTATTAGGTTTGCTATAGAAGAATTTGAAACTCTAAAATAGCGAATGGATCTAGATTCCAAATAAAGATAGAGGAGTAAGATTTGATCAACAAATGGAGAAGTTGGAAATAGGTTTGCTAAAGAAGGAGATTGAAAAAAAATCTAATCTTAATCCAAAAACGGCGAAGGAGTATGGATCCTAAAGTATGTTAGAATCTGATAAAGATATGGAAGAAAATAATCCCGAAAGCCATGGACACTAAATTATACCAAAAATCTAGAAAATAAAATAGGCAGTAAAACATACCATCATACAATCGGCCTAATCTAGATAAGATTTAGGTACAAACGTAAGTAAGGTAACCTATAAAACTATAAGCAAGCCAAAATAAATATTTTAAAATAAATAATTTTGGCCCTATATTATAACATGGTGAATATAGTAGACTCTCCGTTCACCATGTATATTATATATATATATATATATATATATATATATATATATATATATTCCAAAATTCTATTCTTCCAATTCTTAATCACCAATATATCCTTGATAAATACCGCCTTACATACATTCTCATTAAGATTACGATTTTCAGAAATTGTATCGTAGGGGAGTCATGACTTTGGGAAAGATATTGGCCAGAAAAAAGTGTAATCAAGGGTAATATGTTATGCTTTGGTAGGGTATCATCTGGTGCTAATCAATATTTCTAGGTATCATTAGCTCTTCTGGTCCTGGTCTGGTTAGAGCAGCCTCCCGCTGCTCAATCTACTACTACGATTCCCTTGTCATGTTTTCTTGCGTCATGCATAGAAAACACGATCTTGCTAGTACCGACTGATATGCATAGGTCAGGTTGTCTTCATAGTCTGTCAAGTTTAGGGGCAAGCATAAACAAGGTAACCTACCGTTCTATAAGCAAGCAAAAATAGTTACTTATATATAGATAATTTGGTCCTATGTTGTGACAAATCAATATTCTAGTGTTCTAGTTGTTTCTAGGTATGTTCACTTAAGTTGTTGATCGACCTGCATGGGACACCACTAAAAATATGTCACGACCCGATCCCAAATTGTTGGGTCGAATCGGATCATGTCCAGCCTGCACCGTTGTGAGACGATGGCAGTAAGCTATTTCTATTTGCAGGTAATCTCAACAACATCTATACATTTGTCACAACACGAATTTACGAATATTTAAAACTTTCATTCAACAAGAAGAAATATAACTGGAAAGGAAAATACTGAAGTAAACACTGAAACCAAAAGTCTACAATTTCCAACATAATAAAACTAGAAAATAAGGAAATAGCAACTAGCTAAACGGCCGGCTCTTCGGCCTCAGGATCCGCGTCCTTCAAGGGAGACTCTGGTAACACCGCAGGGTATAACACAGGATCATAATGGCTATTGTACAATAGCTCAGCGTCATCAATATCACCTATTAGGGGGAGTCCAGTCAGGAAAGGAGCAAGTACGGGTATGTACCTCACATTTCAAATAATAACAAAAAAGTCAAAGCTAAACAGTTGAAACAATATTTCCAGCAATTTAACAATTCAATACTTGAAACAATATGATTTGAATATGTAACGTCTATGACCGGCTTGGGTTGTACAATAGCATCCTAGCGACGCGATACGGCTTATCCCCATGTGTAAGAGGGGTAAGCTCGTACAATAACAATATGCAATATGAGGGGTATTGGTCATAAAAGCTACACTATTCCCCCAATATCCCCACAATCAATATCAATCAATATTTGAACCCTAAGAGAGGGTTCCGTATAGCAATGTGGTTTAAACATGCAACTTGACAATTACTAATTAAAATATAAGATAGCATAACCGAAACTTGCCTTTGTTAATGACTGGAACAGGATGTCGGTACCGGAGAGGAAGTCAAATATGTCCTCAAAACCCTACAGTTGAGAACCCTGACTTAGAACCATAGAGGAAACCATATCTAGGTGTGCTAGTTACAATTCCTAGAAACAGACCCTAGCCAGGTTTTAAGTTATTTAATTAACCTACCGAAATCCGTCTAACGTCGTAAACTATATTTGTTATCAATTAACAGGATAAACCGATTACTGATTTATTGGAGAAAATAGCAATTACAATTTAATTGGCAAAACTTGTATTTTTAATAATATATATAAAACTAACTTTCTTTAAATGATAAAATCATAGACTTGTTAACTTACTAGTAATTTTATCCATTTTAATTAAATGTGAGAAATCCTTATTAAGTTTATACAAAATAATTAATAACCAATTTTTATTATGCGCCTAGCTATGCAAACAACAACCAGAAAATAAAATAGAAAACCTAAGCTACACAATTACAGGGCCACAAAAATAAAAGAAAAGCTGGACTTATGCCCTTACAACAATTTAATTAAATTAAATTAATAAGACTGAAGCAAGCTCTGAGTGCCGTGAAATGGTCCAATCAGAAGGCCGAAGCCCTGCACCCAAGATACAAAAAGCCAGTAACCAGTTCTAAAGTATAAATATAATTAAATATAACTTATGAAAATGGGGCGTCTCAGACTTGGTCATGCAATCTCACGTTGCTGGCTAACGCCTCAACGTACAGGAATTCTATGTATCGTTTGCGTGTCGCCGAGGCTCATCCGACCGATACGGTCGTCGCCTGACAGGGGATACAGAAAACTAACCAACCAACACTTAAAACCAAAATAAAAAACCAATGAAATAATTTTTATAAACCATTTGCAAGGACCTGGGTTTTAGAAATAGGTTTTGATATACAAAAATTACGAAACTTATAAAATACATTTTTAAATACTTTTCCAAAAATTTGGGCACCTCCTCCTCTGTAACTAGGACGACCTAGCCATATAGGCGGTACAAAACCCACACCAATCACAACCCGAAATACTAAACAGCACTCAAAACCACACCACCCAAATACCAATCTCCAAAACCACCAAGGTAAGTCATAGCCTAAGATACAAACACACATCACATAAATCCCAAGCAAAACCAACCCAAGGGATTAAACCATAACACAAAAATAATACCCAGACCCAAAAAAAATTATCCATAGCACACAGTACCAAAGAGAAATTATGCCGCGACGTAACCAACGAAACCGCGTATCTCCTAACGCAACAATATCAAATGCCGATCCCCGTAACGGGGTCGGGACCACGTCATCATCGACTAAGCTACGGGAGAGACATAGGGACACGGGATTATACCTCGGTTGCTCGGCTAGAGCTCTCAGATGTATAAAAGAAATCCTCGGCAGCGCACGGGAGCGCAGACAGCGGCACAGGAAAGCCAAAACAGTGGCGGGCCACTGGTCAGGGGATCGACGAGGCCGCGAAAAGCACGGACAGGGATCAACTCGGGATAGCCCGGCCACAGGGGCAGCGGCCATGAGGCAGCTCGCGAGCGCGCGGGGACAGAGGCCGCTGGGAGGTGGCTGCGGCGGGACAGTGCACGGGGGGTTGTCGGGAGACGAAGCCGAGACGGATCGGACGGCTGGAGCTACGGCTCGGCTCCGGACAGGGGTAAGTGGGCGGAGGCGCTGGCGTCGGGCTCGAGTGGGTCTGGAACGGCGTACGGAGGCGAGGCTTCGGTCGGGGCGGCTAGGGCACGATGGCCGAGCGGAGGCGCCGGGCTGGACTCGGGTCGGAGGAGGGCGCGGGGTCGCCGGGAAGCGGATCTGGCCGGACGGGCTCTGGCGCGGGTCCCCGGGCGGTGGCCGAGCGGGCTGGAGGCTAGGCGGAGGCGTGGCCGCCAGAGGTCGGAGGGGTCGTCCGCGGGGTGGCCGCGGTTGGAGGGTGCTGGCCGTGCGGGGTTGTGCGCCAGCGGTCAGCCGCGGTGACGATAGGGGGCGAGTGTGTTGTGGAGAGGAAGGGGAGGAGTTGAGATGGTGGGGGGTTGCCTCTTTGTGAAAGAAGAGCAAAATAATGGTGGTTTTTTATAGACTTCGGGGAAATGAAGTGGCTGAGAGGAATTTTAGGAAGAGAACATGGGGGTGTGGGAGATGGGAGAGCTAGTAAGTTGGGTGGGTTTTTTTTAAAAAAAAAAGGAATTTGGACTTGGAGAGTAAGGACTGGGTTTTACAGGACATGACAATATGATCCCATCTTGATGATCTTGATAGTGGCCCATCGAGGCACACTCTTGACAATTACTCTTGATATGACAAGTAAACCTGACATGACATGTATAATCTTGATCGTTGTTGCGACAACCAATCTGACTTGCTAATTGTAACTCTTGTCTTGACTTCTTAGTTGATTTTTCTAATTGTGCCTGTACAAGCTACCTGTCTCGTCTTGCATCATGTCTAGGACATAGATTCCTGGTTACCACGGTCAAGGATTCATAATGAATCTAACTAGGTTAACGAGTAGATTGATCAAGTAGTTCATATAGAGAGATTTCTCAGTTACAGGCGATCCCGTTATCCCGGCCACACCTGTGGACTTGTAGCCTGCCATCGAGTAGGGCGCATTTCTACCAAAATTTATCGATTTAGCGACGGCCATATCCGTCGCCAATCCGACATAATTACAATTAGCGACCGATCACTGACAGATTTTGGCCGAAAACTTCTGTCGGCAATCAGCTCGTCGCTAATAACTGTCCGTCGCTACGTAGTCGTCATGCGACGGAATAGCGACGTTTTATCGACTTAACAATACAAAGCAGTAGCGACGACGTTCCGACGGACTAGCATCCTTTTCAAGTATTAAGTACTGAAATGTGTAGACAATAGCGACGTAAATTTCCATCGGTAACCCGTCGTAAGAGCGTATCAGAGTGTATCATGCCGTCGCTAATCCGTCGACGCCTTCGATAACAAAGGACGGATTAGCGACGATTTTCTGACGGAAAATTCGTCGATCAGCTTCTGGAAATTCATGTCATTTCCAGCAGCATGGCGACGGATAAGTCGTCGCTATTCCGTCGATATATATCGATAGAATACGGACGGATTAACCGTCGATCTTGTTCTGGAAATTCTTGGTATTTCCAGAACAAGGACGACGGATAGGTCGTCGCTATTCCGTCGAACAATATACCATGCCGACGGATAATCCGTCGACCATCCGTCGCTACCTGGAAATATTTTCAAATCTCCAGTTAGCGACGGAATAGCCGTCGAAAAGTAGTCAAAAACTGGTAGTAACCGTCGCAAAACGGTCACAAGTCCGTCGCTAACTGAGAATATTTTGAAAAAAATTACAGCGCTTTCCCTGTTCGTAAAAATTTGCATAAACCAAACCAATATATAATGCACACCAATTATCCAACAATCACAAAGACCAAATATATTATGCACACCAATTATCCAAGAATCACATAGACCAAATATGCACATACGAATTTAATGCACACCAATTATCCAAGAATCATATAGACCAAACCAAATTAATATAAAATAGACATCAATTATCCGAAAGAGTAACCTAATATCCATCGTTATAATCCGATCATAGCACAAATATTCCAAAATTTTCACAAATATTCTAAAACACATAGGAAAGAGTTGGCCAGTTACAGTAACCTAATATCCATCGTTATAATCCGATCATAGCTCAAATATTCCAAAATTTTCACAAATATTCCAAAACACATAGAAAAATCGACTTTGGCCTCAACAAAGACCACAAGTCAGACGATGAATCCTCACAGCCAGGGATGATAGTTGCGTTGAGGCATGTACCATTCTATCAGCCACTTTAAATACGAAGGCTCAATCTGGTTGAGGTCTTCCGTAGGGACAGGAGGGTCGGTCCCGATGCTACTACTCTCTGACGGTGGCTCCTCCTTAGCTTCAAGCTTGGGAGCAATCTCTTTGTAAAACCCCTAAATTTCTACTATTTTTTTATTATTATTTATTAAATTTAGTACTGAATTAAAATTTTTGTATTGTACGTCGCGTAGTCGTATTGTACGTCGGGCACGGAATTTTATTTTTCGTTTTGCTCGACGAGTACGAATATGTGCGAGCGTACATATTTTTAGAAAAATATTTTTTTCTATTTTTACGGTTTCAAAATAATATATGTAATAAATATTTCTAGCTATCATTTTCAAGTCTATAATTTTAATTATGAAAAGCCTTTCAATTAGAATAAATAATATTATTCGTTCATACATATATTTCATAAATATGTTGCTAGATTATTTTAAATAAAAATATAATTTTCTAGATTTATTAATATAAATATTTTATTATTTAAAAAGGTATTTAAAAATAATTATGATTTTCAAAATTATTATTATTGGTATTTTGAAAAATATATTAGGAAGTCATTGTGGCCATTTAAATCTTGATTTGATTATTAGATTTATTTAAATAGTTAAATATTCAAAATTTGATTTATTTGATTGATTTTAAACTAAAGGAATATAATTTAAATAGGATTGTAATTGGATTTGGATTTGATTTAATTGGCTTTATATCTATTTAATTATCTACTTTGGGTTTTAAATAGATCCTAATCCTATCCTAATGGGAATTCCCACATCCTATAAATAGGCAGGTACTCCTCCATTATTTTTCTCCACAAATTCTTCCACAAAAATTCCACAAAGTATACGTGCATCGTGTTCGTGTTCCTATGTTCATAATCTTATTCCATATTTTTACACATACATTTATCTCCGTGTCGACAATCCCGACACAAATAAATCCTACGCCTATTACCATCCATCCTCCCCGCCGTCTTTGACCCCGCCATTACAGCAGCCCCCGACTCCTGTCCCGTTCAACCCGACCAAGCCCGACTCCCCTCCATCACTGCCAAACCTCCGTCAACACCACACCAGACACCAACACTCCCATCGTCATCACCGATCTTCTTCCCTCCTTCTGGTCACCGTCGACCACAACTCTCCTGGCACCACCCTCGACAGACCCGACCATCCACGATACCACCATCCATCACCGCCCCCATCACCAACACCACCGTCACCAAAGCCACCGCCTCCATCCGCCATCGTCTCTGAGACCACCGCCACCAAACCCCTGGACAACCCAGCACACAACCACCGCCATTCCAGCCAAAGCCGGCCGGCCGTCACCTAAATCCACCACCCAACACCAGGAAAAAAAATAAAAATCAAAAGTAAACCCTAACCCATACCTCTCCGGCCGTTGTCCTCCCGAGACACCCTCCTCCAGATCCGCGCGCGCTCGGCCTCGCCTTGCCGACGCTCCTCTGCGAGACCAGCGTTGCTTCGACTCACAGCGGTCGCCTCCAACGCACTCCGGCGAGCCGCATCTCTGTGACCGAAAGCGTCGTCAAACGTTGGACCACCGGCTCCCCCGCAGCGCCGAACACCTGAACCCCTCTCCGCCGTTCCCTCTCGCCCGCTCCGCCGCGCGCCGCCGGTCGCGCCAGTCCGCCGACGGACTCCGACCGAGAGACCTCCGTAAAAACCCCCGCGCCCGATCCTCTCATCCCATCCCGCTCGCCGTCGACTCTGCGGAGGAGCACCTGGCCGAAACCCTCCGTCGAGATCGGACCGCCGTCCCCCTCTCTCGTCCACCGTGAGCCAACTCCTCCGCCGCCTGGCGTTGCCTCTCGCCGCTGGCCGAACAAAACCCTCTCCGCCCGTCCTCACCGGCCCGGTGAGCCGTCAGCGCCACCATCCTCTGCCTCTCTCCCCCGTATCTGCCGACCCCCGCCTACGCCGGACCCCGGCGATCGCCACGTCTCCCCGACTCTCGATCCCTCTCGTCGCTCTCTCTCTCTCTCCCAGTAATTTCCTTTCCCTCTTTTTCTTCTCCTCACTCTTTCTCTGTACTCACTCTCTCTCTCGATTTAAAGGAGAGGCTGTACAATGAATATATTTGTTTTTTTATTTTTTATTTACTTTTAATAGGAACAGATATTTCTACATTATTACTATTGACTTTAGTTTGTGTCAATACTAACATCATATATTATTATTATTACTGTTACAGTTAACAGTTTATTTATTTATTTATTATTAGTATTATTATTATTATTATTATTATTAATATTATTACCATTTAGTTTTATTGTTATTTGTTTCTCTTTTCTTTTTGAGTGACTATTATTGGTATTATTAATTATTATTATTATTATTGTAAGATTGTTTTACTATGCTAGGAATTATTATCCTTGGTTATTATAATATTTCTTAGTTACTGTCAAAGTATATATATGTATGGTAATAGATGTATGTTTTCTACCCAAGATTATTTTTATATTAAATGTTTAAATATATATAAGAAAAATATAAGACTTCTTACTGTTACAAATATTATTATAAATACAATTATTGTTTGTTTTTATTTTATTTTAAAACAGTTTTATAAAATTATATATATATTATTCTTCCAAACTCCTTCAATCTTTTTCCAGCCCGTGACTACACCCTTCGTTCCTAATCTCTTGGCAAATCCTAAACTACATTATGTCAAGCCTAACCAAATTGACCCTTCTGGACCCATTGGAACTGTCCGTGCCACTATCCAAGGTCCCCTTGTACATTTATTGCACCAAAGTCGCAGATCGTGCCACCTGGATCATTGCACTACACCAGGCGTCCTACCAGGCAAGACACCTTGCCATTTGCTGTTTAATTATTTTAGCTCATATTTCATGCATGTTTATTATTTTCTTTATGCAAAATAAACTGTGATACATGGCATAACCTGTTAGAGTTTACTGTTCAGTTTCTTGCTATGTATTATTTTCTTACATATTAAACCTAAATTTAAGGGACCACCTTTGTGTGTTGCATTTATGGCCTTGACACGTTGTACTACGAAGTTGTGTATCGCATATAGAACACGGAAGTGCGTGATTGGCTGGCCACCAGTACGTACAAACCATATGATAGGAATAACCGCTAATAGAGGTTGCATGCTAGTTTGACTTAGCGGTTATAGAGTTAGCATTGGGCGGGAAGAACATGATTGGAAGTTGACTACCACCCTATCTATCGTAGACTCGCTCGCTACTGAGGAACGATAGGTAGACTATATGCTATAGACTCGCTCGATACTGAGGAATAGTATATGGTGTTGTGACTCGCTACTGAGGTACTGTATTATTTTCTCGACTTGACTGGGTAGTCATGCGACCATAAACTGTTCTTAAACTGCATTCACCTAGATTTGGTTAGGTGCCCTTATCTGTTAGGTATGAGTACCTTTAGTTTGGGTACTTGTATCTGACCGTGGCTTGGAACAATAACTTGTCGCGGATTAGTTCGTCACATCTTGTCCTTGTTTGGTTGTAGGTGTGACTTACTACTTCAATGAGAAGGTATTGAACCTTGTTGGGGTCTGGATACCATATTGGATTCATAGCATAGGAAGATACGTTACCGTGAATTAGTTTACCATCTCCTGTCCTTGTTTGGTTGGAGAGATGGTACGCTCGTTCAGTAGGTGCGTATTGGACCATGTTAGAATTCGATTTACTTAGTTATTTGAGCAATATTTATTCAGTTTATATGGCATGATATTATGTGTCTTATTACGTCCCTCTGAGGACCTGGTTATCTCTCCAGGTGTGTGCTATTGTCTTTCGCAGGTGTTCTAGCTCTAGTCGCGCTCATCGCTATTTCTTCGAGGGTGATTGCATTTGGATCGTCTTCGCTTCGCTCGCCAAACTTATTTCTTTCTCGTGTATTTTCCTTATCTTGTTGGTAGTGGATTTGTCTCCGCCCAACATATTGTATCAAGACAATTTATTCTCATTATATGACATCTTCTATTCATTTATTTTGTGTGGATAAGATTAGTTGTGGTTTTACTGCATTTTACAGCTTATGTATTCATACGAGGTTTCCATATATTGGAGTGTACTTCGTATGTATACAGCTGGCATGTCTACGTTCCTAGTCCTACGTATTTTGGGACTGGGGCGTTACATGTTTTTGTGGTGGCCCATGCAGGTCAAGATAAATTGTTTGGTTACTTTACCGTACCAAGCAAGCCTGCGTATAGGATTAGAAGTCTAGGATCTCATCCACATACTTGACCTCTTTCCTTGATTTTATCTACCGTTTGACTCATCAATTGCATCTTGCTTGCTTCCTTCCATCCCTATTCTTATCTTTCCTTCGTGCTTGCTAGAGGTTGACCCTACTAGTTAGATGTCCTAAACACCTTTAGCTTAATTCTTTTAAGTTGGGTAGAACACCCCACGACCCGACACGCCCTTGACTATTAAGACCGTAGAGACTAGAGGAATCTAACCCATTTGGTCAACCAAGCCTTGGTCAATAAACCATAGAATGATTGTATAGAAATAAAAGACTTAGATCCTTATGACTCTTAGACTATTCATAATTAATTTTATTCATCTACCATCGTGCCTATATTTTTACTATCTAAACTAATGATGCTAATGTAGCCTAGTTTTTGTAAGCTTATCTTTTTTATCGAGCTTGTTCATGACATATGTTATTGGATGCATCCACTAACGTATTGTCTACTCAGAACCGGTGCATGATGGTCTGATCAACCTAGTACACTTTGGTTCGCTTTTGTCTATTATTCTACGTAGATGGACCATAATTAAACTTGGCCTCTAGAGTCCCATCCGCGACTGCCTTGGCAACTCCTTTGAAATTTTTCGATCGTCTTTGAACCACGTATTCGTATTCGATAACGCCTCCTTCGAACTCTATATTGCTTTCGCCTTCACCTATGTTAGAAGGACGAAGGCGTTGTACTAGAACCTTCCTAGCTTTCATATCATGATTATTATCACTCGATATTTCATCCTAAACTTCTCGTCCTTCTTCTCGGCCCGACTATGACCCTCATTCACTACCCACGACCATACTCGTACTATATTTTCTATGATCTAGATCGCAACTTTTGACGGCATGAATTGTTATCGATGGTTTCCCATCGATACTCCCTTGTGTCTTCTAACCCCCCAACAAATTCTTAATTTCGAGGACGAAATTTTTTTAAGTTGGGTAGGATGTAAAACCCCTAAATTTATACTATTTTTTTATTATTATTTATTAAATTTAGTACTGAATTAAAATTTTTGTATTGTACGTCGCGTAGTCGTATTGTACGTCGTGCACGGAATTTTATTTTTTGTTTTGCTCGACGAGTACGAATATGTGCGAGCGTACATATTTTTAGAAAAATATTTTTTTCTATTTTTACGGTTTCAAAATAATATATGTAATAAATATTTCTAGCTATCATTTTCAAGTCTATAATTTTAATTATGAAAAGCCTTTCAATTAGAATAAATAATATTATTCGTTCATACATATATTTTATAAATATGTTGCTAGATTATTTTAAATAAAAATATAATTTTCTAGATTTATTAATATAAATATTTTATTATTTAAAAAGGTATTTAAAAATAATTATGATTTTCGAAATTATTATTATTGGTATTTTGAAAAATATATTAGGAAGTCATTGTGGCCATTTAAATCTTGATTTAATTTTTAGATTTATTTAAATAGTTAAATATTCAAAATTTGATTTATTTGATTGATTTTAAACTACTGGAATATAATTTAAATAGGATTGTAATTGGATTTGGATTTGATTTGATTGGCTTTATATCTATTTAATTATCTACTTTGGGTTTTAAATAGATCCTAATCCTATCCTAATGGGAATTCCCACATCCTATAAATAGGCAGGTACTCCTCCATTATTTTTCTCCACAAATTCTTCCATAAAAATTCTACAAAGTAAACGTGCATCGTGTCCGTGTTCCTATGTTCATAATCTTATTCCATATTTTTACACATACATTTATCTCCGTGTCGACAATCCCGACACAAATAAATCCTACGCCTATTACCATCCATCCTCTCCGCCGTCTTCGACCCCGCCATTACAACAGCCCCCGACTCCTGTCCTGTTCAACCCGACCAAGCCCGACTCCCCGCCATCACTGCCAAACCTCCGTCAACACCACACCAGACACCAATACTCCCATCGTCATCACCGATCTTCTTCCCTCCTTCTGGTCACCGCCGACCACAACTCTCCTGGCACCACCCTCGACATACCCGACCATCCACGACACCACCATCCATCACCGCCCCCATCACCAACACCACCGTCACCAAAGCCACCGCCTCCATCCGCCATCGTCTCTGAGACCACCGCCACCAAACCTCCGGACAACCCAGCACACAACCACCGCCATCCCGGCCAAAGCCGGCCAGTCGTCACCCAAATCCACCACCAAACACCAGGAAAAAAAATAGAAATCAAAAGTAAACCCTAACCCATACCTCTCCGGCCGCCGTCCTCCCGAGACACCCTCCTCCAGATCCGCGCGCGCTCGGCCTCGCCTTGCCGATGCTCCTCTGCGAGACCAGCGTTGCTTCGACTCACAGCGGTCGCCTCCAACGCGCTCCGACGAGCCGCATCTCTGTGACCGAAAGCGTCGTCAAACGCCGGACCACCGACTCCCCCGCAGCGCCGAACACCTGAACCCCTCTCCGCCGTTCCCTCTCGCCCGCTCCGTCGCGTGCCGCCGGTCGCGACAGTCCGTCGACGGACTCCGACCGAGAGACCTCCGTAAAAACCCCCGTGCCCGATCCTCTCATCCCATCCCGCTCGCCGTCGACTCTGCGGAGGAGCACCTGGCCGAAACCCTCCGCCGAGATCGGACTGCCGTCCCCCTCTCTCGTCCACCGCGAGCCAACTCCTCCGCCGTCTGGCGTTGCCTCTCGCCGCTGGCCGAACAAAACCCTCTTCGCCCGTCCTCACCGGCCCGGTGAGCCGTCAGCGCCGCCATCCTCTGCCTCTCTCCCCCGCATCTGCCGACCCCCGCCTACGCCGGACCCCGACGATCGCCGCATCTTCCCGACTCTCGATCCCTCTCGTCGCTCTCTCTTTCTTCCAGTAATTTCTTTTCCCTCTTTTTCTTCTCCTCACTTTTCCTCTGTACTCACTCTCTCTCTCTCTTAGTTTAAAGGAGAGGCTGTACAATGAATATATTTGTTTTTTTTATTTTTTATTCCCTTTTAATAGGAACAGATATTTCTACATTATTACTATTGACTTTAGTTTGTGTCAATACTAACATCATATATCATTATTATTACTGTTACAGTTAACAGTTTATTTATTTATTATTATTATTATTATTATTATTAATATTATTACCATTTAGTTTTATTGTTATTTGTTTCTCTTTTCTTTTTGAGTGACTATTATTGGTATTATCAATTATTATTATTATTATTATTGTAAGATTATTTTACTATGCTAGGAATTATTATCCTTGGTTATTATAATATTTCTTAGTTACTGTCAAAGTATATATATGTATGGTAATAGATGTATGTTTTCTACCCAAGATTATTTTTATATTAAATGTTTAAATATATATAAGAAAAATATAAGACTTCTTACTGTTACAAATATTATTATAAATACAATTATTGTTTGTTTTTATTTTATTTTAAAACAGTTTTATAAAATTATATATATATTATTCTTCCAAACTCCTTCAATCTTTCTCCAGCCCGTGACTACGCCCTTCGTTCCTAATCTCTTGGCAAATCCTAAACTACATTATGTCAAGCCTAACCAAATTGACCCTTCTGGACCCATTGGAACTGTCCGTGCCACTATCCAAGGTCCCCTTGTACAGTTATTGCACCAAAGTCGCAGATCGTGCCACCTGGATCATTGTACTACACCAGGCGTCCTACCGGGCAAGACACCTTGCCATTTGCTGTTTAATTATTTTAGCTCATATTTCATGCATGTTCATTATTTTCTTTATGCAAAATAAACTGTGATACATGGCATAACCTGTTAGAGTTTATTGTTCAGTTTCTTGCTATGTATTATTTTCTTACACATTAAACCTAGATTTAAGGGACCACCTTTGTGTGTTGCATTCATGGCCTTGACACGTTGTACCACGAAGTTGTGTGTCGCATGTAGAACACGGAAGTGCGTGATTGGCTGGCCACCAGTACGTACATGCCGTGCGATAGGAATAATCGCTAATAGAGGTTGCATTCTAGTTTGACTTAGCGATTATAGAGTTAGCATTGGGCGGGAAGAACACGATTGGAAGTTGACTACCACCCTATCTATCGTAGACTCGCTCGCTACTGAGGAACGATAGGTAGACTATATGCTATAGACTCGCTCGATACTGAGGAATAGTATATGGTGTTGTGACTCGCTACTGAGGTACTGTATTATTTTTTTGACTTGACTGGGTAGTCATGCGACCATGAACTGTTCTTAAACTACATTCACCTAGATTTGGTTAGGCGCCCTTATCCGTTAGGTACGAGTACCTTTGGTTTGGGTACTTGTATCTGGCCGTGGCTTGGAACAATAACTTGTCGCGGATTAGTTCGTCACATCTTGTCCTTGTTTGGTTGTAGGTGTGACTTACTACTTCGATGAGAAGGTATTGAACCTTGTTGGGGTCCGGATACCATATTGGATTCATAGCATAGGAAAATACGTTACCGTAAATTAGTTTACCATCTCCTGTCCTTGTTTGGTTGGGGAGATGGTACGCTCGTTCAGTAGGTGCGTATTGGACCATGTTAGAATTCGATTTACTTAGTTATTTGAGCAATATTTATTCAGTTTATATGGCATGATATTATGTGTCTTGTTATGTCCCTCTGAGGACCTGGTTATCTCTCCAGGTGTGTGCTATTGTCTTTCGCAGGTGTTCTAGCTCTAGTCGCGCTCATCGCTATTTCTTCGAGGGTGATTGCATTTGGATAGTCTTCGCTTCGCTCGCCAAACTTATTTCTTTCTCGTGTATTTTCCTTATCGTGTTGGTAGTGGATTTGTCTCCGCTCAACATATTGTATCAAGACAATTTATTCTCATTATATGACATCTTCTATTCATTTATTTTGTATGGATGAGATTAGTTATGGTTTTACTGCATTTTACAGCTTATGTATTCATACGAGATTTCCATATATTGGAGTGTACTTCGTATGTATACAGCTGGCATGTCTATTTTCCTAGTCCTACGTATTTTGGGACTGGGGCGTTACACTCTTCCCTGATGGTCATCGGTTCTTCCTTGACCTCGACCTTTGGTAACACCTTCTCCTTAACAGTCACCGGCTCTTGTTTGACGACGGAGACTTCCTCCGTATCGACCTCCAAGGGTTTCTTGCCTCGACCCCTTCCTCGACTAGCAGTACCACCTCGACGAGTCCTAGGAGCCATCTTTCTGACAACAGAAATTTTTATATAGGGTAAAAAAATTTACTCAAGTTATAAAAGTTGTGACGTTGGTTTTTTGCGTTCATCATCATTAGAGGGAGCAGCACTGGAAAAGTTGTGACGTTGGTAGCATGAGAGAGTAAAAATCTGTATCACAAGACTAACAGAATTACTATGTAATCATGTACTCACCATAATCGGATGTAACTGGAGTCGTTGGGCCTATCGTGCAGTAATTTGTGGATCCGCTGGTATAGGCCAGATGTACTTAGTATCTAGTGTATCAGATTAGTATCGGTCTATCGGTTTGGTATAGGACGTATCATATTGGTATTGGCCTTAACAAATTGGTATCGTCCTATATCCGATATGTACATGTATCGGCCGAATAGCTAGGATTCATATTGGCCTTATCAATTTGGTATCGGTCATATCCGATAGGTATCGGCCGTGTTGGATTAGTATAGACTATTTCGGATTAGTATCGTGGAAGGTTTAGTAACAACTGTACTTGGATTTCTCTCTTCTCGAGCTAGAATACCATTGCAAGAGAATTACCAGATCGTGATTGGCCAGTTACAGTAACATACATACTTCCTTTTCTATCAGGAAAAGCGAGATTGAAAAGGAAGTATGTATGTTCTGTAACTGGCCATCTACGCTCTCGTGACTCTCTTGCAATGGTAATCTAGCTCTAGAAGAGAGAAATCCAAGTACAGTTGTTACTAAATCTTCCACGATACTAATCCAAAATGATATATAATAATCCAACACGGCCGATACCTATCGGATATGACCGATACCAAATCGATAAGGCCAATATGAATCCTAGCTATACGGCCGATACATATCGGATAGGACGATACCAATTCACTAAGACCAATACCAACCGATACGACCCAAACCAAAATGATAGATCGATACTAATCCGATACGGTCAATACTTATAAGTACCTACAGTCCAGGAGGTTGATCCGCTAGTACATCCATGTACGATCAACGAAGTAACGATCCATTTCAATTTGGATGTGAAAATCTGTATCGTAAGACAAACTAAACATAATCAGTTCTATTTCACATGCTTAATTGCCAAGTATGGGAACGAATGGCTCAGAACACAACCCAAAATTCATTCTAGCATACATTAGTGTGAATCATCTACGTTCTGTACATATAGTGTAGTATATCTTCTTATCGTATCTAGTATCTGAAGGAAGTAACAGAATCAAGATGAACTCACATAATGTAATACTAAGACATCATCTACTACTATATAAGATATAGTGATAGGTTGTCGTATCATCATTGCCGAGGGATGAGGGTCAGAGGACAGTCAACTTTATCTACGGATACATAGTTTCTGCCTCGCCAGTCGAATGGCTTAATTGCCAAGTATGGGAATGAATGGCTCAGAACACAACCCAAAATTCATTCTAGCATACATTAGTATGAATCATCTATGTTCTGTACATATAGTGTAGTATATGTTCTTATCGTATCTAATATCTGAAGGATGTAACAGAATCAAGATAAACTCACATAATGTTTACAGTCTTGGTCTCAACTGTCTTCGATTCTATGATCCCATGTCTTAGGTTAAATAAATCACTAACCTCATCACGGTGAGTCTTGGTGTAGCACTCAAATGTGGGGCACCTGTAAATTTGCCGAGGTTTTAAATCATCGACATTGAGTTTTAAACCCTCACGTAGCCTTTCTACTTCACTTCTAGAGTCGAGCAGCATCTTCTTGCAAGTTTCGGTCTCCAGATACTTAGTGTCATGATTCTGGACGCTTTCGTAGAGCATGTCAACGCATCCTAGCGTCAATTTCCTCGGCAGGAAATTGACGCCAGGATGCGTTGACATGCTCTACAAAAGCGTCCAGAATCTTGACACTAAGTATCTGGAGACCGAAGCTTGCAAGAAGATGCTGCTCGAGCCTAGAAGTGAAGCAGAAAGGCTACGTGAGGGTTTAAAACTTAATGTCGATGATTTAAAACCTCGACAAATTTACGGGTGCTCCATATTTGAGTGCTACACCAAGACTCACCGTCTGTATAGTTCGGTTATTGGCGCTCGATGTCCCTGTGGTAAGGCAATGGATGAGGATATTGCATGGGAGGGGGTTGCAGATGGAGGCAACAAGGATGGCGTGTTTGTGAAAGGAGGGAAAAGATACATAATCACAGATGATTTGCATGTAAGGCCATTCTATTCCATGGAGTCTGCGTTGTCTATTTTCCGAAAGCATGGGATCATAGAATCGAAGATAGTTGAGACCAAGACTGTAAACATTGGCCGCGATGAGGTTAGTGATTTATTTAACCTAATGTAGTAATCTTGTAATTTAAAGTTGGAAGAACATGCAAGTAGCCTTATAGTTTCTGCCTCACTAGTCGAATGGCTTAATTGCCAAGTATCGGAACGAATGGCTCAGAACACAACCCAAGATTCATTTAGGCATACATTAGTGAGTTCATCTTGATTCTGTTACGTCCTTCAGATACTATATACGATAAGAACATAGATGATTCACACTAATGTATGCTAGAATGAATCTTGGCTTGTGTTCTGAGCATTCCGTTCTGATCAAGCATCTTCCTTCTTCTCTCCTCCACCATGGCTCTGAACCAATCTGCTCCTCCCTACTTCCCTTCTTTTTATTTGACCCTCTGAGCCACATATGACATCCAGCTCAAGTGTAGAGTCGGGAGAGAAGAAGTGGGCAGGAAGAGGAGGGGGAAGCAGCACAGCCGGCGGCATGACCCGGAGGAAGTACAGAGGTTTTCTTCAACAGCCGTAGGAGAACTATAAGGATATATCTTTTCACAACATATCACCTTGTCAAAGACCCTTAATGTGACAACCATGTTACCGCGGTGTCGGAAGACTAACATGTTATAATTTTCTAAGCCGTGTGTTTTGACATAATCCTCCAAACTCTTTCCTGCTATGTAATAATGCAAGATTACTACATAGGAGGAAAGAGTTGGGAAGATTATGTCAAAACACACGGCTTAGAAAACTTATGACATGTTAGTCTTCCGACACCGCGGTAACATGATATTCACATGAAGGGTCTTTAACAAGATGACATGTTGTGAAAAAATATATCCTTATAGTTCTCCTACGGCTGTTGAAGAAAACCTCTGTACTTCCTCCGGGTCATGCCGCCGGCTGTGCTGCTTCCCCCTCCTCTTCCTGCCTACTTCTTCTCCCCCGACTCTACACTTGAGCTGGATGTCATATGTGGCTCAGAGAGTCAAATAAAAAGAAGGAAAGTAGGGAGGAGCAGATTGGTTCAGAGCCATGGTGGAGGAGAGGAGAAGGAAGATGCTTGATCAGAACGGATGGCTCAGAACACAAGCCAAGATTCATTCTAGCATACATTAGTGTGAATCATCTATGTTCTGTACATATGGTGTAGTATATGTTCTTATCGTATCTAATATCTGAAGAATGTAACAGAATCAAGATGAACTCACTAATGTAATACTAAGACATCATCTACTACTATATAAGATATAGTGATAGGTTGTCGTATCATCATTGCCGAGGGATGAGGGTCGGAGGACATGCAACTTTATCTACGGCTACATAGTTTCTGTCTCGCCAGTCGAATGGCTGTAGGGACTATGTCCTGATCACCATGTCGTACCGTAGACTAATGCAAATGGAGCTGAAAATATCCGTCGCTAACCGGTCACTAGTCCGTCGGTAACTGAGAATTTTTTTGAATAAAAAATTGCAGCACTTTCCCTGTTCACAAAAATATGCATAAACCAAACCAATATATAATGCACACCAATTATCCAAGAATCACATAGACCAAATATGCACATACGAATTTAATGCACGCCAATTATCCAAGAATCATATAGACCAAACCAAATTAATATAAAATAGACATCAATTATCCTGAAGAGTAACCTAATATCCGTCGTTATAATTCGATTTATCTTCAAGTGTGAGAACGGATGGCTCAGAACACAACCCAAGATTCATTCTACCATACATTAGTGTGAATCATCTATGTTCTGTACATATGGTGTAGTATATGTTCTTATCGTATCTAGTATCTGAAGAATGTAACAGAATCAAGATGAACTCACATAATGTAATACTAAGACATCATCTACTACTATATAAGATATAGTGATAGGTTGTCGTATCATCATTGCCGAGGGATGAGGGTCGGAAGACAGTCAACTTTATCTACGGCTACATAGTTTAATGCAAATGGAGCTGGAGCCAAAATACAGAAACCAAAATACAGAATCAAATCCCTGGGACGGATGGCTCAGAACACAACCAACTGGAGAGGATACTCTGAGAGATCCATCTGAGTAGGACGTATACTCTGAGAGATCACCTTTACAAGAATGATATCAGTAGTGGGATTGAGTGCTGGAGGGGATATTATCAGAGTATACGTCCTACTCAGATGGGTCTCTCACCGTTACTATTTTTTTCTGACAGCATGGTGGATGTGCTCCGTCAACATATTCTTTCTCCGAGCCAAAACTTTGTCCCGGAGCTCAAGTGGACATCCTTGGTGTAGAGCTCGAGTGAGAGGTTCCTGACAGCATGGTGGTCTCCTTTGTCAAAGTATCCGTGCTCGTCCCACAACCAATATGGGATGAGCACGGATACTTTGACAAAGGAGACAACCATGCTATCAGGAACCTCTCACTCGAGCTCTACACCAAGGATGTCCACTTGAGCTCCGGGGCAAAGTTTTGGCTTGGAACAAGAATCTGTTGCGGGAGCACATCCACCATGCCGTCAGAAAAAATTAATAACGGTGAGAGACCCATCTGAGTAGGACGTATACTCTGATAATATCTCCTCCAGCACTCAATCCCACTACTAATATTATTCTTGTAAATGTGATCTCTCAGAGTATACGTCATACTCAGATGGATCTCTCAGAGTATTCTCTCTTGTTGGTTGGCGTATCATCATTGCCGAGGGATGAGGGTCGGAGGACAGTACAAATAGTCTAATACAAAAACAACTCAATATGTAGTCCAATACAAATAGTCTAATACAAAAACAACTCAATACAAATAGTCCAATACAAATAAGTACTAATAGCTAATGAGAACCACGCTGCTCACGCAAACGCTCAGTGATACGATCACGCAACCACCTCAAAAAGCAAGATTTTTGGCATGAGGAGAGATGTCGTCCCTTGCAAGGACTGCTTGAAGAGAACTCCCGGTCTCACTAGCTTCCGGTGCTGGATGAATAGAACTCCCGGTCTCACTAGCAACCGGTGCCACTTCCTTCTTAACTGTAGGAGGAGCCACCTCAGCATTCACTGTTTTCCTCAAACGATGTGCCGCTCCTCGGGTCATGGGAGTCATCTGGTAAGATCGATAGTCACAAATAATATAATTGTAACATAAACAAGCTAACTAAAGGAACCATCATGTAATTTGAGTACATTTTCGAAAGCCAGTAAAGTATAAAAAATTTAATTTTTTGCCAAGTGTGAGAACGGATGGCTCAGAACACAACCCAAGATTCATTCAAGCATACATTAGTGTGAATCATCTATGTTCTGTACATATGGTGTAGTATATGTTCTTATCGTATCTAGTATCTGAAGAATATAACAGAATCAAGATGAACTCACATAATGTAATACTAAGACATCATCTACTACTATATAAGATATAGTGATAGGTTGTCGTATCATCATTGCCGAGGGATGAGGGTCGAAAGACAGTCAACTTTATCTACGGCTATAGAGTTTCTGCCTCGCCAGTCGAATGGCTGCAGGGACTATGTCCTGATCACCATGTCGTACCGTAGATTAATGCAAATGGAGCTGGAACTGGAGCCAAAATACAGTACTACTTCACCATGTCGTACTATTTTACTCTCTCTCTCTCCTCCCCCCTCCGGCGCTCTCACTCTCTCCGGCGCTCTCACACTACTAATTCCTATGTGTTTTAAGTGTGAGAACGAATGGCTCAGAACACAACCCAAGATTCATTCTAGCATACATTAGTGTGAATCATCTATATTCTGTATACATATCGTGTAGTATATGTTCTTATCGTATCTAGTATCTGAAGGACGTAACAGAATCAAGATAAACTCACTAATGTAATACTAAGACATCATCTACTACTATATAAGATATAGTGATAGGATGTCGTATTATCATTGCCGAGGGATGAGGGTCGAAGAACAGGCAACTTTATCTACGGCTACATAGTTTCTGCCTCGCCAGTCGAATGGCTGCAGGGACTATATCCTGATCACCATGTCGTACCGTAGATTAATGTAATTAATGGAGCTGGAAATATCCGTCGCTAACCGGTAACTAGTCCGTCGCTAACTGAGATTGTCACATACACATATGTATATCACAGCTAGATGTATAGATATATACATCTATACAGAAGCACACAACTGATAGAACTCGCACTGTCCTTGAGACAGTAAACATATACACCATGAATCCAAACCCCATATATATTTATATTTACTAATCCAAACACCACCAAACTAATGGAACACCCAATATGATAACACATTATTTAGCCAATATATAAACTCAGATGAATTTGAGAAGCAAAGCCACCCGCTGTCCCCGACCAAAGCCCGCCGCCCCAAGCCCGCCGCCCAGTAGTTCGGTTGCATATATATATGAAGAGTGCCTATGGGTGTGCGTCGGTTGCAAATAGCCCCGACGTACCCGCTCCAAGCCAGCCGCCCAGCCCCCGACGCCGCCGTCCCAAGCCCACCGCCCAGCCCCCGACCCAAGCCAGTCGCCCAGCCCCCGACGCCCCAGCCCCAAGCCCGCCTCCCAGACCGCGACGCCCCCGCCCCAAGCCCACCGCCCAGCCCCCGACCCAAGCCAGCCGCCCAGCCCCCGACGCCCCCGCCCCGACGCCGCCGCCCAGCCCCCGACGCCGCCGCCCCAAGCCCACCGCCCAGCCCCCGACCTAAGCCAGCCGCCCAGCCCCCGACGCCCCAACCCCAAGCCCGCCTCCCAGACCCCGACGCCCCTGCCCCAAGCCCACCGCCCAGACCCCGACCCAATCCAGCCGCCCAGCCCCCGACAACCCCGTCCATCCTCCGACGCCCCAACCCCAAGCCCGTCTCTCAGACCCCGACGCCCCCGCCCAGCCCCCGACGCTCCAACCCCAAGCCCGCCTCCCAGACCCCGATGCCCCCGCCCCAAGTCCACCGCCCAGACCCTGACCCAAGCCAGCCGCCCAGCCCCCGACGCCCCAGCCCCAAGCCCGCCGTCCAGCCCCCGACGCCCCCGTCCCAAGCCCACCGCCCAGCCCCCGACCCAAGCCAACCGCCCAGTCCCGGACGGTCCAGCCCCATGTGCGCCGCCCAGCTCCTATACGACATCGTGAGAGAGAGAGAGAGATCAAGAGAGAGAGAGAGGGGGTTACCTTCGGGAGAGAGAGAGGAGAGGACGCCGACGCCGACGACGATACCGACGTCGATCACCGAAGCCGACACCGGCGAGAGAGAGAGAGAGAGAGAGAGAGAGAGAGGAGAGAGAGAGAGAGAGAGGAGAGAGAGTGAATTTGGGGAGAATACGAAAAGTTCCCCCTACCGTTTCATTTAAAGTCTGGTACGTATATATAGCGACGGACTAGCGACTGGCCAAAACCCGTCGTCCAGCAGTCGCCTTTTTTGATACGTGCCGACTGAATATCCGTCGCTAAGTCATCGAAGATATGTCCCATCAATTTTCTACACAATTTTCGCCAAATAATCGACAGCGTAGCGACGACTGTAAATCCATCGCTATAACTCAGACAGTCTAGCGACGGATGTGCGACCTTTCCTTCCCCTAAAATTAAAATAGAAATGGCAAAGGCGTGTGGTCGGTAATCAGTCGACGAGCTGCCACGAAGCCGTCGCTAACGCCGACTGAAAAATTTTGTCGCTAAATATCCGTCGCTAATTTAGTGTATTTTGGTAGTGGTCATGTGTTGCACTCTAAGTCACCTAATAATTATCTTAATTCTTGATAAACTCTTGTAACCTCGCCTGGATAACTGGATAGTCTGCAAGGCTTGTGACTGTGGGAATATCTCAACTGCATCTTGTTAGTAACTAGGCCTGTGATAATCCTAGTTAGCTAATGATAGCAAGCCGTAGGACTTGATTGGTCGTGCCTGGATGATTGTCTCATGATTAACTTGGGAATTATATTCCACCTCATGTTTTCTTAATGCAAGCTAGTACATTCTTTAAAGCATGTATTTTATGCTATTTAATTATGTTTATTTATCAGTTCTTCTATTCATTTCATGTTGTTTTTAGTTCATAAGTGGAGCCTTCCTTATGGCACTTGCTCTTTCTGGGGTCTAACCCAGCTGATTTTGTATGACCAGATTTTGGAGTAATACCCAAGGATCCACCTGCCTTCCAGTCAGATGGTGAACACTAGACGTAACCATAGTAACGAGTGGGTTTTCTTATTTTGCTCTCCCACTCTATTGTAACTTATTCTTTTGAGGTATTTAGCCGTTGAGCATGTGTGAGATCGTGTTGAAACTTTAATTTCTGTCTGCCTAAGGGCTGTACATGATTGGCAAATCGTAGGGGTGATCATGTATGACTTAACTCTTGTTAGTCTTCACATTTATATGACTAGCTTCATGATCATCTGAATATGTAATGTTTGGGATGCCTTACTTTGTAGGTCTGATGATCTAACATCTTGTAACAATTATTTGCTTGCTTGAGATTGAGACACTAGGCTTGTTCTTGACCAAAAGAGACTGTTGGCTTGTAGATAAACCCTCATGCATCTAGACAGCCGTGACCGTATTGCGAGGTAGATTGTACTTCAATGTACATAGCTAGCTGTGTCTGTCCACCGCTCTCCAGTATCCTGGTTCTGGGGCGTGACATGTTATTAGATAAACTTTTCTTGACCTTGATTGTCGGGGGTTTGACCTATAAAGAGTACGACCAACTTTAAATTTCGAGGACAAAATTTTTCTAAGGGGGTAGATTTGTCACCACCACATTCTAGAACAAAGATATTTTGATAATTTATAATTTTTTTAATATTATTTAATTAATAGTTTTTGTTAGTATCATTAATTGGTGAAACCTTAGAACTATATTGATTAGATGTTAGTCATGACCATAGAAACTTAGTTAGAGAGATTAGGCAACTTAATTTAGACTCTAATCTAGCTAGAGTGTCATTTAGAATCCATTTAGTGACTTAAACATTAAGTGAGAATGGGCCTTTCCTTAAAGGGCCTTACATGACTAGTTAGGAGAGGCCTTTAGACATTGTACCAAAGCAAAACCCTAGCCAAACCCCTATGGCCGGCCACTAGGTTTCTCTTCTTTGCTATTAATAGCTACCAAGCCTCCTTCTTTCCCCTTTCATTACAAAGCCTAACCCTAATTTGTGTTCTTCCCCAAATTGCCTCCAACATCCAAATTGAGTCCAAATTCCCTCAAACGAATTACAAACCCTTCCCCTTGAAGAGAGGAAGCATCTATTGCCTAGCTAGGGAGCCTTTGGAGCAATTTGACCATTGGAGCTTGGTGGAGATCTAAATCTAGAAGTTTTTCATTAGGATTCCAACTCCAATTGGTAAGAGCCCTCTAAACCCTATAATTTTCCATTATTTAATATAGATGCATTCAATTAGGGTATTCTTTGCATTAGGATTGATTTGGGTCAAGTTTAGATTCATTTGGAGTGCGTATCACGAGGGTATCGGATACGCACACCAAGTGTTCGATGAAATGACTCTTAGGACTTTCTATACTTAGATTTCAATTTTAATTAGGAAATTGTATTGGCTAGATATTGTGTTATCACTATTGGGTGTTATCTATTAATTTGGAGGTGTTTGGATTAGTGAATGTGAATGTGGGGGCTTGGGTTCATAGTGTATGTTCCTGTGGTACTATTCTGTCCACTAGTAGCAGTGATAGGATCCTATTCCACCTTATTAGTCCATTCATATTCAGTCTTTAATTCCTCTTTCCAGTTGACTCACTTGTATCAGTTCACATGGTAATGTTTACTCTTCATGCAATCTGTTCAGTCCGCTGTTCAAGACTGAACAACCCATATCCTAGGGTGCTAGTCCATTGGTAGTACATTCAATCCTCGTATTCCCTTTAGTTTCATTCCCAAACTGAACTAAGTATCTGTCCCATGGGGAAATCAAATACTTAGATTGATTCTTCACTGTACCAGTCAAGAGAAATGGAAGGAAACTCAAATGTTCATACCATATTTGGGTATCAGACCCCAATTTACATTGGGTTCAATCCCATGGTAATGAACCAGTCCACTAAACATTCCTTCCTTGTTCAGTCCAATTTGGGAAGGATGTAGAGCCTTGTTGATACTTGGGTTCCTGTTTTTTGAACATCTTAGTTCAGTCTATTCACTAGCAGACCACCTCATTTCATTAGCCATTGTTCTGAGTAGAGGTTAGGCTACACCCTATATCAGTTAATGTATTGTGTTTAACCTGGTTATTCTTTAGTTCAGTCTTGATATATATAGGTTCAAGTCCATACTTCATTCTTGATCAGTCCCTATAGATAGGTTTGGGTATTCAGTCTTGGCCTTGTATGTATCAGTGGTGACCCTCATTAGATATTATAGCCTACTCGACTACTTGAACATTAGGTTCAATTCCCCTTAAATGTATGTTTTCCCTGCATACAAGTGGATCTGTCCATCCATTTGTTATGTCATATTGTTCAGATGTGCGTGTCCATTATAGAAGCAGTAGAGCCCTTTGTATGACCTGCATACATTAGTCCATATCCAGTGTATCATTTCATATACATGTATATTACCTGTTCAGTCCCATATTGAGATATGATTCCAGTTCCTACTTCACTTAAGGCATTAGTCCTATTTCCTTTTTTGCATTCAGTCCTTTCCTATTAGTTTAGACCATAGACATAGATGTTGCCATATGTAGCCTAGCAGCAAGTTGCTGCTTGCTTGTTTACTTGCTATTACAGCAAGTAGCAAGGGATGAGTGTCCTTGAGAGATGATGTGTTTGTGGGTGAGTGTCACTTGACATTGTGACATACATTAGAGTATAGGGGTAGTGGTGGCTTGAGAATCAGAAAAATGTATATATGAAGATGAGGGTTAAATGTGTTATATGTTCTGTTCCTTTGTACTGCTACCTACTTTGTGTATCAGTCTTTATGATAAGGTCTAGATACCTTATATAGCTAATTGTGTTATGAGGAAAAAGGGTAGAGTGTCTTGTGAGAGTATCAGAGTTCGGTGGAGGGATATAATGGCACATTAGTAAGGAATATGAAAGTTTGTGGCTCGGATTAGGCATGTATCAGAGCCAAGAGTGCAGGGCATATGAGGGTTGTGGGCAGTATATATGTAAATATATTATGTTAGATAGCTATAGTTAAGAGTTAGAAGAGGAAGGAAAATTGCTGTAACTTGGTTCAGTTGAATGTTCAGACCATATATTTACATCCTTGTTCAGACCAATAGATATATTTGATTAGCTTTATATATATATATATATATATATATATATATTTTATATATATATATATATATATATATATATATATATATATATATATATATATATATATATGTCCTTGCATCCAAAAAGCCCAGTTTTCTCTTACTAATATCTGCCTTGTCTTTGTATTTGTCCATATACCTTATCTTGGTTTTATTCCCAATACTAGGTGTTCAATGTTTCACTCCACATGACCAGTACACTGTGTGTGGGGAATTCTTGTTCAATTCCCAATCTTGGATATATTTTGTACCAGTCCAGTGAGGAAGGGTTAAGAATTGAGTGAGATTACTTAGTATAAATATACTGTTCAGTTAGTGTATGCCTAAGTAATAGTTGTACACATAGATACTTGGATAGATAGGAATAGCTAGATGAATAGATAGGGGTGTGAGTCATGTACCACGAGAGTGAGAGATAAGAGTGTTAGGAAACAGAGGCAGTACATGCCATGTTGGCCTGTGCACCAGTGTCTTCCTGTGGACAGGATGGTCAGGGCCTATGATTCACTGACTTTTAGGAAGAAATAGAGGAAGATGTCACTAGGTGCATGTGTATTGTGAGCATGTGACAGTGAGGAGTAGAGTGAAGGGGACTACCATGTCAGTTGTGAGTAAGAAGGGGGTTTAGGCCTATAAGCAGTAGTAGCTATTGGAGGTAGGATATGGTTAGGCTATTGAAAATTAGTAATACATGTTAAGTGTTAGGTATTAGCATGGGTTTGGTGCTAGGTATAATTATTACCTTGGGATAAACCAAAGTATATATGATAAGTGGGTATACTACATATAGGATATGTGGGGAATTTTGGTATAGGTTGAATTACCTTAGTGTGACAAGACATGACCTAGAATTGACTATTTTGATTTAGATTGACCTAGTTTGACCAAGTTTGACTTGTACTGACCTAGAAAAGGTCTAGAAGCATACAAATAGTATATTTAGAATCATTGTTACTCTAGAACATTAAATAACCATGTATATCTCAAATATAGGTTTGTGTGACTCTACTTTGGGTATCGATTCTCATTCATTGCTCTGGACGATAGACGACTACATGCTCTGATAGTTTCATTTACTTGATAATTATTATGATTCAGCTTCTAGTATAGTTCTATTTTGATTCTCTATCACAACACGGATTGATGTACTGGATTCATTCACTTACGACACATGTATTTGACTCGTCTAGCCCTACTACTGGAACCATTCACAAAAACCACCTACTCAAATCACCTACAAGCACCATTTACTTATGGCTAGACTCGTACTTTATTTATGTGTGGGAAAATACTCGAGTAAACATGTAAACATTCTCAATCAAACAAGAACCACAAGAAAGATAGCCGTCGGCGTTAGGCCAAACATGCGACATGCCGTTTTCAACAAGAACCACATGAAAGATAGTCGTTGCCGCTAGGCTAGGTGTACGACGTGTCGTATTCAACAAGAACCACAAGAAAGACAGTTGTCGCCGCTAGGCCAAGCATGCGACGTGCCGTATTCAACAAGAACCACAAGAAAGGTGATCGTCGCTGCTAGGCCAAGCGTGCGACGTGCCGTATTCAATAAGAGCCATAAGAAAGATAGCTGTCGCCGCTAGGATAAGCGTGTAACGTACCATATTCAACAAGAATCACCCTACAAAAAAGATAGTCATCGCCGCTAGGCCAAGCGTGCGACGTACCGTATTCACTACTCGTCTAATCGTTACATGTTGAACTCGATATTTCAAAACAAACTAGTTTAGTGTCTTGTACTAGATTCATATTGTCTCATCTTTTACATATTGGACTCGTATCACATTGTTCTAGTTTAGCTATCTCTATTTTACAATCTTCATTGCCATGCTCTTCTGTTTTCCTGTATTCACTTTTCTTATTCTAAACTGTTGTTCTATTTCATTACCTGTCTCAAATTTCTATGTTCATCAAGTATAACTGTCTATAACTGCTTTACAATCTTTTTCATTTATGTGGAACTGCTAGAGAAGATGTGCCCGTTCCATCCTGAGTGAATATATTTTTCAGATGATTGCACAAAGAATGCCCTACCATCTATGGATCCGAGGAGGGGATAGCTACCTTGGGTCCAGATTCTCAGGAGTGACCGAGAGACCTAGTTTAGTGGACTTGTTTTAGATTCTCTGTTTTGAACTTGACTTATAATAATTGAAGATTTTGACATTGTATTTGAGATTTGTTTGAATATTATTTAGTAGTTGTTGTTGATTTTTAGTCTTTATAGTTACTTAGACTTCTGTGATATCTTATCATGCTTTACAATGTGATTGAGTATTACCATATCCTTATACCTGTCCTACATTCGGAGTTGAGATCTATGACATGTACATTATATCCTTGTGTTAGTTGTTAGTTAGCGACCTAGAACAACATTCTACAGTCAATTCTATGGCGTAGGCTGGGCACTGTTACGCACTCATGCCCCTATATCGGGTGCGGGTTGTGACACATTTTTAGTGACGGCCCATGCAGGTCGAGATTCACAGTAGTACGATGTCGTGGTAGTGCAATAATTTATTTGTACTGCTGTGCGCCTGCGATTGGAGATAAGGAATATGCTTGATACTCAATCAAAACTATGTATTTCCATGGATTTGAATCTACTGACACTTGTTTAAATCTAAATAATTTATTTCATACATGTCCTTCTTAATAATATCATCTTTGCTCCGTTGTTGACCTCTTGTTTGATCTGTCTTCAGGATGGTGGAGACTAGGTCACATCGCTCCGTTCCAGCGAATACTGAGAGGTATGCCACCTCTCATCCGGTTCAGCATGCAGTCGGGACTACTCCGCTCCTTACTTCTACTCACGTGGGAGTATCTGCTGCTTTCGGGGGTCCTCCTCCACCTGTTCCGAGGATTTCTTCAGTCATTCCTGATATTCTTCAGCCTCCACCACAACCTCCTACTACGGTAGATGTTGTACAACTATTTGTGCTCTTCAGGGAGATGATGGACACTCAGCACCTCCATTCAGCTGATATGAGGCAAGATATTGAGAATGTCCACCAGGTGGCTATGGCAGCAGTTGAGAGAGTTGTAGCTTAGCCACCGGGAGGACAGGAAGGACCTGTTCAGCAACAGAGGCCAGAAAACATCATCGACTTTTAGAAGATGCGGCCGAAGGACTTCAAGGGCACGGAGGGTATCTTATATGCGGACGATTGGATTGAGCACATTAGGGGATCTGCCATCTGGCGTAGATCCCGGAGAGTCTATAGGTTGAGACGGCGGGCAGTCAGATGTTCGACCTTGCCTTGACATGGTACCTTATCGATCCGAGGGTCAGAGTAGAAGGGCAGACTTGGGAGGCGTTCAAGAAGCTTTTCAAAGAGAAGTTCTTTTCGGATGTTGCTCTCAGTGCCTTGGAGAGTCAGTTCGAGAGCCTCGTCCAAGGGAACAGGACTGTAGAGGAGTTTGCTGGAGAGTTCTGTCGTCTGGGAAGATTCGTGGAAGGGTTGAGTGATGTGGCGAAGGCTAAGAAGTTTCGCAAGGGCTTGATCAAGGAGGTCAAGTCACTGACCAAGAGCGACCGCGATGCCACTTTCGAGCATATCTTGGCAGGCGCTCTTGCAGCTGAGGATGACTTGGAGCTCAAGTCTAAGAGAGGCTGAGATAATTCAAGATGGGCGAGTGGTAGTGCAAAATTTCTCTTTGTGCAGAAGGCAGTGCACCAGCCCCAGCAGTTGTTGGCACCGGCTAGAGTTCAGCAGGTGCAGCATCAGCCTTGGGGATAGGACCAGAGGTTGTCCACCTGTGCCTACTGTAGGAAGCTGGGACATACTTGGGACGGTTGCAGGAGGAGGTTGAAAGTGTGTTTGTTGTGTAGATCCGCTGCTCACCAGATAAAGGATTTTCCCACCACACCTTCATTTAGCGGAGCACAGGATCAAAAAGATGAAGCTTGGCCACCTATGGCACAGCACCATGCCCAGCACCAGAAGGACATAACTTTTGTGCTGACGCTCGAGGAGACCAATGCTATAGGTGACGGGTTAGTAGGTCTGTCTTTTTCTGTCATTCTTTTCCATTTTGTTGTGTTATTCCATTAGTACCTGTCAGGATATTTTATGCTGTGCTAGATAGCATAGTGACCTTGTTTGAGACTATGAAATCACGACAAGTAGGACAATGATCTTGCATGTTATTAGATAAATTTTTTTGACTTTGATTGTTAGGGGTTGACCTAGAAGGAGTACGACCAACTTTAAATTTCGAGGACAAAATTTTTCTAAGGGGGGTAGATTTGTCACCACCACATTCTAGAACAAGGATATTTTGGTAATTTATAATTTTTTTGATTATATTAATATTATTTAGTTAATTATTTGTGTTAGTGTCATTAATTGGTGAAACCTTAGAACTACATTGATTAGATGTTAATCATGACCATAGAAACTTAGTTAGAGAGATTAGGCAACTTAAGTTAGACTCTAATCTAGCAAGAGTGTCATTTAGAATCCATTTAGTGACTTAAACATTAAGTGAGAATAGGCCTTTCCTTAAAGGGCCTTACATGACTAGTTAGGAGAGGCCTTTAGACATTGTACCAAAGCAAAACCCTAGCCAAACCCCTATGGTTGGCCACTAGGCTTCTCCCTTTTGCTATTAATAGCTACCAAGCCTCCTTCCTCCTTTCATTACAAAGCCTAACCCTAATTTATGTTTTTCCCCAAATTGCCTCCAACATCCAAATTGAGTCCAAATTCTCTCAAACGAATTGCAAACCATTTTCCTTGAAGAGAGGAAGCCTCTATTGCCTAGATTGGGAGCCTTTGGAGCAATTTGACCATTGGAGCTTGGTAGAGATCTAGAAGTTTTTCATTGGGATTCTAACTCCTAATTGGTAAGAGCCCTCTAAACCCTCTAATTTTCCATTCTTTAGTAGATGCATTCATTTAGGGTCCCCTTTGCATTAGGATTGATTTGGGTCAAGCTTGGATTTATTTGGAGTGCGTATCACGAGGGTATCGGATACGCACACCAGTGTTCGATGAAATGACTCTTAGGACTTTCTATACTTAGATTTTAGTTTTAATTAGGAAATTGTATTGGCTAGACATTGTGTTATCACTATTGGGTGTTATCCATTAATTTGGAGGTGTTTGGATTAGTGAATGTGAATGTGGGGGCTTGGGTTCATAGTGTTTGTTACTGTGGTACTGTTCTATCCACTGGTAGCACTGATAGGATCCCATTCCACCTTGTTAGTCCATTCATATTCAGTTCATATTCAGTCTTTAATTCCTCTTTCCAGTTGACTCCCTTGTATCAGTTCACATGGTAGTGTTCACTCTTTATGCAATCTGTTCAGTCCCCTGTTCAAGACTGAACAAACCATATCCTAGGGTGCCAGTCCATTGGTAGTACATTCAGTCCTCGTATTCCCTTTAGTTTTATTCCCAAACAGAACTAAGTATCTGTCCATGGGGAAATTAAATACTTAAATTGATTCTTCACTGTACCAGTTAAGAGAAATGGAAGAAAACTTAAATGTTCATACTGCATTTGGGTATCAAACCCCAATTTACATTGGGTTTAATCTCATGGTAATGAACCAGTCCACTAAACATTCCTTTCTTGTTCAGTCCAGTTTGGGAATGATGTAGAGCCTTGTTGATGCTTGGGTTCCTGTTCTTTGAACATCTTAGTTCAGTCTATTCACTAGCAGACCACCTCATTTCATTAGCCATTGTTCTGAGTAGAGGTTAGGCTGCACCCTATATCAGTTAATGTATTGTGTTTAACCTGGTTATTCTTTAGTTCAGTCTTGATATATATAGGTTCAAGTCCATACTTCATACTTGATCAGTCCCTATAGATAGGTTTGGGTATTCAGTCTTGGCCTTGTATGTATCAGTGGTGACCCTCATTAAATATTATAGCCTACTTGACTACTTGAACATTAGGTTCAATTCCCCCTAAATGTATGTTTTCCCTGCATACAAGTGGATCTGTCCATCCATTTATTATGTCATATTGTTCAGATGTGCGTGTCCATTATAGGAGCAGTAGAGCCCTTTGTATGTCATGCATACATTAGTCCATATACAGTGTATCATTTCATATATATGTATATTACCTGTTCAGTCCCATATTGAGATAAGATTCCATTTCCTATTTCACTTAAGGCATTAGTCCCATTTCCTTTCTTGTATTCAGTCCTGTCCTATTAGTTTAGACCATAGACATAAATGTTGCCATATGTAGCCTAGCAGCAAGTTACTGCTTGCTTGTTTACTTGCTGTTACAGCAAGTAGCAAGGGATGTGTGTCCTTGAGAGAGGATGTGTTTGTGGGTGAGTATCACTTGACATTGTGACATACATTAGAGTATAGGGGTAGTAGTGGCTTAAGAATCAGAGAAATGTATATATGAAGATGAGGGTTAAATGTGTTATATATTCTGTTCCTTTGTACTGCTACCTACTTTGTGTATCAGTCTTTATGATAAGGTATAGATACCTTATATAGCTAACTGTGTTATCAGGAAAAAGGGTAGAGTGTCTTGTGAGAGTATCAGAGTTTGGTGGAAGGATATATTGGCACATTAGTAAGGAATATGAGAGTTTATGGCTCGGATTAGGCAAGTATCAGAGCCAAGAGTGCATGACATATGAGGGTGTATATGAGGGTTGTGGGCAGTGTATATGTATATATATATATATATATATATATATATATATATATATATATATATATATAATGTTATATAGCTATAGTTAAGAGTTAGAAGAGGAAGGAAAATTGCTGTAACTTGGTTCAGTTGAATGTTCAGACTATATATTTACATCATTGTTCAGACCAAAAGATATATTTGATTTATATATATATATATATGTCCTTTCATCCATAAAGCACAGTTTTCTCTTACTAATATATGCCCTGTCTTTGTATATGTCCATATACCTTATCTTGGTTTTGTTCCCAATACTAGGTGTTCAATCTTTCACTCCACATGACCAGTACACTGTGTGTGGGGAATTCTTGTTCAATTCCCAGTCTTGGATATATACCGTACCAGTCCAGTGAGGAGGGGTTAAGAATTGAGTGAGATTACTTAGTATACATATACTGTTCAGTTGTATGCCTAAGTAATAGTTGCACACATAGATACTTAGATAGATATGAATAGCTAGATGAATAGATATGGGTGTGAGTCATGTACCATAAGAGTGAGAGATAAGAGTTTTAGGAACCAGAGGCAACACAGGCCATGTTGGCCTGTGCACTAGTATCTTTCTGTGGGCAGGATGGTTAGGGCCTATGATTCACTGACTTTTAGAAAAAAATAGGGGAAGGTGTCACTAGGTATTTGTGTATTGTGAGCATGTGACAGTGAGAAGTAGAGTGAAGGGGAGTACCATGTCAGTTGTGAGTAAGAAGGGGGTTTAGGCCTATAAGCAGTAGTAGCTATTGGAGGTAGGATATGGTTTGGCTATTAAAAATTAGTAATACATGTTAAGTGTTAGGTATTAGCATGGGTTTGGTGCTAGGTATAATTATTACCTTGGGGTAAACCAAAGTATATAGAATAAGTGGGTATCCTACATATAGGATATATGGGGAATTTTGGTATAGGTTGAATTACCTTAGTGTGACAAGGCATGACCTAGAATTGACCATTTTGATTTAGATTGACTTAGTTTGACCAATTTTGACTTGTACGGACCTAGAAAAGGCCTAGAAGCATACAAATAGTATATTTAGAATCATTGTTACTTTAGAATATTAAATAACCATGTATATCTCAAATATAATTTTGTGTGACACCACTTTGGGCATATATCCTCATTCATTGCTCTAGACGACAGGTGAATACATTCTGTGATAGTTTTTATTTACTTGATAATTATTATGATTCAACTTCTAGTATAGTTCTATTTTGATTCTCTGTCACAACACGGATTGATGTACTGGATTCATTCACTTGCGACACATGTATTTGACTTGTCTAGCCCTACTATTGGAACCATTCACAAGAATCACCTACTCGAATCTCCTACAAGCACCATTTACTTTTGGCTAGACTCGTACTCTATTTATGTGTCGAGAAATACTTGAATAAACATGTAAACATTCTCAATCAAACAAGAACCACAAGAAAGATAGCCGTCGCCGCTAGGCCAAGCGTACGACGTGCCGTATTCAACAAGAACCACAAGAAAGATAGCCGTCGCCACTAGGCCAAGCGTGCGACGTGCCGTATTCAACAAGAACCTCAAGAAAGATAGCTGTTGTCGCTAGGCTAAGCGTGCGACATGCCGTATTCAACAAGAATCACCCTACAAGAAAGATAGCCATCGCCGCTAGGCCAAGCGTGCGACGTGCCGTATTCACTACTCGTCTAGTCGTTACATGTCAAACTCATTATTTTAAAATATACTGGTTTATTGTCTTGTACTAGATTCACATTGTCTCATATTTTACAGATTGGACTCGCATCACATTGTTCAAATTTAGCTATCTCTATTTTCCAGTCTTCATTGTCATGCTCTTCTGTTTTCCTGTATTCACTTTCCTTGTTCTAAACTGTTGTTCTATATCATTACCTGTCTCAAATTTCTATGTTCATCAAGTATAACTCTCTATAACTGCTTTATAGTCTTTATTATTTATTTGGAACTGCAAGAGGAGATGTGCTCGTTCCATCCTGACTGGATATATTTTTCAGATGATTGCACAGAGGATACATGTCCTACCTACTATGGATCCGAGGAGGGGATAGCTACCTTGGGTCCAGATTCTCAGGAGTGACCAAGAGACCTAGTTTAGTAGACTTGTTTTAGATTCTCTGTTTTGAACTTGATTTGTACTAATTGGAGATTTTGACATTATATTTGAGATTTGTTTGAATATTATTTAGTAGTTGTTGTTGATGTTTAGTCTTTATATTTACTTAGACTTCTGTGATATCTTATCGTGCTTTAGAATGTAATTGAGTATTACCATATCCTTATACTTTTCTTGTATTCAGAGTTGAGATCTATGACAGGCACATTATATCCTTGTGTGAGTTGTTAGTTAGCGACCTAGAACATCGTTCTACCGCCGATTCTGCGGCATAGGCTGGGCGCTGTTACGCACTCGTGCCCCTATATCGGGTGCGGATCATGACACCAATATATTTTCGTGTTATCTAATATTATCCAATGTTATCCAATACCAACGAGGACAGTAACCGATACCATTGCGACGAATTAAGGTAACATTCCATGACTGAAGATCCAATGATAATACTAATCCGTGTACCATCGTGTCAAGAATCATAAGTAATATTTCTAAATACTTGAATTATAGTGGTAATCAAATAATGAAAACTATCAGAGAATGTACTCGCCTGCAGTCCAGAGCGGTGAATGTGAATCGAGGCTCAAAGTGGAGTCACAAGACCTATAGATAAGGTATACATATGTTAAATGGGATTTAATAGTGTCAAACATGATTTTCTAGTATGTGATATGCAATCTAGGTCCATTCAAGATGTCAAGTTTGACTCATGGTTGACTTTTGGTCAACTGGTCAACTTGGTCAAACTCTAGTCAAGTCTAGGTTAGGTTAACCCAATTCATAACTAGTCCCTAGGCATTTTCCTACTATTACCCTCCTAGCCAAGTACCACATATCAATATGTCGTATACTCCCATATACCCCATACCACATTCATAAAAGCTCATATATCCATATACTATATATATAACAATATATATCCCATAAACCTATATATCCTACCATTACCAGATGTGTATGTTTTAAACCATACAATATGGTATATCAAGATACCTACTTAACTATCCTAGGTAATCTTTACCTATACCTTAGAGTAGGTAAGCCACTATCTTAGGCTAATGGGTAATCACCTTGTAACTACCACTTTTCTAAAATGAGGGTAATTTTGAACTTTTGTAAAATTGGCTACTAACTAGTAAGATTTAATCATGTTAATAATTTTTGATTAATTAAATACTATTTAAATTGGTAATTTATGATTTTGCTGTTTTGCTAGTGTAAATCTAGAGACTACTTGACCTAGAGACTAACCAGGACCATGGGAACCTAACCATGTGATTAGAATGACTAATTACAACTTTCTAGCCTAAGGGTATTTTGGTTATTTTGTGACTTTTGAATTAATTAGGATTTTGATTAAGTGATAATGTGCTAAGTGTTTTGTTAGAGATTAACCTAGAATTGCCCTAACCTAGATATTATCCATGAGCCTAGATATTAGATTAGAAGCTTCCATCATGATAAGGTTAGGAATATCTAGATATTACATTGAGGTTAGATATTTGTTAAGGATAGATATTTTCACTTGGGCCATTAGCTTGAGGCCTGGAATTAAACTAGCTAGAGACCTTTAAACCTCATGAAACTTAACCCTAACCCTAGAAATAACCCTAGGCTGCCATTGAAGGATCTCCACCTCTATATAACATCTCTTAGCACCCATTTGCCTCTTTTATATAGCCTCTTTTGAACCCTAATAGTGTTCTTCCCCAAATCACCCCAATTCTTCAATTCTTCTCCAAATTGATCCTAGTCTTTGCATTGGACTCCCCTACAGTAGAGGATACCATTGGTGGGTAGCTAGCAAGGATTTGGAGGCTTGGAATCATTATAAATTGGAGAAGGACCCTCATTCTTTAAGCTTTTCATTGAGATTCACACTCAACAGGTAAAAACTATCAAACTTGTTCAAATTCTTGATTTCTTTTCATAGTTGCATTCATTTAGGTGTCTCATAGCTGTAGACCAAGTTTGGCATGAATTGGTGTCTATTTGATATACATATCGGACACATATTGGTGTGCTATGTAAAGTGTTTAATGAAATGCCCTAATGAATTGATTTTCAACCATTTTCAAAACTAATTTCATATTTGTGTAGTATATTACATGGGAATTTGATTTCATTTTGACTGAGTTTAATTTAGTGTCATTTTCGTGTTCGAATTGGACACGCACTCACTGTCTGGACACTGCACAGGGGAGTACTGTGCTCCCCTGCTGTAAGCCCCCTGGATTTTAGGGATTATTTTAAATTTTTTTAAAGTAATTATTTGTAATAGATATTTTAATTATAATTATTTTGATCATTAAATATACTTTTCCATGACTTTGATTTTTGGAGCGTAAGAGATGTCATTCTCTCGAAACGCCCTTCATGAGTTTTGATCTAGACAAGTTTATCTTCATGTTGATATATCATGGTCCATTCAAATTTATTCCCTTGTACCCTATTTATATCGCACAATTGTTGGGTCAATTTAGGACATTTGATAATTATTAATAAATTCCCACTTTTATTTATGATTATCATATACACGTTACCGTGACTTTCAAATTAAAAGCACAAAACTAGTCATTTTCTCCAAACCAATTTCGCATGCATGATCTGCTCGAGACACTCTTCACCCATAACCTTTGTGTCCCACTCAGACACACCATCTTGTGCTTCATTTTCATCGCACAACTTTTCTGACATAAGACCCGATCTTCATTCACCCCACTGAGTCACATTTACTTCCAACTTGAATTGGAGACACCATTTTGACCCAAACTTGTCGACCCAAGATATGGACACAGCATATTTTGAGCCTACTATACACGTGCTACTTGTGTCCCATTCATTTGAGTCCCTACATGCTATTTATTTATCCATGATCATCAATGACCTAAATTAGGGTCATGGTGACACCAAATTTGACTTGACCCAATCTAAACCAAACTAATCTAACCCAATTGCACATGACCACTCTTATGACACCCTACACACCCAACACCATTACATTCCTACAAAACACCAAATATCCTAGCATTATTCACCATAATCCAAATGACCACTCCTAACCATGTATTAGGGGAAATTTCTAATTAATCCCCATTCAAACCCCCTTTATGTCAATTAGCCTCATTTGACCACACAAGAGATTCTTGGAAAAAGTTTCCCATGACACCCATAACCCCTTGTCCAATCTCAAATCAATTACACCTTACTTTTTGAGAGATTCAAACTCTCTCTCTCACACTCTTAACTACCTACACTCACAACCATACCCATTTTTCCCTTTACAACACCTAACCCCTCTCCCACATCACCAGCACACACCCCCCTAGTCGAACGCTCCTTCTCCCTCAACTTTCTCTCTCTCTTTCTCTTTCACAAATACCTATCTCTCTCTCTCTTTCTATTAATATATATATATATATATATATATATATATATATATAAAATAAAAAAATAAAATAAATAAATATATATATATATATATATATATATATATATATATATATATATATATATATATATATATATCCCTCCCTCCCTCTCTCTCTCTCTCTCTCTTTAATTCTCTCTCTCCTCCCATCACTTTCACCCTTGCCATTACTCTCCCCATACCAGCAGCCGAACCCCCCACCTTTTCTTTTTCTTCTTCACATTTTCTTCTTCTTCTTCTTCTTCTTCTTCTTCTTCTTCTTCTTCTTCTTCTTCTTCTTTTTCTTCTTCGTCTTCTTCTTCTTCATGTTCTTCTTCTTCTTTAAACCACCACCACCACAATCAACCTTCTTTTTCTCCTCCACTCCTCATTCTTTCCTTTCCTCCCTTCGGCCTGCTGTGGATCGGCCAGCCATGGTCGAGAAGTGGTGAATGGCAGCAGCAGCAAGTAGCTGTAGTCGCCGCAGCAGTAGCAGCAGCAGCTGCTGCGAAGGTAGCAGCAGCAGCTGCGAAGGCAGCAGCTGCAGCGACTGCGCACCGCCGTGGCCGGCCACCCATGGACGGGCGAACCCCAGACGTACCTCCGTGGCGGCTACCGTCTTCCCCGATGCGCCGCCTAGATGATTCATGCGTTTGGCACGAAATCCCGCCGACATGCGCGTTTTCAAAATTCAGAAAGTGCGTTTCAGGACAACGACTTCGCATACATTTTCTGGACAATCCGACCGTTGGATCGTAGATTCGTTTCTTCCCTCTCCATCTTGGTATATCGCTCTTCACTCCCCTCAAGTTCATCCGTTAATTCGGCCATTTGATATGTCAAAATCGGCCGCCAAGTTGCCCGAATAATTGTGTTCATTTTGGATAGTTTTGTGGAGCCAACTTCGTGGACTTGTATTTTAGTCGTCGTAGCTCCGTTTGATGCACCACCAGTTTCTGTGCATAGCAGGTATAACCCTCTTCTTGTATTCTAAGTTTCGTTCCAATGTCAGCTTGTTTGATTGGTTGAATTCGACGCCAAAGTTGGTCGTCCGAATTCATAATTTCCAACTTATTAAATTTTAATTTTGAACTCGGGGCTCCGGATTCTAATTCTGACACCACCAGTAGACTCGTGGGCCCTGGCATGCATTTCGGTACAAGATGGACCCCACTATCCGAGTCAACGGGTCATTTTGAGATCGGCTCATCGAAATCCACTTCTGGATATACCGTTGGGTTCGTATCGTCATTCTGGACTCTTTGATATATGCTTTGGTAGATTTAGTGGATTTGGACTCCGGCACACATTTTCGTGTAAAACAGATTCTAATATCCGAGTCAACGGGCTATTTTAAGATCGGCTCATCGGAATCCACTTTCGGACATACGTTGGTTCGTGTCGTCATTCTGAACTCGTAGACATATAGTTGCTGGATTTTGATGACTTTGATCTTGAACACATTTTTCGGTACAAGGTGGGTCCAACGGGGGATGCTCTTGATTCGAATTACCATTTTACCCTGTGTCTAGAATTGGACTTATAGATAGTTTATCTAGCTATTTTACTTATTCTGGGAACGTTGGTGATGTTTATTTCAGCATCCGGCGACGTTTATGTAGACTCCTATGTTGCTACCTTCTTGGACTTGACGATTGTTTGCAGGGACATCATCGGCTCATTGCTTTTCCCCAGGAAAGATACCTTGCCATACTATCGTTATTATTTATCCTGTATTGTTAGTGGTGACATTGGTAGTGTGTATCAAGGTGGACTTGGGTTATTGATGATGGCATCGATGTATGGGTACGGCATGTGTGTAACTTAGAGTTAGTAGACATACCGAGATGGTAAGTTATCAAAATAACTT